>CM038793.1:33900561-34245561 GCA_021764765.1 Vicia sativa | reverse complement strand
ATTCTTACAACTTATTTTAATTAATCAACCTATAATCATATAATGGCTTAAATTGACATTCTACAATATTACCAATTATTCAGAAAAATATACGAAAATATTAAATTAAATAAGTAATTAAATAATTTGGGTGTTACACTTTCTCAACTCAAAGAGTTAGTCTCAAGGGTTACTGATCATTCTCAGTTTATCAAAAGGCACGATTATCTACTCGACTTGGTTATCTCCGATTTTGAAGAAGATGTGATGAGCGTCATATTCTAGTTCTTTGATCCGAAGCATCATTGCTTTACTTTCCCAAACTATCAGTTGGTACCTACAATGGAAGAATTCTCTAAGCTACTTGGGATACCCATTCTTGATCAGATACCTTTCACCGGTCTAGAAAAAGTTCCAAGGTTTGAAGACATTTCAACAACTCTACATTTGAAGCGATCAGACATTGAATCTAATTGAGAAACAAGAAGTGGAGTTAAGGGTTTTCTTGCTAAGTTTTTGATAATTAAGGCTCGATAATTCTTAAAGGCTATGAGTTTCTATGCATTCGAAGATTTTTTGGGTTTAATAATCTATGGTTTGGTTCTATTCCCTAATCCAGACCAATTTTTAGATGTGAATGCCATTAAGATATTCCTCACTCACAATCCCATGCCTACCTTGCTCGGTGATATTTTGCATTCTCTTCACACTCGTACTTTGAAGAAGCAAGGAAATCTTATGTGTTGCATATCGTTATTATCCAGGTGGTTTATTTCGCACCTTTTGCAATCAGTAATGAAGAATGAACAAGGTTTCAGGTGGTCTAAAAGTTATTGTTGATCTCTCATTCAGATATCTGTTGGTGTCTCTACTCTCAAGAAGACGTTACTATCATTGATCGGTGTGGGTTATTCCTAAATGTTCCACTCCTTGGCATAAAAGGAGGTATCACATACAACCCCCTGTCTAGCGCTATGTCGGTTTGGTTATGCTCAAAGAAATGGTCCTCATGATATGCTTCTCCAAGGCATTGTATTCAACTACGACGATGATCTCCATGGTTATCATCGAAGATTTGTACACGTTTGGGGCATGGTGAAGAAAATTGATATCAAATCTTTGGGACATAAAAACTCCATCCCTTGGGAACCTTACCTCAAGTGGGTGCGAGCTCGTTCTCAAAGTCTCATGATGCCATATACTACTATCACCAGGAACCTATTGTCCTTATACTATTATCCATCCGATATGCCTCTGATTGAAGAAATGGATTCAACTTAAAGAAGATACCTTCAAACCTCGGTCGAGAAATATTAGAGTTGACTAGAGGAACAAAGTTCATCTACCGAGGCCTATGGTTCTTGAACCATCCATTCATGCATTCATTCAGCCAAAATGGCTCTTGAACAAACTGTGAAAGATCTCCATGCTCATAATGCTTAGTTCCAATAGATGTTTCTCAACTTGGCCAAGAGAGAGGAATATCTGAAAGAGCTCATCTCCAATAAAGAGAAAAAGAAGTAGAAGATATCTGGTATTCTCAACGAGGAAAGAAGATTCAGAGGTCCAGTCAAGACAACTAGACAACTTGAGTTCTAAGAGAAAAGTGGTGAAACTGAAGGAAGAATCAAGGCCAATTAAGGAAGAAATCATGGGTCTGAGGAAGAGGAAAAGAAAGATTACCTGAGTGAGCAATATCCTCCTGGTGATGAGAAGTATAAACAACTTGAAGATCGTCTGAATGTTGTAGAAAATATGAAAATGTCAAGACTGAATTTTGATGATTTAAGTCTGGTTCCAGGAGTGGTGATTTCCCGCAAGTTCAAAGTTTATGCTTTTGCAAAATATGATGGTATTTCTTGCCCGAAGCTTCCCCTGAATTCCTATGTTCATAAGATTCAACCACACACTACTGATAGGAAATTGTGGATGCATTTCTTTCAAGAGAGTTTGTCTGGAGCACAATTGAAGTGGTATTATCAGCTAGAAAATACCCATTTTCATACCTAGAGTGATTTGGCAGATGCTTTCTACAAGCAGAACTAGTACAGAGCTGAATTAGGACCAACATGTATGTAGTTGCAGAGTATGTCTATGGTTCGTGATGAGAAGTTCAAGGAGTACGCCCAGAAATGGAGAGATTTTGCAAGCAGAGTTCAACCACCCCTGTCTAATAGGGAATTAGTTGACATGTTCATGGGAATACTAACAGGTTCATTCTTCAATCATTTGATTGGAAACTCTACATCCGGATTCAACGAGATGATATTGACAGGAGAACGTATTTAAGCTGGAATCAAGAATGGTAAGATTCAAGTCGAGATATTTTTAAATGCAGCAAAGAGGTATTTTGGTGGGAAGAAAGAAGCCAATGATGTGTATAAACAAAAGAGTCATGATAAAAATGATCGGCATCAATCTGTGGGGGCAGTTTTGATCTCTAATCCTGTGCAAGTGAAATATCAACAAGACAATATGCGTAGACAAAACGCGCCAAGAAGGCAATTCACGAAGATCAATATGTCATTGTCTCAAGCATTGCAGCATATGTTAAAAGTAGAATTGATTACTTTTAGAGATCTGCCTCATCATGTTAACATTTCCTCCCCTAAATACAATCCCAATGCAAGGTGTGCATACCATTCCAATAGCCCTAGGCATGACACGAACAACTGTTGGGCCCTGAAGAACAAGATCCAGGATATGATTGAAGCTCAAGAGATTGAATTTGACCCTTCTGTAGAAACCCCAAATGTAATTACCGCACCAATGTCTGATCATGGCAAGAGTGAAAATGCTATCGATGTTGACTCCTACGTCTTTACTGTGAGTGAATTGACCACTCCCTTGATGATTGTCAAGAAGAATCTGCTACAAGCAGGTTTATTTCAAGGATGTTTCAACAATTATCGTTACTGTGTATCTGAATCTAATGGTAGTGTAGGTTGAAAAGAGGTATTCAGCGCCTGATGGATAACCGAGAAGTGATGTTCATGAAAACTCCGTATATAGAGAGTTTGTCCAAAGATATTTCTAAGGATTTAAAGATTGAATACGTGGAAAAACGAAGCATCGGAGAAGAAATTCTACCAGAAACTTGGGATACCTTAGGGAAGCTGAGTGGGAAATTTGATTTCATGGTGAAATATATTGCCCTTGAAATCTCCAAGATTGCAATTGAAGATATCAAAGCAACTGGATGGGGAGATGACGACTATCCCAAAGAATATGCTGACGTGAATGTGATAAGGATCACCTCTATAGGTCCTGTGAAGATTTCTCCCACACCCATAGTGACTCCTATGATTATCACCTCGCCCAGACCAGTTCCATATTCCTCTAACAAAGCCATACCTTGGAATTATGGAGAAGTGGTTTACTACCATGGAGTCAAGCAAGAGCCATTGGATCGAGCAAAGTAACTAGAACTGGCAGAGTATTCTCCCTAGAGATCTCTCCTCCCAAGAATACTGCTGCATTAGTTCGCATCCCTGGCCGCCCAGCCAACCATTGAGGCTCGCGGCAAAGAAAAAGTGACTCAGCCTGCCCAGACAAAAGTACTAAAAGAAGTTGTTGAAGACGCCTCCAAGAAAGATATAGAAGATATTCTAAGGATTATCATGAAGAGTGATTATAATGTTGTGGAGCAGTTGGGAAAAATCCCGTCTAAGATATCCATGCTAGCTCTGTTGTTATGCTCTGAGGCTCATGTTAAAGCCTTGGTGAAATTCCTGAAGAATGCTCACATGCCGCAAGACACTTCTGCTGATCAATTCAAAAACTGTATTGCTATCCTAACCGTAGATAACGGTTTGGGGTTTTCAGATGTTGATTTGACTCATGCAGGAAGGAAACACAACAAATGCTTGCACGACTCTACTGAATGTAGGGGAACTACACTATCTCATGTGTTGGTAGACACTAGCTATGCTCTGAATGTCCTGCCGAAAAATGCTCTAGACAGACTCGATGTTAAAGAAGTGGTGATGAAACCTAGTGACATAATTGTGAGAGATTTTGATGGTTCGAGAAGAATAGTACTTGGAGATCTCGATCTTCCAATCAAAGTGGGTTCCCAGACCTTTGATTCTACTTTCTTTGTAATGGATATTCGCCCGACTTATTCCTGTTTGCTTGGACGCCCCTGGATACATGGGGCATGCGCCGTTACCTCTACTTTACATCAGAAGTTGAAATATCTAGTGAAGGGGAAAATTTTCACCATTTATGAAGAGGAAGAATATACTGTGAGCCATCTGCAGTTCTTCTGATATGTTGAAATGGAGGGCGAATTCACTGAGACTCCCTGTCAAGATTTTGAAGTAGTTCCACGAGTAATGCTTGTCGATGATCTTGTCACTCCCAAGATTACTAGAGTTCCACCAAATATGAACTCACTAAAGGATGCAAGAGCTATAGTTGAAGAAGGAGGATGTACAATTTGGGGCCAATTACTCGATTTCCCATTCAAATCTGATAAGTTTGGTCTAGGCTTCACTTCCAAAGGTCAAAAGATGATATGCCACGAACGTGCTGGTGGACCTACGTCTCACATTAATAAAGATGGAATCCATGTTATAGAAGATGATGATGGTGATCATGACAACAACAACTGGATTTTCCCTACTACCAGCGATAGACTCAACAATTGGACGACGAAGGACGTTATATCAATCTCATTTAGTACGGAGTAATTGCTTTCTATGTTTTATGCTATTAAGTTTTATGTAATTATGAATAATAAGACTTTAAGCCTAGTGCCTTACCCGAGGCATGATGGCTCGTTTGTGAGGGTTGTTATCTATCATTCACATATTTTCATTCAATAAATCATTGGGCTTTTGCATTCAAATTTTGCGCTCCTTGTCTTTTCTTTTACTTTATTACTTTTTCAAAAAAATATATAGTTATGTGTTCTTACACACACCCACATAAAACTGCAGATCCACATCCAGCCTGGATCCCATCGATATCAATTCTGCTATTGTCAAGTATGACTTCGAAAATTCGATCTACCAAACCGAAGACGAAGGTGAGGAGGATTGTGAAGTGTCAGGAGAGCTTTCTAGATTTTTATAGAAAGAAGAAAGAACTATACAACCGTAAAAAGAGCCAGTCGAGATTGTGAACTTGGGTACTGAAGAGGACATAAAAGAAGTTAAGATAGGAGTTGGTCTTGAGAATAGTGTCAAAGAAAGGTTAATCCAGATGTTGCATGACTACATTGAGATTTTTGCTTGGTCCTATGAAGACATGCCAAGGTTGAATATTGATATTGTGGTACACCGGTTACCAACAAAAGAAGGTTTTCCTCCTATAAAGTAGAAGGTTCACCGTAGGCGTCCTGAGATGTCCGAGAAAATCAAGGCAGAAGTCATGAAGCAGTTCAACGTATGTTTCTTAACTGTTACTTCATATCCATAATGGGTTGCAAATGTCGTGCCAGTGTCTAAGAAGGACGGCAAGGTATGTATGTGTGTAGACTACCGAGATCTGAATATGGTGAGTCTGAAAGATGATTTTACGCTTCCACATATTGATGTTTTGGTTGACAACACCGCTCAGCATAAGGTGTTTTATTTCATGGATGGTTTCTCCAGATATAATCAAATCAAGATGGCTCCCGAAGACATGGATAAAACTACTTTCGTCACACAGTGGGGCACTTTCATTTACAAGGTTATGCCGTTTGGGTTAAAGAATGCAGGTGCAACGTATCAACATGCTATGATAACTCTATTACATGATATGATCCATCACGAGATAGAAGTCTATGTCGACGACATGATAACCCGATCTCAGACTGAAGAAGAACATCTTGATCATTTGTGCAAGTTGTTTGATAGATTGAAGAAATACAAGTTGAGACTGAATTCGAGCAAGTGCACATTTGGAGTAAGGTACAGTAAACTCCTAGGTTTCATCGTCAATGGTAAAGGTATTAAAGTTGATTCCGCCAAGGTTAAAGACATTCAAGAAATCCCGCCTCCCGGCACCGAGAAAGAAGTCTGAGGTTTCCTAGGACGATTGAATTACATCGCCATATTTATTTCACACTTGACTACTACTTGTTAGCCAATCTTCAAATTGTTGAAGAAAAATCAAGTGGTAAAATGGAACGACGATTGTCAAGTAGACTTCAACAAAATGAAGGAATGCCTCCAAGAACCTCCGATTATGATGCCCCCAATTGAAGGAAGACCTCTAATCATGTAACTAACAGTATTAGAGAATTTAATGGGGGTGTATGTTGAGGCAACATGACGAGTCTGGTCGAAAAGAGCATGCAATATACTACCTTAGAAAAAAGTTTACCGACTGTGAAACAAGATACTCACTGCTTGAGAAAAGTTTTTGCGCTTTGGCTTGGGCTGCTCACTGACTAAGACAATATATGTTGACCCATATTACTCTATTGATCTCTAAAATGGATCTGATAAAGTATATATTTGAGAAACCTGCTCTCTCTAGAAGAATAGCAAGATGGCAAATGATCTTGACCGAGTACGACATCCAATACACTACTCAAAAAGCAATTAAAGAAAGTATGGTAGTAGATCATTTGTCTCATCAAGCCATAGACGATTATCAGTCTATGCATTTCGAGTTCTCGGACGAGAATATTATGCTAGTTACTGATTATGAAGAACCTGGACCGAGTGAAAGACCCAAGCCAGGATCCCGATGGACTATGGTTTTCGATTAAGCCTCTAACGCACTTGGCAACGGTATCGACACAGTAATTATCTCTCCCAAGGGTGGCCATACACCTTTCACCACCATATTATGTTTCAACTACACCAACAACATGGCCGAATATGAAGTGTGCATCACGAGTATCAAAGGTGCTATCGATTTAAGGATCAATTTTTTGCAAGTATATGGAGATTCAACTTTGGTGATCAATCAGATTAAAGGCGAATGGGACACGGAACATCCAAACCTTATTCTGTATCGAGAACATGTGTTGATACTGATCCCTTACTTTGAAGAAATCACCTTTGAGCATATCCCGCGAGAAGAGAATTAGTTGGCTGATGCATTAGCTACCATGTCGTCTATGTTCAAAGTCAGATGGGACAATGAAGCTCCTCAGATCACTATTGAAAGGCTCGACGAACCAGTATATTTTTATGAGCTTGATACCGAAGGAGCAGAAGAAAAGCCTTGGTTTCATAAAGTGAAGAGATATCTCGAGGCTCAAGAATACCCTGAGGGGGCATCTGTCAATGACAAGAAGTTTCTGAGGAGGTTCTTCGCCAACTTCTTTTTGAATGACGATATTCTATATAAGCGCAACCACGATTTTTCCCTACTTCGGTGTGTAGACAAGAAAGCAGTCGAAAGAATTATGGGAGAATTACACGAAGGCGCTTTTGGTACCCACTCCAGTGGACATACAATGGCTAAAAAGATTCTAAGAGTAGGTTACTATTGGTCCACCATGGAAGCTGATTGTTACCGTTATTCCCGAGCTTGTCACAAGTTCCAGATCTACACCGACATAGTACATGTACCGCCAGTTCCATTGAATGTTTTGAGCGCTCCTTGGCTTTTTGCGATGTGGGGAATTGAAATGATTGGAGAGATCAAACCTACCGCTTCCAATGGATATCGTTTCATCCTCGTCACCATCGATTATTTTACCAAGTGGGTAGAGGCAGCCTCATTTGTGTGGCACCCTAAATAATTCGATTATTAAAATAATTAGAATTTTAATTATTAATTTAATTAGAAGTTTAATTATTGGTATTTTTGAATTATCAGAATTAATTAATTAAAATAAGAATGGAAGTGTCGGGGTGTGAGGTGTGAAGTGGAGGGTGTGAGGAGTAAAAGACTCTACTCGTACTAATTATTTCATTATTATTATTTTAGAATAATAAAAGGAATAAAATAAAAGAAAAAGAGGAAAAGAGAGAAATTTAGGTTTTCCTTCCACGAACAATTGAGAAGAGGAGAAAGAAGGAGGAAAAGCCAAAGCGTCAGAATTCGAAGAATTATCACGAGGTAAGGGTGATTTTATCTAATTATGATGCCTTATAGGTTTTAGGATTCGATTGAATAGTTGAGTATGTTGGGAAACTTGAATTAGAAATTCTAGGTTTGTAGTATTATCCCTAAATGTGTCGAATTGTGTGAAATTGAACCGTTAGTAATGTTATGGAATCGTTAGGGATGATGGAATTATGCTATGTGTCAATATGTTGGTGTGTATTGGATGATTTTGGTGTTTTTGATGCATTTATTCGTATGGGAATTGAAAAGGAAAAGAGTTGGAAACATGCTACTGTCAAACGGCATTTTTGGTTCTACAGGTCACAGGAACCGGTTCCCATGTTTGGAGGAACCGGGTTCCCTGGTACAGAAACCAGGGAGAAGAAATTCTGGGTGAGTGGGAACCGGTTACTCCTGGGGAGGAACTGGGTTCCCAGTTGAAATTTTTCAAAGGAAATAGACTTTTTTTCACAGGAACCGGTTCCCTGTCTGGAGGAACCGGGTTCCCCATACATTTTTCCAGAGAGCGTGCAAATTGAGCTTGTGGGAACCGGGTTCTCCCTGGGAGGAACCAGTTACCACTGTGTTAATTTCAAAAATGCCTAAAACTTTCAAAACTCATATTTTCTAAACCGTAACTCCGATTCGAATGTCGTTTTGGGCAATATTTCCTAAATTATAAATACTATCATGTAAAATAAAGAAAATACTATTTTATGAAATTTATTTTAAAAAGAGTTGATTCTTCCGATTTTGTAAACTAAGGTAATTCTAGAAATGGTGATTAACTGTTTGAGATTGTTCTGACTGATTGGATGAGGATTAATGTGTATGTGTTGTTCCTGTCATTTATTCATGATTATGCTGTTATCATGTGATGTTTATTGGTGTTGGCTATGTATGAAATGATGTTGTGATATCATATTCCGTTATTTGAATGTTGCATGCTTTTGATGTGGATGCGTATGCATTCTGGTGGTGGTTAATTCCCATTGTGTGGAATTGGACCTGCAGAGCCAATACTCGTACCCAGTGGTTTAGTGGTGGTGAGGCTAGATTCGTGTCCCAGTGGTGTATGGGCGAATCATTGTTTAACGCTGTGTCCGAGGTGTAAACGGAACAGGGTGTGAATTTAGTTCACGATTGGTACCACATGCATAGAGTCTGCATTGCATATGGATTATAACATGATAGGATGGTTTCCAGTGTTATAATATTATTGTTGTCATTATGTGCATATTGAATTGTATGAATTGTATTTTGTAGACTGAATCTGATTATGCTAATGAGGGTGAAATAATGTATTGAACTGTTTTATTGTTTTTAGAAACGTATAATGCATTTTAATTGTTGATGAAATCTCACCCTTACTTTGATGATTTCAAATTGAAGTATTAGCCGCTTAGGAGCTGGTGAGGATGGATTTTGAGATGTGCTATTTAGTTTATCCGTGTGTCAGTGTCATGCTCTGGTAGTTGTAACACTGGGGAACGATTGTTTAGAGTTGTAGCATTAAACTCTGTTTTCTTTTGGTTTATGTTGGAATAATTATGAATTGAATTTTATTCCAGTTTATTGGTATTTTCCGTTGTGTAGAACATGTTATTGGTTTTGATTATTTTAATAAAGTTCTTCAGTGAAGCATGACATTTTGATGAGACTTTCTATTTAATAGAATTGTAATGCCCTTTCTTGCATGTTAACTCTGATTTAATTATTGATATTCGCGGGGTATTTTAGAAGGGGTGTTACAATAGTGGTATCAAAGCATAGTTGGTCGTTGTGACCAGTATCTTAGAGTCGTTAACCCTTTTGTATGCGACTAGTGCAAGGTAACACTATCTATACTTGTGTTCTAATGAAGTTGTTGTGTAATGTTACAAAATAATGGCCAGAAGAGGTAACGAAAGAGACGATACTGCTATTGCTGAGGCTTTGGGAATACTAGCTGGTGTGCTTGGAGGGAATCAGTTGGGAGCTAGTATCGGTGCTGACAGACAATTGGGGAATTTTCAGAGGAACAATCCTCTATTGTTCAAAGGCACGCATGATTCCAAAGGTGCTCAGAGATGGTTGAAGAAAATTGAGAGGATCTTCAGAGTGATTGATTGCGCTGAAGAATTGAAAGTGAGGTATGGTACCCATATGTTGGCGGAGGAAGCTGATGACTGGTGAGTTTCTACCAGGACAAAAATGGAGCAAGACGGTGTTGCACTAAATTGGGCTGTGTTCAGGAGAGACTTTCTGAGGAGATATTTTCCTGAAGACATTCGGGGAAAGAAAAAGATTGAGTTTCTGGAGCTCAAGTAGGGCAATAAGACTGTGAGTGAATATGCTTCCAAATTCACTGAGTTGGCGAAGTATTATGCTCACTACAACAATGATGCAGATGGAGAATTTTCCAAATGTTTCAATTTTGAGAATGGTCTACGTGATGAGATTAAGCAGGGTATCAGGTATCAGCGTATCCGCAGGTTTTCTGATTTAGTGGATTGTAGTAGGATTTTGGAAGAGGATCTTGCTAATACTCGAACGAATTCTCGATGGTATATTTATCGGAAAGGAAAGCAACAGATGGATCATGGGAAACCTTATGACAAGAATAATCAGAGATCCGGTGGTTGGAAGAAGCCTAGTGGGGGAGATTCTAATGCTCCTATTAAGTGTTATAGATGTGGTGACATTGGACATCGAGCTCATGAATGCAAGAATGATACGAGGAAGTTCTACAACTGTGGGAAACCTTGTCATGTAGCTAGTGATTGTAGAGCAAGGAAGGTAACTTGTTACAACTGTGGCGAACCAAAAAGGAGGATATATATGAAAAAATTGTACAGCCGACAAGTTGAAAACCTGCAAAGGTGGCTTGGACAAAAAAGGGTATCCCGATGGATTGAAAACCGGAAAGGGCGATCCAGGCAAAAATTAGGAATTTAAGCGTATAACCATGCCTTGTGGAATCATCTACTTACAGACTACATTGCTATCAAATTCAAGATCGAATGACACAGGTCAATCTAGTCACCTTCTTCTGACAGCAAGACGATGAGGTACTCGAAAATATGTGAACAATAGAAGAGTTGAAACTCGATGGGATTATTTCCACATAGCTATTACCACTTTATAGCTTTTGATATTTTGACGATTTCCTCTTACTAGGATATATGTCTCTTTGTACACAATTTCCTGCTCATAGGCCAACTTCTTTCAATCAAATATAATTTCTTTTCCATTCTAAAACTTTTGCTTTTACTTTTATCTTTTTTGTTTGCACAAGTCCAATGATTGCTTTGAATGATCATATGTATCTGACAATAATTATCACTTATGAATATATGTGAAGTAAACATACATAGAAGTTACTACAGGCTCTAGGAATTGGGATAACGATCCAAGTCACCAACATATCCCCACAGAGTCGGTATCACAAAAAATATTCCCACGAAGTAACTGTTACAATCCCCGTAGAGCCATCACAGCCTCAACAGAGGAGGATCCCTCCAACGAGACTACTACATCATCTTAACCACAACATGATTGTTCACTTACAATGTCCACATCTCTTATTTCTACATTGGTCCCCGAGCAGTAGCAAATCAACTTCAACTCATCACGTCAGTCCCCACCCAGTAATTACCTACATTTTTCATTGCTACATTGGTCCTCGAGTGGTAGCAAATCAATTATTCATCACATCAGTCCCTGCGCAGTGATTATCTACATTTCTTATTGCTACATTGGGCCTCGAGCGGTAGGAAGTCGATTTCAAATTATCACGTCAGTCCCATAGCAATGATTGTTTACGTTACCACATTGCTACATTGGTCCCCGAGCAGTAGAAACTCAATTATTCATCACGTCAGTTCCCGCGCAATGATTATCTACATTTCTTATTGCTACATTGGTCCCCGAGCAGTAGCAAGTCGATTTCAAATTATCACGTCAGTCCCAGAGCAGTGATTATTTACATTCCCACTGTAATACAGTGGGAGAACTGACTTGTTTGTTTTGCGTTTTATCACAAATGTTGCGGATAGCAAGAGTCTCCACCGACTTTTCTTTTATCCAATTAAGGGAAGGAGAAAAGAACAGGAAAAAACCTTCGTTAGATTCTGAGTACGGGAGGCAGTTATGAAAAGGGAAGGTATTAGCACCCTTTCCATCCATAGTTATCTACGGGCTCTTAATTGCTTAACTCACTTTATAAATTGCTTTCTCTGTGTGTGTGTGTGTGTGTTTGAAAAGATGTTTTGGAAAGGGCATTTCTCTTTGACTTCGTAATGATTCTTGCTGGAATGTATACGAAGTGTTTGGAAATGTTTTGTTTTGGAAAAGTGTTTAACTTTGTAATGATTCACGTTGGAATATATACAAAGTGTTTGAAAAGTTTTTGAAAGTAAGTGTGAGGTGTGAAAAGTATTTTGATAGAGCAAGCAATTAAGAGTCTATTACCTACTCAGAATGGTTGTTTCCATGTTATTTGGCTTTCCTTTAGGGTAGCTCTATCCATACCATTAGTCGGTAGGTAACTCTATCCGTTGGATGTAAAGGGACATTCAAAGGGTCATCGTATGGTCATAGAAGGCAACATGTAGGGATACTTTAGCATATTCGTAGGGACGATGATCACTTTTCGTAGGCAACAACCGAGGGATGAGATCATGTATTCGTAGGAAACAATCGAGGGTCATCGAGGGACTATGATCTTTGATTCGAAGGGACTGTGATGATATTGTTTGTAGGCAACTGTGCTAAGATATCTCTACGTTCGAGGGACATGACCATGGTTCGAAAGGCAACAAGAGAGGATACCCTAAAGGGTGTGCAAGTGTGAAAAGTGTGTTGTATTTAGATATGTTATCTTGAAATTAGTGATAAAAAAATAGGAAAAATATAACCCACGTCTTGAAGGTCACCAGTTAAAAGGCTTGCCACCAGACCACACGCTTGTGGGGTCATATGGATAGGCCAGTAAATATATATATATATGTGTGTGTGTGTGTGTGTGTGTGTGTGTGAAACCTGTAAAACATTGGAAAAATATGAAAAAAAGTTGCAAAAGGCAGGGATCGAACCCACGCCCTTAGAGAGGAAAGGACTAAATGCACGCGTTCTACCGCTGGGGCGGCCATACATCCAATTATTTATGTCACTCAATAAATATATATTGGAAATCCAGTTCCAGATATCAAATGAAATAAAATGCGCGCCAGGTGGGGTCCATGGCCATTTGAATGAACTAATGGAATGGATGAGACTCGCCACGTCTGAGTCAACACCTCCCCCAAAACCTTTGACCACCGTGCAGGTTGGTTTCCACCATTGTCCTTGATCGACCCAAAGTTCAAAACCTGCAAAAATCAATAAAAACAAAAGCAAAGGTAACCCATATCTACTAATTAAGGTGCTGCGAATCCAATGGTGGAATTAGTTTGTCCTGAAACGGCCTGAAACGCCAGGTTTGAAGCTCACAGCTTCCTATGCCCTAAAAATGGTGTTTTACAATTTAAGCCTTAAAGCGTGCATCTAAAATGTTGTACCTATTCTAACTAGTATCCTGAACACGAACAAATGCACCAAATATATTAATAATACATGAGAATCGAAATCAAAATCAAACAACCTTACCAAACTGGTGTACTTAAGGAGGTGACTTCTGGGCACTGTAGGGCTTTGCAGTTGATTGGAATCAACTCTTGGAAACCTCAGGAAGGTGATGGAACGTTTAAATCACCTTGATAACGACTGGATAATGGAATACGAATTTGCAAGTTTGTATTGAAATTTTGGAGAATTAGGGTTTGCTCTTGGAGGCCAGGGTCCATTTTTGTGGCTTCTGATGTTGTCATATATATAGAGAGCAAGAGGTTTGATGAAGAATAAAGAGAAAATATATTGCCTTGAATGCAAAAATATTCTCTTGTAAATATTTACCAAATCTTTCCAAAAATGGATTTTTCGTACCTTGTAGCTTCTTGCACGAATTTGACAGCTTGCATGGGTTATCTTGGACCTCAAGACAAGTAGAAATCAGACCCAACTCATCTTAACTCTTATCTTTGTATTTTATATAATTAAAATTGAATTTATATCATTAAATTCCAAAATAAATCAAACAAATAAAAGATGGGGGTGCACTTGAGTTTTCAGGCCATGGATAATGTCAAGATTAAGTTTGAATCATAAAATCTTAGGCTCATTTGGGAAATATTTGCATTTGCTAAGTATTTCTCTCTATGCACCTCCTCAAAAATGTCAAACTTGCACAACTTGTATCTTGCTCAATTTTTAACATTTTTGGGTGTTCTTGGACTTTTTAGAAAGCTCAAGATGTCCTCTAAACACTATTTTTGGTTTCATATTCATTGAAGTTTCCTTGTTCATGAACACTTCTTTACAAAAAGATGACTTTTTGTTGATCTTTAGAAGGACCTATGATATTTTGATCCATAACTCTTGAATGAAGCATTTCTGGCCAAAGCTTGTGAGACATGAAGTTGTAGAGAATTTAATTCCCTTCAAAATGATCTTTGGTTGAAAAATTTCTGATAAATTATGTGAAAGTTATGCTTGGTCAAAGTTCTGTTGACTTTTGTCTAAAAAACCCTAATTTAGAAACTTTGACTTTTGATCAAATCTTGACTTTCCTTGAGGAATCATGGTCAACCCTTGATCAAATGATGAATATTATTTCAAAATATTGATGTTGATAAAAAATTATGAAGTTTTACTGTATGTTGACCATGTCATACCCCAAAATTTGCCCTCCATCTTCTCAAAATATTTCATACATCCATGCTCAAGGATTCCTCAAGGGTTGATCAGACAAACCCTCTCCTAGACAATCAACCCAAACTAGGGTTTGGTGTTTCCCAACTCCAGAAGGGGTTTCCAACATCTCCAATGTCCATCATGCCTCCTCATATGCTTCAAAGATTCCCCATGTCAAGTTTCAAGCCTCACAAGTCAAGTTTCCTCAGACAATTGCTTAGATGGTTGAAAATCAGTTGTATTGGACAAAAAGTCAACTGTGGTCAACATACAGTCAAACTTCATAATTTTTGGTCAACATCCTCATTTTGAAGTTACATTCATCATTTGATCAAGGGTTGATCATGATTCATTAAGAAAACTCAAGATTTGCTCAAAAGTCAAACTTTCTAAATTAGGGTTTCTCAGTGAAAAGTCAACCAAACTTTTACTGAGCATAACTTCTTCATACTTTCTCAGAAATTTTTCCACCACCTCTTGTTTTGAAGGAAATTCCATTCTCTACAACTTCATGTATCACAAGAATGTTCAAAAAATGCTTCATTTGGAAGGTATGGATCAAAACATTACAGGTCCTTTTCAAAGTCAACAAAAAGTCAACATTTTGTTTTGAAGATGTATTGAGCATGGAAACTCCAATTGATATGAAACCAAAGAGGTTGGTTAGAGGACTCTTAGAGATTTCCAAAAAGTCTAAGAACACTCAAACATGTGGAAAATTGAGCAAAATACACCTTGTGCAAGTTGGGCAATTTTGAAGGAGTGCACAAAGAGAGATACTTGTAAAAATCAAATTTTTTGCAAATGCGCCTAGTTTTTCTTCATCCAAACTTGTTCCTTATACAATTAGGAATATCCAACCCCAATGCCACGAATTTTTATTTTATTTTTCTATTTAATTTGGATTTTATTCATTTAAATACAAATTAAATTAAAAAATAAGGTATAAAATCAAAATTAATTGCAAATTGATTTTTTCTCTCATCCTTGAGATCCAAGTAACCTAAAAAAGCCAGCAAATTTCGAAATTTGATTGGATTTGGAAAGAAATTGATTGAAATTGATCAAAAAAGAGAAAATTTGATTTTGTACAAAATCAAATATGTTTTGCATTGATTGATGATGATTTCTTCCTCAAATCAGCTCCAATTCCATCTACTATATATATACAATACATACCACATGAATTAGAGCAGAAAAATTACTTGAGGAACCCTAACCTAATTCAAAAAATCTGTGCTTCACAAGCTACTAGCAGCCTGGGTTTTAGGTCGATTCAATTGATTCCAAGCATCCAAACACGTTCCTTGACATGCCCATAATCGATCCAGACCTTTACTTTGTCCAAAAACATCAAGAATTGCAAGAACACGATTTCGGTTTGTCACACTTTTTCCAAAATCGAATTCTATTATTCATGCCTTTTTAACATGTTTTGTTGTTGTTTTTGTGATTAGAACGAAGATTGCAAGCTTTCTAGGCAATTTGACTGAGTTTCCATGGCTTAGAACGAGAATCACCATAGCTAGGGTTTTCGGCCTCGATTTAGGGTTTCTCTAAAATAGATAAATTGGACCATAAGACCACCACCATTGTGTTTAGAATGTGATTTCCAGTCGAATCATGCATTCCTAACTAATTTATATTATGTGTATGAGATTTTGGAAAATGCAGGGACTATAGCGTCGCACTGGGGCCGACGCTATGTTTTCAAAATTTTAAAACGAAGAAGATGAAGTTTGGCGCGGAATCGGTGCAGTCCGGAGGTGACACTTGTTTACAATCCACTCGCTCCAGTTTTCAAACAGTTGTGCACGCTGGCTCAGTTGGTCAAGGCTTGGGTTTGTGAAAGCAAGGTCTCCAGTTCGATCCCTGGCAAGACCAAAACATTTTTTCCTTTTGCAAAACTTCTTATTTTTTAATTTCTATTTAATATTTTTCATGCATTTTATTTTTCTTTCATAATTTTTTATCATGCATTTAAAAATACCAAAAAATATTTTTCTTTTTGCATTATTTCCAGAAAATGTTTATTTAATTTCTAAAATTAAAAATATTATTTTTGCATGCATATTTAATTTAATTGTTAATTTATCATTTAAATCACCTTTAATTGATTTTTAATTATTAAATTAACTCCAAAAAATCCCAAAAAATTATTTTAGCATATTAATGTTATTTCCAGCATGAAATATTTTTCTCATTTAAAATTATTATTTTGCTAACATTTTTCTCTTGATCGATTTCCTCGTATTTTCCAATTTCTCATCTTTTCACGTTACTCCGTCTCGACTTTCTTTTTATCGTTTTCTTTTTTCCAATTATGTAATTGCTTATGGGATGTAATAGCTTAATTAGGGCTTTTATTTTCCGCATTTTAAATTATGTATCTGCCCCAAAGCCATGTAATAGCGTAGGATTTATCTTTCCGCACTTTATATTCCCGCATTTTAATTTCCGCACCCTATAAACTGCTAGTAATTAGGCGTGTATGGCAAGATAAAATTGAACATAGCTCACTCTAATTTTCAAGATAACATGAATCTGAAATCAACACACTCTTTTCACACATGCACCCCTTAGGGTAATTCTCTCCTTTTTTAATTCAAATGGTCATGTCCCTCGAACGTAGAGGTATTCTAGCACTGTTGCCTTCAAAACAAATCATCATAGTCCCTTCGATACAAAGATCATAAGACCCACGATGTCGCCTACGAATACATGATCTTGACCCTCGATTGTCGCCTACGAAAAATGATGATAGTCCCTTCGAATGTGTTAGGATACTTCCTACAAGTTGCTTTCTATGACCATACGATGTCCCTTCGAATGTCCCGCTTACATCCAACAAATAGAGTTACCTACCAACTAATGGTATGGATAGCGCTATTCTAAAGGAACATAAAATAACACAAAAACGACTAATTCTGAGTAGGTAATAAGACTTTTAGTTGCTTGCTCTATCAAAATGCTTTTCACACTACACACTTTTGTCAAAGTTCAAACTCTTTTTGAAAAAACAAAACATTTCCGAACACTTTGTATACATTCCTACATGAATCATTACAAAGTCAAAGCGAAATTCCTTTTCAAAACATTTTTTGTCAAACACACAGAAAGCACAAATTTAAAGTGATCTAAGAGCAACTAAGAGCCCGTAGATAACTACGGATGAAAAGGGGTGCTAATACCTTCCCTTTTCATAACCTTCTCCCTTACTCAGAATCTAACGAAGGTCTTTTTCTGTACTTTTACCTTCCCTTAATTGGATAAAAGAAAAGTCGGTGGCGACTCTTGCTATCCGCACATTTGCGATACAAAAACCTACAAAGTAAGTTCACCGTGTTACAGAACTGGCGACTCTGCTGGGGAAACACCCTAAAGAGAGAATACCTTAGGGATTTATAGATCACTTTTACTGTTTTCTGTTTGACTTGCTTGCTTTATCTTTAAGGGTTGCTTGGGTATTATATTTGTGGGGGATCCTACACCCGGATCCGGGTTTCCTTTTAGGTAAGTAGCAATAAATCGTCGCGACCGTTAGACGTATATCGAAATGGTCAACATGATGGCTACGTTAGTGTGACACTTTGGATGTCCTGATACTCTTCATTCCCAAGTTGAGGATAGTATTTGGCTTCTGCGTGGTGTCATCAAGCACTAACTAAACTTTTAGAACCTTAATTGACCCATCTTGGCCATTAGAAGGTAGTGAGATGGCCGGCTTTGGTGCAGACTAAGGTTGGTTGATACTCGATGCTACGCTCATTAAGATCAGACTTTTGGGATATTTTCGGTCGACCACTTGGTAGTCGTATTGAAATAAACGCCACGAGAAAGATCAATGATATGAGATTCCTAGACCCGGTTACTATTATAGGACAGGATGAACCAACTCAAACTTTTGGTGGGGTAATCACCTATACCTCTTGAAAGCCTTAAACCTAGGCTCATTGTGTGAATTGTTTGTGTGTGCTAAACATGACATCATGACATCATTGCATTGCATATCATTTCTAACTATTTCAAGGACCTAGGGATTTATCTTTGCTGTTTTGTAGGGTATTATGGCTTCTAGAAAGACTATCCGAATCAACTTCATGGGTATACCTTCTCACCAAAGAATTGGTTTGAAATTCCCACCATGCTCGGTTCATCAAAAGACATGGTTACCTACTTGACTTGGTTATCTCGGTTTTGAAGAAGATATGATGCATATCCTATTCCAGTTCTTCGATCCGAAACACCATTGCTTTACATTCCCAGATTATCAGTTGGTTCCTACCTTGGAAGAGTTCTCTAAGCTACTTGGGATACCTATTCTTGACCAAATGCCATTCACCGGTTTAGAAAAGGTTCCTAAGTACGAAGACATGGCATCCGCCTTACACGTAAAGCGCTCAGACATTGAAGCCAATTGGGAAACTAGAAGCGGAATTAAGGGCTTACTTGCCAAGTTCCTAATTAAGAAAGCCCGAGAATTCCTCAAAGTTATGAGTTTCCATGCATTTGAAGACATTGTGGCCTTGCTAATCTATGGTTTGGTTCTATTTCCTAACTCGGATCAATTCATAGATGTCAACGCCATCAAGTTGTTTCTTACCCGCAATCCAGTGCCTACTTTACTTGGAGATATCCTACATTCTCTCCATACTCGTACTACTAAGAGACAAGGAACTCTCATGTGTTGCATACCATTACTTTCCAGGTGGTTTATTTCGCACCTTCCTCCATCAATTTTGAAGAATGAAGAAAGGTTGAAATGGTCTCAAAGGCTAATGTCACTCTCTCATTCAGATATCCGTTGGAATCTTTTCTCTCAAAAGGACTTCACATTCATTGAGCGTTGTGGAGAATTCCCTAATGTACCACTCCTTGGTATAAGGGGAGGTATTACTTACAACCCTTCTCTAGCTCTACGTCAGTTTGGTTTTGCTCGAAGAGATGGTCCTCATGATATGCTTCTCCAAGATATTGTGTTCGATTACAACCACGATCTCCAGAATTGCCGACGAAGGTTCATACACGCTTGGAGCATGGTAAAGAAGACTGATACCAAGACTTTGGGGCACCAAAACTCCATTCCTTGGGAACCTTACCTCAAATGGGTGCGAGCTCGAGCTCAAAACCTCATGATGCCATTCACGCCTGTTCTACCAGTAATTATGGAACTGTTGCTATAGGTGGCGTACCTATCTTGTTCTCCATCCCGACATGCCTACTGATTTTGAAGACTTGAAGAGATCCTGGATTCAGCTAAAAGAAGAAAGGGATACATTCGAAGCTCAATGCTATGCAAGCGAGAAGAAAGTGTTAGAGTTGACCAAGCTACTTCACGAGGAGCGGAACATCAACGCCTACCTCGGCACCAAGAGGAAGCGCCCATGGGAGACCTAGAGCTTTAGGATTTATATGTTTTCTTTTATTGTTTTGAACTATCTTTTGTACTTAAAAAGAGAAAAAGAATAATAAAAAAGAACTAATAAATGTTTGTTCATTGTTTGTTTAACAAATTTAAATCTCTAAGGTCCTTGAAAACATTGCATTGCATTCGCATAAACATTGCATATCATAGCATAACATTGCATCACAGGTACATTGAAGATTGGTTTTCTCATTCTCTCGCTATTTATTTTAGCAGAAATGGCTCTTGAACAGTCTGTCAAAGATCTCCAAGCTCAGAATGCTCAGCTTCAGCAGATGTTCACCAGCTTGGTCCAAGGCCAAGAAGATCTGAAGAAGCTCATCAACAGAAAGAAGAAGGTCGTTGGTCTTCTCAACATGGGCAGACGCTACAAAGGTGGTCCTAAAAGGGTTAGCCGAATAGAGCTCTCAGAAGGAAGTGTCAAGAATGAGGGGAGTGTCAAGGGTAATGAAGATGACCAGCGTGAGCCTGAGAAGGAAGGAGATGATCGCTTTGACTATATTCAGTACTCTGATGAAGATGATAAGTACAAGTAACTCGAAGACCGCCTGAATGCTGTGGAAAATTTGAAGATGTCCAGGCTGAATTTTGATGATCTGAGTCTTGTCCCTGGTGTGGTGATTCCTCCTAAGTTCAAAGTTCCAACTTTTGCCAAGTATGATGGCATGTCTTGTTCGAAGCTGCATTTGAAGTCCTATGTTCAAAAGATCAACCCCCACACTGACGATAGAAAGTTGTGGATGCACTATTTTCAAGAGAGTTTGTCCGGAACACAATTGGAATGGTATTATCAGCTAGAGAATGACCGTATCCGTACCTGGAGTGACTTAGCAGATGCTTTCTACAAGCAATATGAGTACAATGCTGAATTGACACCCACTCGCATGCAATTCCAGAGCATGTCTATGGGTCGTGATGAGAAGTTCAAGGAGTATGCTCAGAAATGGAGAGATTTAGCAGGCAGAGTTCAGCCACCCTTGTCCAATAGGGAGTTGGTTGATATGTTTATGGGAACGCTGACCGGCCCATTCTTCAATCATCTGATTGGAAACTCTCCAGCCGGATTCACCGAGTTGATATTGACAGGAGAGCGTATTGAAGCTGGTATCAAAAGTGGAAAGATTCATATAGAGTCATCTTCAAATTCTGTGAAGAGATCTTTTTGTGGTAAGAAGGAAACTAATGCTGTGTATGGTCAGAAGAGCCAAGCCAAGACCGACCACGCTCAATCTGTGGGGGCAGTCGTGATCTCCAATCCTACGTCAACACAACCTCAGCGAGACAACGCGCGTAGCCAGAACGCGCTACGAAGACAGTTTACGAAGATCAACATGCCATTGTCGCAAGCCTTGCAACACATGTTGAAAGCAGAGCTGATAACTTTGAGGGATCCTCCTCAGAATATCAACACCTCCTCTCCGAGATACAATCCTAATGCTAAGTATGCTTACCACTCCAACAGCCCAGGGCACGACACTGACAACTGTTGGGCTCTGAAGAACAAAATTCAAGATATGATTGAAGCTAAGCAGATTGAGTTTGATCCTCCTGTTGAGACTCCGAATGTGATTAATGCGCCTATGCCGAACCATGACAAAAGTTCCAATGCTGTTGGTGAGGATACTTACGTTTTCAACATAGATGACTTGACCATTCCTCTAATGACTGTTAAGAAGAATTTGCTACAAGCCGGTGTCAATCCAGGATGCCCAGAGAATTGTCGTTGGTGCCCATCTTCACCTGATGGTTGTGCTTGGTTGAGAAGACGTGTTCAGTGCATGATGGATAACCGTGAGATACTATTTCTAAAACCCCCTGTGCAGAAGCTGTGTGAAGATATGTCTAAGTTGAAGATCGAGGAGGTGAACGAAACTGCACCATCTGTGTGGGATACCTTGGGGCAGCCAAGTGGAAAGTATGATTACATGGTGAAGTACATTGTTCCTGAAAGCTACAAGGTTCCTATTGAAGATGTTAAGGCAACCGGATGGGGTGACGATTTCCCAGAAGACTATGTTGATGTTAACACTATAAGGATTTCCTCTGTTGATCCTGTGCCTAGAGTGGCACCTCTCGTCATTACTTCTCCAAGAACAGTTCCATATTCCTCTGACAAAGCTATCCCTTGGAATTATGGAGCTGATGTTTACTATCATGGAGTCAAGCAAGACCCTCTGACCATTGAAGATCTTACAGTTGAAGCTACCATTCCTGACATTGACAACATCACCGGATCAAGTAAGGTGACCAGAACCGGAAGAGTATTATCTCCAGATATCTCGCCTCCCAAAGACACTGCGACTCCAGCTCGCATTCCAGCTATTCAATCCCTTCCCCAAGCTAGAGGGAAAGAACCAGTGACTCATCCCGCTCACCGAAGTACCAAAGGAAGTTACTGAAGACACCTCCAAATAAGAAATAGAGGAAATTCTGAAGATCATCAAGAAGAGTGACTACAATGTTGTGGAACAGTTGGGACAGACTCCGTCCAAGATTTCCATGCTTGCTCTGCTCTTGTGCTCCGAGGCTCATGCTAACGCCTTGGTGAAGTTTCTGAAGAATGCTCACGTACCGCAAGACACTACTACCGACCAGTTTGAAGTTTGTATTGCTAGCCTGGCTGCCAACAACGGCCTAGGCTTCTCTGATGCTGATTTGACTCATGCCGGAAAGAAACACAACAAAGCCTTGCACATCTCTGTTGAATGCAAGGGCGTTACATTGTCTCATGTTTTGGTGGATACCGGTTATGCTTTGAATATCCTTCCGAAGAATGCTTTTGATCGACTTGACATCAAAGGGTTGGTTCTGAGACCCAGTGATATAGTCGTGAGAGCTTTTGATGGTTCTAAGCAAACAGTACTTGGAGAGCTCATTCTGCCAGTTAAAGTCGGTTCCCAGACTTTTGATTCCACTTTCTTTGTCATGGACATCCGCCCAGCTTATTCTTGCTTACTTGGACGCCCTTGGATACATGGGGCAGGCGTTGTTACTTCTACCCTGCATCAGAAGCTGAAGTACCCGATGAAGAGGAAGGTTGTTACAGTGTGTGGTGAAGAAGAATATATGGTCAGTCATCTACAATCTTTCCGATACCTCGAGATGGAAGGTGAATTCTTCGAGACTCCCTGCAAGCTTTTGAAATAATCCCTAGAGTCATGCATGTTGACTCTCCTGTCACTCCTGAAGTTATGCAAGCTCCGCCTAGGATGGCCTCGCTGAAAGATGCTCAAGCTGCTGTTGAAGAAGGAGGTAGTACTATTTGGGGTCAGCTCCCTGATCTTCCTCTCAAATTTGACAAGACTGGTTTAGGCTTCACCATCAAAGGTCAGAAGATGATACGCCGCGAACGTGCCGGCCAACTTCTTTTCCGCATCAGCCAAAGTGGAATCCATGCTATAGAAGACGACGACAACAACTTCGACATCAGCAAATGGATCTTCCTAACTCCTGACAGTGGGCTCAGCAATTGGAAGACTGAAGACGTCATACCAATCTCCTTTAGACAGGAGTAATTGCTCTTGTTTTGTTTTGCTTTTCGTATTTTTATGTTTTGAACAATAAACTCTAAAGCCTAGTGCCTTGCCCGGGGCATCATGGCTCGTTTGTGAGGGTTATTATCTGTCATTTGCATATTTTCATTCAATAAAATCGTTGGACTTTTGCATTAATTGTTGCTTTCTTTCTTTTACTTTATCACCCCTTCAAAAAGCTATGTGTTTCTTACACACCCACGTGATACAGCAATCACTCCGAATCTCGTTGATAACAGCTATGCTATTGCTAAATATGACTTGATAATCCGATCTACCAAGTGAAGACGAAAGTGAGGAAGATTGTGAAGTGCCGGAGAACTTGTCGATCTACAGAAGAAGATCGAGTTATCACACACGAAGAGCAAGTTGAGGTTGTGAATTTGGGTACTGATGAAGACAGAAAAGAGATCAAGATAGGAGCGGGTCTTGAGAACAGTGTTAAAGAAAGGTTGGTTCAGATGCTACGAGACTATATTGAGGTTTTTGCTTGGTCATATGAAGACATGCCAGGGTTGGAGATTGATATTGTGGTACACCGATTGCCGACAAAAGAAGGTTTTCTCCCAGTAAAATAGAAGGTTCGTCGCATGTGTCCCGAGATGTCAGAGAAAATTAAAGCTGAAGTTATAAAGCAATTCAATGCCGGTTTCTTAGCTGTCACTTCTTACCCACAATGGGTTGCGAATGTGGTGCCTGTACCTAAGAAGGATGGTAAAGTACGAATGTGTGTGGATTACAGAGATCTGAACAAAGCGAGTCCGAAAGACGATTTTCCACTTCCTCATATTGATGTTCTGGTTGACAACACCGCTCAGCATAAGGTTTTCTCCTTCATGGATGGTTTCTCCGGTTACAATCAGATCAAAATGGCTTCTGAAGACATGGAGAAGACTACTTTCGTTACGCAGTGGGGCACTTTCTGCTACAAGGTTATGCCGTTCAGACTAAAGAACACAGGCGCCACTTATCAGCGTGTTATGGTGACATTATTTCATGACATGATTCATCACGAGATAGAGGTCTACGTCGACGACATGATAGCTCGATCACAGACTGAAGAAGAACACCTTGATCATTTGCAGAAACTGTTTGATAGATTGAAGAAGTACAGGTTGAGACTTAATCCTAACAAGTGTACCTTTGGAGTCAGATCCGGAAAACTCCTAGGGTTTGTTGTCAGTGGAAAAGGTATTGAGGTTGACCCCGCCAAGATTAAATCTATTCAAGAGATGCCAGCGCCCCGCACCGAGAAGGAAGTCAGAGGTTTCTTGGGCCGATTGAACTACATTGCCAGATTCATTGCACACTTAACTGCTACTTGTGAGCCAATCTTCAAGTTGCTAAAGAAAGATCAAGCGGTGAAATGGATCGATGATTTCCAGATCGCTTTTGACAAAATCAAGGAGTACTTACAGAATCCTCCTATTCTAATGCCGCCTGCCGAAGGAAGACCTCTTATCATGTACTTAACAGTGTTAGAGAATTCAATGGGGTGTGTGTTGGGGCAACATGACGAGTCTGGTCGAAAAGAGTATGCAATATACTACCTTAGCAAAAAGTTTACCGATGTGAAACAAGATACTCACAATGAGAAAACTTGCAACGCTTTGGCTTGGTGCTCACGACTAAGACAGTATATGTTGACTCACACTACCTTGTTGATTTCCAAGATGGATCCGATAAAATACATATTTGAGAAACCAGCTCTCTCAAGAAGAATAGCAAGATGGCAAATGATCTTAACCGAATATGACATCCAGTACACTTCTAAAAAAGCGATCAAAGGAAGTGTAGTAGCCGATCATTTGGCTCATCGTCAAGATGACTATCGATCTATGCGTTAATTTCCATGAAGATGTTTTGTTAGTTACTGATTGTGAAGAACCAGGCTCGGACGAAGGACCTGAACAAGGATCCCGATGGACCATGGTCTTTGATGGAGCCTCAAACGCACTTGGCAATGGCATTGGCGCCATCATTACATCACCCACAGGCGGACATACGCCTTTCACCGCCAGATTGTGTTTCAGTTGCAATAACAACATGGCCGAATACGAAGCGTGCATCATGGGTATTAAAGCTGCTATTGACTTAAGAATCAAATTCTTGCAAGTGTATGGAGACTCAGCTTTGGTGATCAGTCAGATTAAGGGCGAGTGGGATACGAAGCATCCGAATCTCATTCCGTATCGAGAACATGTTCTGAGTTTGATTCCCTACTTCGAAGAGATCACATTCAATCATATTCCACGAGAAGAGAATCAGTTGGCAGACGCATTGGCTACTATGTCGTCTATGTTCAAAGTTAGATGGGACAACGAGGCTCCCCAGATCATCATTGAGAGGTTTGACGAACCAGCGTATTGTTATGAGCTTGATACAGAAGAGAAACCTTGGTACTATGATGTGAAGAGGTATCTTGAGACTCAAGAATATCCCGCAGGGGCATCAGTCAACGATAAGAAGTTTTTGAGAAGGTTCGCATCCAAATTCTTCCTCAGCAATGGCATCCTATACAAGCGCAACCACGATTTGTGCTTACTCCGCTGTGTAGACCGGAAAACGGCGGAACATATCATGGAAGAGTTACACGAAGGCGCATTTGGTACCCACTCCAGTGGACACACCATGGCTAAGAAGATTTTGAGAACGGGTTACTATTGGTCCACCATGGAAGCTGATTGTCACCGTTATGCTCGATCTTGTCACAAATGCGAGATTTATGCCGACAAAGTGCACGTACCTTCGGTACCTCTGAATGTTCTAACAGCTCCTTGGCCTTTTGCAATGTGGGGCATTGACATGATCGGAGAAATCAAGCCCACAGATTCCAACGGATACAGTTTCATCCTTGTGGCAATTGACTATTTCACCAAGTGGGTAGAAGCAGCCTCGTTCGCATCTGTTACCAAGAATGTCATGGCTCGATTCATCAAACACAATCTTATCTGTCGGTATGGCACTCCCGAAAGGATTATCACAGATAATGGCTCTAATCTCAACAACAAGATGATCACCAAACTCTACACGCAGTTCAAGATCAAGCATCACAACTCTTCTCCTTATCGGCCTAAGATGAATGGCGCAGTGGAAACCGCCAACAAGAACATTAAGAAGATCATACAGAAGATGACAGTGACTTACAAAGATTGGCATGAGATGTTACCATTTGCTCTGCATGGTTATCGCCACTGACGGACATCAACAGGGCAACCCCCTTTTCTCTTGTGTACGGTATGGAAGCAGTCCTACCCATCGAGGTTCAGATACCTCAACCGAGTCCTCCAGACGAGTTAGGAAGAGGATTGGATTCGACTTTGACCGATTAATTTGATTGATGAGAAACGACTCGTTTCCATCTGCCATGGACAGATCTATCAGAAGCGAATGATCAGAGCATTTAACAAGAAGGTCAAGCACCGAGTCTACCGAGTCGGTGATCTAGTAGTCAAGCGCATCATTCTTCCACAAGGTGATTCCAGGGGGGAAAATGGACTCCCACCTACGAGGGACCATTTGTAGTCAAGACAGTATTTTCTGGTGGAGCTATGATACTTAGCACCATGGATGGCGAAGACTTCCCACACCCTGTGAACGCAGACATAGTCAAAAAATACTACGCATGAATGAGACCCGCTAGGTCGACTGACCTAGGCAAAAATAAGGGCATCCTAGCAAACCAAAGAGGTTCGGGCAAAAGTTAAGGATATATACAAAATATGTACACCCGGCAAGTCGAAAACCTGCAAAGGCGGCTTGGGCAAAAAAGGGTATCCCGGTAGACTAAAAACCCGAAAGGGCGGTCTAGGCAAAAGTTAGGGATTTAAGCGTACGACTATGTCTCGTCCAGATCATCTACCTACAGACTACTATCAGCATTCAAGATTCGAATGACGAAAATCAATTCACTCACTTTCTACTGACAACAAGGAGATGAGATAGTCGAAATATATGAGTACTAGCATAGTTGGAACTCGACGAGATTGTTTCCGCATAACTTTTTACTTTCTTTGTATACAAACTGCTTGGCCGTACGCCACCTTTTCAAATTAATACAAGTTTCTTTCTTTTCACAAAGTGTTCGTTTTTGTTGTTTTTGCACAAAGTCCAACGATTGCTTTGAATGATTATATGCATTTGACAATAAGAATCTGTTTACAAACATACGAAAAGCGGACCTACGAAAGTAATTACCACAGACTCTAGGAATTGAGATGACGATGAAAGTCACTAACACGTCCCCCTGCAGAGTACAATCCTCACAAAGCCATCGCTCACCATAAAACTTCCCCAGCGAAGTACACATTTTCTTCCATTAGTTCCAAAGCAGTAACATTTCATCTCCAGCAGAGGTATTTATCCCCAGCAGAATATCTCTAAACTATCATTTCCTTGCCAGCAGCAATATCCAGACTCGAAATTTGTTCAGATAGTGCATCGGAGGAAAACTACATCAAATACTTCCCAGCAGGATCTACGCACAAGATCCCCGGCGAAGTGCTCCCCGGTTTCCATTATCCCCAGCAGGGTCGACGCACAAGATCCCCAGCGGTTTGTCTTCCAAACTTCCACAATCCTCAGTAGGGTCTACGCACAAGGTTCCCAACAGAATATCTCCCAACAGCAGTATCTAAACTCGAAACTTGGTCAGATAGTGCATCAGAGGAATCAAAGGCGCCTATTCTTATTCCAAGTCAAGGTCTCACGGTTTTACCCTCAAGCAGAAGCCAGAAATCCCCAAGCAAGAGCGTCCACATCTTCTTCAAGATGGATATCTTTTGAAATACCGACATCTACATTCATACATTATACGTAAAATCATAACGTGTGCATACATCGTTCATACACATTGCATGCATCATAATCTGCATCAGTCTAACTATATCCTGTCAAAATTTCTTCTGTTTTTTTCTCCCCAGCAGGCGAAAATCAATTCCAAACGAAAGGTCAAAGATTAATACCTGAAACAAGACAGGAAACTTATTTGAACGACTATAACAACCAGTCCAGGATTAATACCCGAAACAAGACGGGAAACCTTATCCGAACGACTACTCGAGTTGTCCTCCGACAACACCCGAAGCACAACAGGGAAGTTATCCACATTTTGCCGCCTATTATCCCCTCAGAGTAATCAAGACGAAGATTGATTCTGACACTCTCTTATTATCAACGACAACTACGGAGTCTGGCGTAAGACTCGGTTGCCCTGGATGGCATCTTAAGCCCATCTCCGACTATTTGTCGATGTCTCTCCACTTTCAGAATGTTGCATATTTGTTTAAAAACCAATACAAACCAAATAACTTCATTCAAAGACGAGCGCAAAGTCTAACGTACGACTCTCTCCGGATAGCATCCTAAGCGCATCTCCGTGCTCCCTCCTACATTCGGGAATATCTTCGGAGCCTAGCGTACAGCTCATTCCCTAGCATCCGTCTCTCCGGATGGCATCTTAAGCCCATCTCCGTGCTCCCTACTACTTTCAGGAATATCTCCAAAGCCTAGCGTATGGCTCGTTCCTCAGCATCAATCTCTCAGGATGGCATCTTAAGCCCATCTTCGATGACTCCTATTCAAGCAACATTCTTGAGTCTAACGTACGACTCATTCCCCAGTGAAGTCTCCAGCTTCTCCAAATGGCATTTGTAAGCCCATTCCCGCGCACCATCAATCAATAGCGAGTGCAAATTTTCAGGTGTACTCGAGTGTTCAATCATCTTCTACCTCCAGGTCACGAAAGGCAAGCATGCCAATCTAGCCCTTCCAGTACAAGAAGATTGAACAGGGGCAGCTGTCATACCCCAAAATTTTCCCTCCTATTTCTCAAGACATTTCCCATACATCCATTCCTCAAGGGTTGACCAGACAAACCCTCTCCTAATCAATCAACCCAAGCTAGGGTTTGGCTATCCTCAGATCAAGATGGGTTTCCAACATCTCCAGTGATCATCATGCCTCCTCATATGCTTCAAAGAATCTCCATGTCAAGTTACAAGCCTTACAAGTCAAGTTTCCTCAGACAATTGCTCAAATGGTTGAAAATTAGTTGTATTGAACAAAAAGTCAACTGTGGTCAACATATAGTCAAACTTCATGCATTTTGGTCAACATCCATATTTTGAAGTGATATTCATCATTTGATCAAGGGTTGATCATGATTCATCAAGAAAACTAAAGATTTGATCAAAAGTCAAACTTTTCAAATTAGGGTTTTCTAAGGAAAAGTCAACTGAACTTTGACTGAGCATAACTTTCTCATACTTTATTAGAAATTTTTCCACCACCTCTCATTTTAAATATAATTCAATTCTCTATAACTTCATGTCTCACAAGCATGGTCAGAAAATGCTTCATTTTGAAGATATGGATCAAAACATTACAGGTCCTTTTCAAAGTCAACAAAAAGTCAACTTTCTGTAATGAAGTGTTATTTAGAATGGAGACTCCAATTGAGATGAAACCAAAGAGGTTGTTTAGAGGACATCTAGAGATTTCTAAAAAGTCCAAGAACACTCAAAAATGTTAAAAATTTAGCAAAATACACCTTGCACAAGTTGGGGATTTTTGAAGAATCGCACAAAGGAAAATATTTGACAAACTCCAATTTTTTTCCAAATGGGCCTATAATTTTATGATCCAAACTTGATCATAATATTATTTAAGACCTCTTGATGCCTTGCCACGACCCCTTTCTATTTTTTTGATTTATTTTTGAATTTAAAAGCATTTAATTCAAATTTGAATTAAATAAAATATGAAAACAAGTTGGAAAACAAGTTGGGTTAGATTTCTATCAAACTTGAGGACCAAGGAAGCCCACAAGACATGCCAAATTCGTGCTAGCTCATGCAAGGAAGAGAAAATCAAATTTTGGAAAGATTTGATTAAATTTGAAAGAGAAAATATTTTGCATTGAAGAGCATATCTTTTTTCATTCTTTTTGCTTCAAACTCTTGCTCTATAAATACCTATTGCATTCACAAAGACCAAGGAGGAAACCCTAGCCTCTTGAAGCAACCCTAATTCTCTCAAATTTTTCACAAAGTTGGCAAATTCGAATTTGCTTTTCCAGCCACTTTCAGCCACTCTCAATCATTCCATTGTGTTCTTGAGGTAAGATTGAGTAAATATACATGAACATACATATTCATATTTTTCTTGAATTCGTATTTTTAATATCTGTGTGTTTTAATTGAAACTAGCCATTCTAACATGATCATGAGGTATCATAGACATGATCTGGGTCATCGTTCATGAGGTTGAACGTCCAAATCGCGTTATGCCATGATTAGGGTTTTTAGAACTGCTTGCTTCGAAACTCAATTTACAGGTCGTTTCAGGTCAAACGGAGGTCACCATTAGATTCGCATACCTCGATTTAGGGGGGGTAGCCTTAACCCTAAGCTTTAATTCTCAGTATTTTGCAGGTTTGGAGTTCGGACTAGCCGGAGAAGACGACCGGAGCTAGGGCTCCGGCGTCGTTGACTGTTGGACTCAGGCGAGGGTATGCGTGGCACAATAACGCATCCTGATTCGTCCATCCGTTATAATCTGGGCCCACATGTTGACTGTGCTTTGAATTTCAAAATATGACACGTTGTATCCCTTTTAACCATTTGTTTGCAGATTCAAAACACCAAGTACACTTGGCTTAGATGGCAACGCGTGTGGTGATACATCCAGGAGGTCCTGGGTTCGATCCTGGCTTCCTGAATTCTTTTTTTTTAACACTTTTCCATAACTAACTTTTTTCTATTTTTCTTTTAATATTTTCATTCTAATTTAATTTATCTTTAAATATTTTTCTCATGCATTTAAAAATCACCAAAAATATTTTCTTTTTGCATTTTAATCAGAAAAATACTTATTTAATTTTTGACATTAAAATTAATATTTTTGCATGCATATTTAATTAATTGTTAATTAATCATTAAATTGACTTTTAATTATCAAAAACGATCCAAAAAATTCCCAAAAATTACTCTATCATCTAATTGTCATTACTAATCTAAAACATTTTTCCTCATTCAAAAATCTTGTTTTTACTAACATGTTTCTCTTGTGTGAGTTTTCTTATATTTTCCGATTATGTATCTGTTCACAGGTTGTATTGGTTTGAATTATTTTCTCGCATTCTTTTCCTCTATAATGTAACTGGTCATGGGATGTAATAGTTTAACTAGGACTTTTACTTTCCGCACTCCTATTATGTAACTGCCCCAAAGCCATGTAATAGCGTAGGACATTTACTTTCCGCAATTTATTTTCCGCACCCTATAAACTGCTAGTAACTAGGCGTGTATGGCAAGATAAAATTGGACATAGATCACTCATAATTTCAAGATAATATATCTGAATTCAACACTCTCTCTTCACACATGCACCCCTTAGGGTAATTCTCTCTCGTTGCCTTACGAATATAAATGGTCAAGTCCCTCGAACGTAGAGGTATCCTAGCACCGTTGCCTTAAAAATATATCATCATAGTCTTTTCGATACAAAGATCATAGACCCACGATGTCGCCTACGAATACATGATCTCGTCCCTCGATTGTTGCCTACGAAAAGGGATGATCGTCCCTTTGAATGTGCTAGGATACTCCTACAAGTTGCCTTCTACGACCATCCGATGTCCCTTCGAATGTCCCTTCTATATCCAACGAATAGGGATACCTACCAACTAATGGTATGGATAGCACTATTCTAAAGGAACGTAAAATAACACGAAAATGACCATTCTGAGTAGGTAATAAGACTTATAGTTGCTTGCTTTATCAAAATACTTTTCACACCACACACTTTTGTCAAAGTTCAAACTCTTTTCAAAACGAAACATTTCCGAACACTTTGTATACATTCCTACATGAATCATTACAAAGTCAAAGCGAAATGCCTTTTAAAAACGTTTTGTCAAACACACAGAAAGCAATTTTTAAAGATGAGCTAAAAGCAACTAAGAGCCCGTAGAAAACTACGGATGGAAAGGGGTGCTAATACCTTCCCTTTTCATAACCTTCTCCCTTACTCAGAATCTAACGAAGGTCTTTTCCTGTTCTTTTCACCTTCCCTTAATTGGATAAAAGAAAAGTCGGTGGCGACTCTTGCTATCCGCACATTTGCGATACAAAAACCTACATAGTCAGTTCACCGTGTTACAGACCACAGTTGACTTTCTGTCCAATACATATGATTTCCAACCATCTGAGCAATTGGATGAGAAAATTTGACTTATAAGGCTTGAAACTTGACATGGTGATCCTTTAAAGCGTATGATGAGGAATGATGACCACTTGGGGCCTTGGAAATTAATTTTGACTTGAGAGAATCAAAACCCTAGTTTGGGTTGATTGTTTAGGAGAGGGTTTGTCTGGTCAACCGTTGTGCAATCCTTAAGTATGGATATGTGAATTGTCTTAAGAAGTAGGAGGGAAAATTTTGGGGTATAACACCCACATTGTTATATTAGTATCAAAGTGGTAACAAATCAACTTATCACATTGGTATCAAATCAATTATTGTCTACATCGTTACATTGGTCCCCGAGCAGTAGCAAAACAACTACCAACTTATTATGTCGGTCTCCAAGTAATAATAAGTTATTCAAAATCACATTATTCCCCAGCAGAGGGTCACCTCCTCAATATAATGCACAAGATCTAATTCTCCAGCCAAATTTTATCCTCAACTAAATGTCACCAAAAGCTTATCATTCCCCAGTAAAACCAGTATCCGCACCCGAAACATCGTCAGGTAGTGCATCAGAGGAATTTACATCTCTTTTATTCCAGTCAGGGTCTTCAATGGTCATTTCTCCATCCCTAAGAAGAAGCAGAAGATCCCCAGCAGAACATTCTCATCTTCCTCAAGGTGGATATGTTTTGAAATTCAACAACATCTGCATTTATACATCATCTATGAAAGTCAAAACATACAAGATGCATACATTATTCTCGAGAGCATCATCATACATTGCATACATCATAATATACATAAAGCTAACCATGCATTTTGAGGTCAGAACTCTCCTGTTGCAGATTGCTACATATGTGGTTAAAAATCAATGCGTACAAATTCTTCCCTTCAAAGATGATATTGGGACACCTTCCCTTTTCGAGAAAGCTATCTCTTCGAATCAAGTCTAGCGTACGACTCGTTCTATTATGAATCACAACATCAGTTTCTCCATATGGCATCTTTAAGCCCATCTCCACCTACACACCAAATGTGTCCCTCTGGATGGCATCTTTAAGCCCATCTCCACCTGCGCACCAAGTGTGTCCCTCTAAATGGCATCCTTAAGTCCATCCAAGTATATCGTCATCCGACGATTTCACTCTATGCACTAGTGAGTGCAAATTTCAGGGCACTCGAGTGTTCAATCATCTTCCACCTTCAGGTCGAATAACACGCACACCAATATAAACCCTCAGGTATAAGAAGATTAAACAGGGGAAATTGTTATACCCCAAAATTTGCCCTCCCATTTCAAGGTCAGGATGTCTCTCCATGCCCAATAATTACCCAAGGGTTGATCAGACAAACCCTCTCCTAAGCAATCAACCCACAACTAGTGATTTTGCTTCTCTCAAGAAAAATATGGTTTATAATGGCTCAAGTAAATATCATGTCTCCTCATATGCTTCAAGGTATCACCATATCAAGTTTCAAGTCTCATATCCCAAGTTTGCTCAGTCAATTGCATATATGGTTCAAAAAATGCTTGATTTCAGAGATATGGGTCAAGACATTATAGGTCCTTTTAAAATTCAACAAAAAGGCATATTTTTCCAAAGAAGTGTACATGAATATGGAAGCTTCAATGAAAATGAAACCGAAGAGTGATTTTAAAGGACATCTTAAGATTTCTAAAAAGTCCAAGATAACCCTCAAATGATAAAAATTGAGTAAGATATGGTTGGTGCAAGTTTGGAAATTTTGAAGAAATGTATGAAGAAAATATTGATTAATTTTGAATTTTTTCCAAATTGGCCTATGTTTTCATGATTTAAACTTGTTTCTAACATCATCCATAATCTCCAAGCACAACCACACACACTTTCTATTTATTTTATTTATATTTGAATTAATTCATTAAAATTAAAATTTAATTAAAATAAAATACAAAAACAAAGAGTATACATGCAAGGCCTTGGATATAAGTGTCTTGAGGACCAAGGATGCCCATGAAAGCTGGCAAAAAACGCATAGAGAAGATTGGAAGAAGATTGATTCAAAATTGGAAGTTTTTCATACAAATTTTCAATCAAATATTTTCCAATAAATGCAATATATTTCGTTTCAAAATTCTGACCTAGCTCTTCACTTCTATATATTCTACAAGACCAGTGCCAAAAGACACGGATTGTTGCCTGTAACACGGTGGGAAAACTGACTTGTTTGTTTTGCGTTTGATTGCAAATGTTGCAGATAGCAAGAGTAGCCACCGACTTTTCTTTTATCCAATTAAGGGAAGGCGAAAAGAACAAGAAAAGACCTTCGTTAGATTCTGAGTACGGGAGGTGGTTATGAAAAGGGAAGGTGTTAGCACCCTTTCCATCCGTAGTTATCTACAGGCTCCTAATTGCTTAGCTCACTTTAATTGCTTTTTGTGTGTATGCTTGAAAATGATTTTTGAAAAGGCATTTCTCTTTGACTTCGTAATGATTCTCGCTGGAATGTATACGAAGTGTTTGGAAATGTTTTGTTTTGGAAAATACTTTGTAATGATTCACGCTGGAATGTATACAAAGTGTTTTAAAAATATTTTGAAAAGTGTGAGGTGTAAAAAGTATTTTAATTGAGCAAGCAAAAGAGTCTTATTACCTACTCAGAATGGTTGTTTCCATGTTATTTTGCTTTCCTTTAGAATAAGGTTATCCATACTATTGGTTGATAGGTAACCTTATTCGTTTGATGTAAAAGGGACATTCGAAGGGACATCGGATGGTCATAAAAGGCAACTTGTGAGGATATCTTAGCATATCCGTAGGGACGATCATTACTTTTCGTAGGCAACAATCGAGGGACTAGATCATGTATTTGTAGGAAACATTGAGGGTCATCAAGGGACTATGATATTTAATTCGAAGGGACTATGATGATATATTTGTAGGCAACTGTGCTAAGATATCCTAACGTTCGAGGGACATGACCATTGTTTGTAAGGCAATAAGAGAGGATACCATAAGGGGGTGGATGTGTGAAATATGTGTTGTATTCAGATATTTTATCTTGTATTAGTGATCTAGATTGATTTTTATCTTGCCATACATGCCTAGTTACTAGCAGTTTAATAGGTACTGAAAATAAATTGCAGAAATGTAAAGTGCGGAAAAGTAAATCCTACGTTATTACATGGCTTTGGGGCTGATACATAATAGGAGGTGCGGAAAGTAAAAGCAGAAATGTAAATCTATGCTATTACAGAATAAAAACCTTGCGACCTATACATCCTTTCTAGAATTTAAATGCATAAAGAAATAAAATAGAAGAAAAATTGTCTAAGTGAATACCTAAATCCTAATTGCAAAAAGGAAAATATTTTTGGTATTTTTGAAGATTGATTTTAATGTAAAAATCCTAGTTCTAATTGATTTTAATTAATTAAAGAAATTTAATTTAAATTATTAACCTAAATTAAACTAATTAAATTAATTAATTAAGAAAAACATAGAGGAAATTATTTGTGAAATTAACCCTAATTAAGCTAATTGTTTAACCTAATTACTAATTAATTAATTAATTAATTAATTGAAATAATTAAAAAAAGGAAAATAAGAAAATAAACAGCAGAAATAATAAAAAAAGGGTTTCCATTAGAGCTTCTGACGGAAATTGGCACAGAAGCCAAGCCTTCTGGGAGTGGCGCGCCTTGGGCATGTAGAAGTTGGAGCATTTGGAAGGGATCCTTCTAAGGGTGTCTAGAAGCTGGAGCTTCTGGAGGTGAAACTTTTGAAAGGGTCCAGAAGCTGAAGCTTCTGGAGGTGAATCATCTGAAAGGGTCCAGAAGCTGGAGCTTCTGGAGGTTCTGTTGCTGAGGAGGTCCAGAAGTTGGAGCTTCCGGGGGTTCTTCTGTCAGCGAGGTCCAGAAGCTGGAGCTTCTGGAGATGATACTTCTGGAAACTCTGAGACCTGTGTTAATTAGAAATTTTTTTGAGAGAAAACAGTAAAAGGTGGGGTTCGAACCCACACCCTTAGAGTGGAAAGTGACATAGCGTGCGCAAGGTAGACAGCTGAGGCGGTGATACATCCATTGATATTGCTAGAATCATAAGTATCTATGTGTTGCTTGTTCCTGAGTCAAAGGCGCCGAAGCAAGGCTCCGGTCGTCTTCTCCGGCCATCTGGAGATTCGATTCTGCAAAATCAACAAGATAAATGCAAATAAAGGACCCTACCTCCTAATTCGAACCCCAGGAATCCAATGGTGGTGTTTTTACAGCCTGAAAGTCCCTGTATCGGTGGGTTCGAAGCTCACAGCTTCTTATGCCCTTACAGTGGCACCACAGGATCTAAGCCCTAAAGCTCACAAGTAACACGTTGTACCTGTTCTAAATAACATCCTGAGATCATACAAATAAACAAAAATAGTTAGTAATGCATGGATTGAGAGAAACGATTTTGAGACATTTACCAAATTGGAGAGGCTTGGAAAGCTTGGTCTAGAGTGCTTTGGCCTTGTGTAAGGATGTGAATCGATCCCTGGGAACTTCAGGAACACGAATGAATGGCTGGAATGGCTTGAAACTGCCTGGAAATTAAAACACGATTTTGCAAGTTTTATGAAATTTTTTGAGAGATTCAAGGGTTTGTAAGAGGCTAGCAATCCGTGTAAGAGGCTGGCAAATCGTACCTTTGTCTTACGAAGATGTTAAGTATATATAAAAGAGTGGAAATAGGTCAAGGCTTTAAGAGAAAATATATTCTTTAAATGGAGAATATTTGATTGGAAATTTGTATGAAATCTTTTCAAATTTGGCTCAATCTTTCCCTTAATCTTCTTGCACGAAATTGACAGCTCTTCTGGGCTTCCTTGGTCCTCAAGACATTCACAAATCAAGCCCATCTTGCATTAATAATTATCTTTGTATTTTATTTAATTAAATTTGAATTTAAGCCATTTAATTCAAAAATAAATAAATAAAAAAGATAAGAGGCGTGGCATGAAACATAGAGGTCATGGATAATCTTATAATCAAGTTTGGATCATAAAATTTTAGGCCCATTTGAAAAATATTTGCTTTTGCTAGGTATTTTTCTTTATGCACTTCCTCAAAAATGCTTAACTTGCACAACTTGTATCTTGCTCAATTTTTAACATTTTTGGGTGTTCTTGGACTTTTTAGAAAGCTCAAGATGTCCTCTAAACACTATTTTTGGTTTCATATTCATTGAAGTTTCCTTGTTCATGAACACTTCTTTACAAAAAGATGACTTTTTGTTGATCTTTAGAAGGACCTATGATATTTTGATCCATAACTCTTGAATGAAGCATTTCTGGCCAAAGCTTGTGAGACATGAAGTTGTAGAGAATTTAATTCCCTTCAAAATGATCTTTGGTTGAAAAATTTCTGATAAATTATGTGAAAGTTATGCTTGGTCAAAGTTCTGTTGACTTTTGTCTAAAAAACCCTAATTTAGAAACTTTGACTTTTGATCAAATCTTGACTTTCCTTGAGGAATCATGGTCAACCCTTGATCAAATGATGAATATTATTTCAAAATATTGATGTTGATAAAAAATTATGAAGTTTTACTGTATGTTGACCATGTCATACCCCAAAATTTTCCCTCCAACTTCTCAAAATATTTCATACATCCATGCTCAAGGATTCCTCAAGGGTTGATCAGACAAACCCTCTCCTAGACAATCAACCCAAACTAGGGTTTGGTGTTTCCCAACTCCAGAAGGGGTTTCCAACATCTCCAATGGCCATCATGCCTCCTCATATGCTTCAAAGATTCCCCATGTTAAGTTTCAAGCCTCACAAGTCAAGTTTCCTCAAACAATTGCTCAGATGGTTGAAAATCAGTTGTATTGGACAAAAAGTCAATTGTGGTCAACATACAGTCAAACTTCATAATTTTTGGTCAACATCCTCATTTTGAAGTTACATTCATCATTTGATCAAGGGTTGATCATGATTCATTAAGAAAACTCAAGATTTGCTCAAAAGTCAAACTTTCTAAATTAGGGTTTCTCAATGAAAAGTCAACCAAACTTTGACTGAGCATAACTTCTTCATACTTTCTCAGAAATTTTTCCACCACCTCTTGTTTTGAAGGAAATTCCATTCTCTACAACTTCATGTATCACAAGAATGTTCAAAAAATGCTTCATTTGGAAGGTATGGATCAAAACATTACAGGTCCTTTTCAAAGTCAACAAAAAGTCAATATTTTGTTTTGAAGATATATTGATCATGGAAACTCCAATTGAGATGAAACCAAAGAGGTTGGTTAGAGGACTCTTAGAGCTTTCCAAAAAGTCCAAGAACACTCAAAAATGTGGAAAATTGAGCAAAATACGCCTTGTGCAAGTTGGGCAATTTTGAAGGAGTGCACAAAGAGAGATACTTGTAAAAATCAAAATTTTTGCAAATGGGCCTAGTTTTTCTTCATCCAAACTTGTTCCTTATACAATTAGGAATATCCAAGCCCAATGCCACGAATTTTTATTTTATTTTTCTATTTAATTTGGATTTTATTCATTTAAATACAAATTAAATTCAAAAATAAGGTATAAAATCAAAATTAATTGCAAATTGATTTTTTCTCTCATCCTTGAGATCCAAGTAACCTAAAAAAGCCAGCAAATTTCGAAATTTGATTGGATTTGGAAAGAAATTGATTGAAATTGATCAAAAAAGAGAAAATTTGATTTTGTACAAAATCAAATATGTTTTGCATTGATTGATGATGATTTCTTCCTCAAATCAGCTCCAATTCCATCTACTATATATATACAATACATACCACATGAATTAGAGCAGAAAAATTGCTTGAGGAACCCTAACCTAATTCAAAAAATCTGTGCTTCACAAGATAATAGCAGCCTGGGTTTTAGGTCGATTCAATTGATTCCAAGCATCCAAACACGTTCCTTGACATCCCCAGAATCGATCCAGACCTTTACTTTGTCCAAAAACATCAAGAATTGCAAGAACACGATTTCGGTTTGTCACACTTTTTCCAAAATCGAATTCTATTATTCATGCATTTTTAACATGTTTTGTTGTTGTTTTTGTGATTAGAACGAAGATTGCAAGCTTTCTGGGCAATTTGATTGATTGAGTTTCCATGGCTTAGAACGAGAATCACCATAGCTAGGGTTTTCGGCCTCTATTTAGGGTTTCTCTAAAACGGATAAATTGGACCATAAGACCACCACCATTGTGTTTAGAATGTGATTTCCAGTCGATTCATCCATTCCTAACTAATTTATATTATGTGTATGAGATTTTGGAAAATGCAAGGACTATAGCGTCGCACTGGGGCCGACGCTATGTTTTCAAAATTTTAAAACGAAGAAGATGAAGTTTGGCGCGGAATCGGTGCAGTCCGGAGGTGACACTTGTTTACAATCCACTCGCTCCGGTTTTCAAACAGTTGTACACGCTGGCTTAGTTGGTCAAGGCTTGGGTTTGTGAAAGCAAGGTCTCCAATTCGATCCCTGGCAAGACCAAAACATTATTTCCTTTTGCAAAACTTCTTATTTTTATATTTTCTATTTAATATTTTCCATGCATTTTATTTTTCTTTCATAATTTTTTATCATGCATTTAAAAATACCAAAAAATATTTTTCTTTTTGCATTATTTCCAGAAAATGTTTATTTAATTTCTAAAATTAAAAATATTATTTTTGCATGCATATTTAATTTAATTGTTAATTTATCATTTAAATCACCTTTAATTGATTTTTAATTATTAAATTAACTCCAAAAAATCCCAAAAAATTATTTTAGCATATTAATGTTATTTCCAGCATGAAATATTTTTCTCATTTAAAAATTATTATTTTTGCTAACATTTTTCTCTTGATCGATTTCCTCGTATTTTCCAATTTCTCATCTTTTCACAGGTTACTCCGTCTCGGACGACTTCTTTTTATCGTTTTCTTTTTTCCAATTATGTAATTGCTTATGGGATGTAATAGCTTAATTAGGGCTTTTATTTTCCGCATTTTAAATTATGTATCTGCCCCAAAGTCATGTAATAGTGTAGGATTTATCTTTCCGCACTTTACATTCCCGCATTTTAATTTCCGCACCCTATAAATTGCTAGTAATTAGGCGTGTATGGCAAGATAAAATTGAACATAGCTCACTCTAATTTTCAAGATAACATGAATCTGAAATCAACACACTCTTTTCACACATGCACCCCTTACGGTAATTCTCTCTCGTTGTCTTTACGAATTCAAATGGTCATGTCCCTCGAACGTAAAGGTATTCTAGCACTGTTGCCTTCAAAACAAATCATCATAGTCCCTTCGATACAAAGATCATAAGACCCACGATGTCGCCTACGAATACATGATCTTGACCCTCGATTGTCGCCTACGAAAAACGATGATAGTCTCTTCGAATGTGCTAGGATACTTCCTACAAGTTGCTTTCTATGACCATACGATGTCCCTTCGAATGTCCCGCTTACATCCAACAAATAGAGTTACCTACCAACTAATGGTATGGATAGCGCTATTCTAAAGGAACGTAAAATAACACAAAAACGACCAATTCTGAGTAGGTAATAAGACTTTTAGTTGCTTGCTCTATCAAAATGCTTTTCACACCACACACTTTTGTCAAAGTTCAAACTCTTTTTGAAAAAACAAAACATTTCCGAACACTTTGTATCATTCCTACATGAATCATTACAAAGTCAAAGCGAAATGCCTTTTCAAAACATTTTTTGTCAAACACACAGAAAGCACAAATTTAAAGTGATCTAAGAGCAACTAAGAGCCCGTAGATAACTACGGATGAAAAGGGGTGCTAATACCTTCCCTTTTCATAACCTTCTCCCTTACTCAGAATCTAACGAAGGTCTTTTTTTGTACTTTTTACCTTCCCTTAATTGGATAAAAGAAAAGTCGGTGGCGACTCTTGCTATCCGCACATTTGCGATACAAAAACCTACATAGTCAGTTCACCGTGTTACAGACCACAGTTGACTTTCTGTCCAATACATATGATTTCCAACCATCTGAGCAATTGGATGAGAAAATTTGACTTATAAGGCTTGAAACTTGACATGGTGATCCTTTAAAGCGTATGATGAGGAATGATGACCACTTGGGGCCTTGGAAATTAATTTTGACTTGAGAGAATCAAAACCCTAGTTTGGGTTGATTGTTTAGGAGAGGGTTTGTCTGGTCAACCGTTGTGCAATCCTTAAGTATGGATATGTGAATTGTCTTAAGAAGTAGGAGGGAAAATTTTGGGGTATAACACCCACATTGTTATATTAGTATCAAAGTGGTAACAAATCAACTTATCACATTGGTATCAAATCAATTATTGTCTACATCGTTACATTGGTCCCCGAGCAGTAGCAAAACAACTACCAACTTATTATGTCGGTCTCCAAGTAATAATAAGTTATTCAAAATCACATTATTCCCCAGCAGCAGAGGGTCACCTCCTCAATATAATGCACAAGATCTAATTCTCCAGCCAAATTTTATCCTCAACTAAATGTCACCAAAAGCTTATCATTCCCCAGTAAAACCAGTATCCGCACCCGAAACATCGTCAGGTAGTGCATCAGAGGAATTTACATCTCTTTTATTCCAGTCAGGGTCTTCAATGGTCATTTCTCCATCCCTAAGAAGAAGCAGAAGATCCCCAGCAGAACATTCTCATCTTCCTCAAGGTGGATATGTTTTGAAATTCAACAACATCTGCATTTATACATCATCTATGAAAGTCAAAACATACAAGATGCATACATTATTCTCGAGAGCATCATCATACATTGCATACATCATAATATACATAAAGCTAACCATGCATTTTGAGGTCAGAACTCTCCTGTTGCAGATTGCTACATATGTGGTTAAAAATCAATGCGTACAAATTCTTCCCTTCAAAGATGATATTGGGACACCTTCCCTTTTCGAGAAAGCTATCTCTTCGAATCAAGTCTAGCGTACGACTCGTTCTATTATGAATCACAACATCAGTTTCTCCATATGGCATCTTTAAGCCCATCTCCACCTACACACCAAATGTGTCCCTCTGGATGGCATCTTTAAGCCCATCTCCACCTGCGCACCAAGTGTGTCCCTCTAAATGGCATCCTTAAGTCCATCCAAGTATATCGTCATCCGACGATTTCACTCTATGCACTAGTGAGTGCAAATTTCAGGGCACTCGAGTGTTCAATCATCTTCCACCTTCAGGTCGAATAACACGCACACCAATATAAACCCTCAGGTATAAGAAGATTAAACAGGGGAAATTGTTATACCCCAAAATTTGCCCTCCCATTTCAAGGTCAGGATGTCTCTCCATGCCCAATAATTACCCAAGGGTTGATCAGACAAACCCTCTCCTAAGCAATCAACCCACAACTAGTGATTTTGCTTCTCTCAAGAAAAATATGGTTTATAATGGCTCAAGTAAATATCATGTCTCCTCATATGCTTCAAGGTATCACCATATCAAGTTTCAAGTCTCATATCCCAAGTTTGCTCAGTCAATTGCATATATGGTTCAAAAAATGCTTGATTTCAGAGATATGGGTCAAGACATTATAGGTCCTTTTAAAATTCAACAAAAAGGCATATTTTTCCAAAGAAGTGTACATGAATATGGAAGCTTCAATGAAAATGAAACCGAAGAGTGATTTTAAAGGACATCTTAAGATTTCTAAAAAGTCCAAGATAACCCTCAAATGATAAAAATTGAGTAAGATATGGTTGGTGCAAGTTTGGAAATTTTGAAGAAATGTATGAAGAAAATATTGATTAATTTTGAATTTTTTCCAAATTGGCCTATGTTTTCATGATTTAAACTTGTTTCTAACATCATCCATAATCTCCAAGCACAACCACACACACTTTCTATTTATTTTATTTATATTTGAATTAATTCATTAAAATTAAAATTTAATTAAAATAAAATACAAAAACAAAGAGTATACATGCAAGGCCTTGGATATAAGTGTCTTGAGGACCAAGGATGCCCATGAAAGCTGGCAAAAAACGCATAGAGAAGATTGGAAGAAGATTGATTCAAAATTGGAAGTTTTTCATACAAATTTTCAATCAAATATTTTCCAATAAATGCAATATATTTCGTTTCAAAATTCTGACCTAGCTCTTCACTTCTATATATTCTACAAGACCAGTGCCAAAAGACACGGATTGTTGCCTGTAACACGGTGGGAAAACTGACTTGTTTGTTTTGCGTTTGATTGCAAATGTTGCAGATAGCAAGAGTAGCCACCGACTTTTCTTTTATCCAATTAAGGGAAGGCGAAAAGAACAAGAAAAGACCTTCGTTAGATTCTGAGTACGGGAGGTGGTTATGAAAAGGGAAGGTGTTAGCACCCTTTCCATCCGTAGTTATCTACAGGCTCCTAATTGCTTAGCTCACTTTAATTGCTTTTTGTGTGTATGCTTGAAAATGATTTTTGAAAAGGCATTTCTCTTTGACTTCGTAATGATTCTCGCTGGAATGTATACGAAGTGTTTGGAAATGTTTTGTTTTGGAAAATACTTTGTAATGATTCACGCTGGAATGTATACAAAGTGTTTTAAAAATATTTTGAAAAGTGTGAGGTGTAAAAAGTATTTTAATTGAGCAAGCAAAAGAGTCTTATTACCTACTCAGAATGGTTGTTTCCATGTTATTTTGCTTTCCTTTAGAATAAGGTTATCCATACTATTGGTTGATAGGTAACCTTATTCGTTTGATGTAAAAGGGACATTCGAAGGGACATCGGATGGTCATAAAAGGCAACTTGTGAGGATATCTTAGCATATCCGTAGGGACGATCATTACTTTTCGTAGGCAACAATCGAGGGACTAGATCATGTATTTGTAGGAAACATTGAGGGTCATCAAGGGACTATGATATTTAATTCGAAGGGACTATGATGATATATTTGTAGGCAACTGTGCTAAGATATCCTAACGTTCGAGGGACATGACCATTGTTTGTAAGGCAATAAGAGAGGATACCATAAGGGGGTGGATGTGTGAAATATGTGTTGTATTCAGATATTTTATCTTGTATTAGTGATCTAGATTGATTTTTATCTTGCCATACATGCCTAGTTACTAGCAGTTTAATAGGTACTGAAAATAAATTGCAGAAATGTAAAGTGCGGAAAAGTAAATCCTACGTTATTACATGGCTTTGGGGCTGATACATAATAGGAGGTGCGGAAAGTAAAAGCAGAAATGTAAATCTATGCTATTACAGAATAAAAACCTTGCGACCTATACATCCTTTCTAGAATTTAAATGCATAAAGAAATAAAATAGAAGAAAAATTGTCTAAGTGAATACCTAAATCCTAATTGCAAAAAGGAAAATATTTTTGGTATTTTTGAAGATTGATTTTAATGTAAAAATCCTAGTTCTAATTGATTTTAATTAATTAAAGAAATTTAATTTAAATTATTAACCTAAATTAAACTAATTAAATTAATTAATTAAGAAAAACATAGAGGAAATTATTTGTGAAATTAACCCTAATTAAGCTAATTGTTTAACCTAATTACTAATTAATTAATTAATTAATTAATTGAAATAATTAAAAAAAGGAAAATAAGAAAATAAACAGCAGAAATAATAAAAAAAGGGTTTCCATTAGAGCTTCTGACGGAAATTGGCACAGAAGCCAAGCCTTCTGGGAGTGGCGCGCCTTGGGCATGTAGAAGTTGGAGCATTTGGAAGGGATCCTTCTAAGGGTGTCTAGAAGCTGGAGCTTCTGGAGGTGAAACTTTTGAAAGGGTCCAGAAGCTGAAGCTTCTGGAGGTGAATCATCTGAAAGGGTCCAGAAGCTGGAGCTTCTGGAGGTTCTGTTGCTGAGGAGGTCCAGAAGTTGGAGCTTCCGGGGGTTCTTCTGTCAGCGAGGTCCAGAAGCTGGAGCTTCTGGAGATGATACTTCTGGAAACTCTGAGACCTGTGTTAATTAGAAATTTTTTTGAGAGAAAACAGTAAAAGGTGGGGTTCGAACCCACACCCTTAGAGTGGAAAGTGACATAGCGTGCGCAAGGTAGACAGCTGAGGCGGTGATACATCCATTGATATTGCTAGAATCATAAGTATCTATGTGTTGCTTGTTCCTGAGTCAAAGGCGCCGAAGCAAGGCTCCGGTCGTCTTCTCCGGCCATCTGGAGATTCGATTCTGCAAAATCAACAAGATAAATGCAAATAAAGGACCCTACCTCCTAATTCGAACCCCAGGAATCCAATGGTGGTGTTTTTACAGCCTGAAAGTCCCTGTATCGGTGGGTTCGAAGCTCACAGCTTCTTATGCCCTTACAGTGGCACCACAGGATCTAAGCCCTAAAGCTCACAAGTAACACGTTGTACCTGTTCTAAATAACATCCTGAGATCATACAAATAAACAAAAATAGTTAGTAATGCATGGATTGAGAGAAACGATTTTGAGACATTTACCAAATTGGAGAGGCTTGGAAAGCTTGGTCTAGAGTGCTTTGGCCTTGTGTAAGGATGTGAATCGATCCCTGGGAACTTCAGGAACACGAATGAATGGCTGGAATGGCTTGAAACTGCCTGGAAATTAAAACACGATTTTGCAAGTTTTATGAAATTTTTTGAGAGATTCAAGGGTTTGTAAGAGGCTAGCAATCCGTGTAAGAGGCTGGCAAATCGTACCTTTGTCTTACGAAGATGTTAAGTATATATAAAAGAGTGGAAATAGGTCAAGGCTTTAAGAGAAAATATATTCTTTAAATGGAGAATATTTGATTGGAAATTTGTATGAAATCTTTTCAAATTTGGCTCAATCTTTCCCTTAATCTTCTTGCACGAAATTGACAGCTCTTCTGGGCTTCCTTGGTCCTCAAGACATTCACAAATCAAGCCCATCTTGCATTAATAATTATCTTTGTATTTTATTTAATTAAATTTGAATTTAAGCCATTTAATTCAAAAATAAATAAATAAAAAAGATAAGAGGCGTGGCATGAAACATAGAGGTCATGGATAATCTTATAATCAAGTTTGGATCATAAAATTTTAGGCCCATTTGAAAAATATTTGCTTTTGCTAGGTATTTTTCTTTATGCACTTCCTCAAAAATGCTTAACTTGCACAACTTGTATCTTGCTCAATTTTTAACATTTTTGGGTGTTCTTGGACTTTTTAGAAAGCTCAAGATGTCCTCTAAACACTATTTTTGGTTTCATATTCATTGAAGTTTCCTTGTTCATGAACACTTCTTTACAAAAAGATGACTTTTTGTTGATCTTTAGAAGGACCTATGATATTTTGATCCATAACTCTTGAATGAAGCATTTCTGGCCAAAGCTTGTGAGACATGAAGTTGTAGAGAATTTAATTCCCTTCAAAATGATCTTTGGTTGAAAAATTTCTGATAAATTATGTGAAAGTTATGCTTGGTCAAAGTTCTGTTGACTTTTGTCTAAAAAACCCTAATTTAGAAACTTTGACTTTTGATCAAATCTTGACTTTCCTTGAGGAATCATGGTCAACCCTTGATCAAATGATGAATATTATTTCAAAATATTGATGTTGATAAAAAATTATGAAGTTTTACTGTATGTTGACCATGTCATACCCCAAAATTTTCCCTCCAACTTCTCAAAATATTTCATACATCCATGCTCAAGGATTCCTCAAGGGTTGATCAGACAAACCCTCTCCTAGACAATCAACCCAAACTAGGGTTTGGTGTTTCCCAACTCCAGAAGGGGTTTCCAACATCTCCAATGGCCATCATGCCTCCTCATATGCTTCAAAGATTCCCCATGTTAAGTTTCAAGCCTCACAAGTCAAGTTTCCTCAAACAATTGCTCAGATGGTTGAAAATCAGTTGTATTGGACAAAAAGTCAATTGTGGTCAACATACAGTCAAACTTCATAATTTTTGGTCAACATCCTCATTTTGAAGTTACATTCATCATTTGATCAAGGGTTTATCATGATTCTTCAAGAAAACTCAAGATTTGCTCAAAAGTCAAACTTTCTAAATTAGGGTTTCTCAGTGAAAAGTCAACCAAACTTTTACTGAGCATAACTTCTTCATACTTTCTCAGAAATTTTTCCACCACCTCTTGTTTTGAAGGAAATTCCATTCTCTACAACTTCATGTATCACAAGAATGTTCAAAAAATGCTTCATTTGGAAGGTATGGATCAAAACATTACAGGTCCTTTTCAAAGTCAACAAAAAGTCAACTTTCTGTAATGAAGTGTTATTTAGAATGGAGACTCCAATTGAGATGAAACCAAAGAGGTTGTTTAGAGGACATCTAGAGATTTCTAAAAAGTCCAAGAACACTCAAAAATGTTAAAAATTTAGCAAAATACACCTTGCACAAGTTGGGGATTTTTGAAGAATCGCACAAAGGAAAATATTTGACAAACTCCAATTTTTTTCCAAATGGGCCTATAATTTTATGATCCAAACTTGATCATAATATTATTTAAGACCTCTTGATGCCTTGCCACGACCCCTTTCTATTTTTTTGATTTATTTTTGAATTTAAAAGCATTTAATTCAAATTTGAATTAAATAAAATATGAAAACAAGTTGGAAAACAAGTTGGGTTAGATTTCTATCAAACTTGAGGACCAAGGAAGCCCACAAGACATGCCAAATTCGTGCTAGCTCATGCAAGGAAGAGAAAATCAAATTTTGGAAAGATTTGATTAAATTTGAAAGAGAAAATATTTTGCATTGAAGAGCATATCTTTTTTCATTCTTTTTGCTTCAAACTCTTGCTCTATAAATACCTATTGCATTCACAAAGACCAAGGAGGAAACCCTAGCCTCTTGAAGCAACCCTAATTCTCTCAAATTTTTCACAAAGTTGGCAAATTCGAATTTGCTTTTCCAGCCACTTTCAGCCACTCTCAATCATTCCATTGTGTTCTTGAGGTAAGATTGAGTAAATATACATGAACATACATATTCATATTTTTCTTGAATTCGTATTTTTAATATCTGTGTGTTTTAATTGAAACTAGCCATTCTAACATGATCATGAGGTATCATAGACATGATCTGGGTCATCGTTCATGAGGTTGAACGTCCAAATCGCGTTATGCCATGATTAGGGTTTTTAGAACTGCTTGCTTCGAAACTCAATTTACAGGTCGTTTCAGGTCAAACGGAGGTCACCATTAGATTCGCATACCTCGATTTAGGGGGGGTAGCCTTAACCCTAAGCTTTAATTCTCAGTATTTTGCAGGTTTGGAGTTCGGACTAGCCGGAGAAGACGACCGGAGCTAGGGCTCCGGCGTCGTTGACTGTTGGACTCAGGCGAGGGTATGCGTGGCACAATAACGCATCCTGATTCGTCCATCCGTTATAATCTGGGCCCACATGTTGACTGTGCTTTGAATTTCAAAATATGACACGTTGTATCCCTTTTAACCATTTGTTTGCAGATTCAAAACACCAAGTACACTTGGCTTAGATGGCAACGCGTGTGGTGATACATCCAGGAGGTCCTGGGTTCGATCCTGGCTTCCTGAATTCTTTTTTTTTAACACTTTTCCATAACTAACTTTTTTCTATTTTTCTTTTAATATTTTCATTCTAATTTAATTTATCTTTAAATATTTTTCTCATGCATTTAAAAATCACCAAAAATATTTTCTTTTTGCATTTTAATCAGAAAAATACTTATTTAATTTTTGACATTAAAATTAATATTTTTGCATGCATATTTAATTAATTGTTAATTAATCATTAAATTGACTTTTAATTATCAAAAACGATCCAAAAAATTCCCAAAAATTACTCTATCATCTAATTGTCATTACTAATCTAAAACATTTTTCCTCATTCAAAAATCTTGTTTTTACTAACATGTTTCTCTTGTGTGAGTTTTCTTATATTTTCCGATTATGTATCTGTTCACAGGTTGTATTGGTTTGAATTATTTTCTCGCATTCTTTTCCTCTATAATGTAACTGGTCATGGGATGTAATAGTTTAACTAGGACTTTTACTTTCCGCACTCCTATTATGTAACTGCCCCAAAGCCATGTAATAGCGTAGGACATTTACTTTCCGCAATTTATTTTCCGCACCCTATAAACTGCTAGTAACTAGGCGTGTATGGCAAGATAAAATTGGACATAGATCACTCATAATTTCAAGATAATATATCTGAATTCAACACTCTCTCTTCACACATGCACCCCTTAGGGTAATTCTCTCTCGTTGCCTTACGAATATAAATGGTCAAGTCCCTCGAACGTAGAGGTATCCTAGCACCGTTGCCTTAAAAATATATCATCATAGTCTTTTCGATACAAAGATCATAGACCCACGATGTCGCCTACGAATACATGATCTCGTCCCTCGATTGTTGCCTACGAAAAGGGATGATCGTCCCTTTGAATGTGCTAGGATACTCCTACAAGTTGCCTTCTACGACCATCCGATGTCCCTTCGAATGTCCCTTCTATATCCAACGAATAGGGATACCTACCAACTAATGGTATGGATAGCACTATTCTAAAGGAACGTAAAATAACACGAAAATGACCATTCTGAGTAGGTAATAAGACTTATAGTTGCTTGCTTTATCAAAATACTTTTCACACCACACACTTTTGTCAAAGTTCAAACTCTTTTCAAAACGAAACATTTCCGAACACTTTGTATACATTCCTACATGAATCATTACAAAGTCAAAGCGAAATGCCTTTTAAAAACGTTTTGTCAAACACACAGAAAGCAATTTTTAAAGATGAGCTAAAAGCAACTAAGAGCCCGTAGAAAACTACGGATGGAAAGGGGTGCTAATACCTTCCCTTTTCATAACCTTCTCCCTTACTCAGAATCTAACGAAGGTCTTTTCCTGTTCTTTTCACCTTCCCTTAATTGGATAAAAGAAAAGTCGGTGGCGACTCTTGCTATCCGCACATTTGCGATACAAAAACCTACATAGTCAGTTCACCGTGTTACAGACCACAGTTGACTTTCTGTCCAATACATATGATTTCCAACCATCTGAGCAATTGGATGAGAAAATTTGACTTATAAGGCTTGAAACTTGACATGGTGATCCTTTAAAGCGTATGATGAGGAATGATGACCACTTGGGGCCTTGGAAATTAATTTTGACTTGAGAGAATCAAAACCCTAGTTTGGGTTGATTGTTTAGGAGAGGGTTTGTCTGGTCAACCGTTGTGCAATCCTTAAGTATGGATATGTGAATTGTCTTAAGAAGTAGGAGGGAAAATTTTGGGGTATAACACCCACATTGTTATATTAGTATCAAAGTGGTAACAAATCAACTTATCACATTGGTATCAAATCAATTATTGTCTACATCGTTACATTGGTCCCCGAGCAGTAGCAAAACAACTACCAACTTATTATGTCGGTCTCCAAGTAATAATAAGTTATTCAAAATCACATTATTCCCCAGCAGAGGGTCACCTCCTCAATATAATGCACAAGATCTAATTCTCCAGCCAAATTTTATCCTCAACTAAATGTCACCAAAAGCTTATCATTCCCCAGTAAAACCAGTATCCGCACCCGAAACATCGTCAGGTAGTGCATCAGAGGAATTTACATCTCTTTTATTCCAGTCAGGGTCTTCAATGGTCATTTCTCCATCCCTAAGAAGAAGCAGAAGATCCCCAGCCAGAACATTCTCATCTTCCTCAAGGTGGATATGTTTTGAAATTCAACAACATCTGCATTTATACATCATCTATGAAAGTCAAAACATACAAGATGCATACATTATTCTCGAGAGCATCATCATACATTGCATACATCATAATATACATAAAGCTAACCATGCATTTTGAGGTCAGAACTCTCCTGTTGCAGATTGCTACATATGTGGTTAAAAATCAATGCGTACAAATTCTTCCCTTCAAAGATGATATTGGGACACCTTCCCTTTTCGAGAAAGCTATCTCTTCGAATCAAGTCTAGCGTACGACTCGTTCTATTATGAATCACAACATCAGTTTCTCCATATGGCATCTTTAAGCCCATCTCCACCTACACACCAAATGTGTCCCTCTGGATGGCATCTTTAAGCCCATCTCCACCTGCGCACCAAGTGTGTCCCTCTAAATGGCATCCTTAAGTCCATCCAAGTATATCGTCATCCGACGATTTCACTCTATGCACTAGTGAGTGCAAATTTCAGGGCACTCGAGTGTTCAATCATCTTCCACCTTCAGGTCGAATAACACGCACACCAATATAAACCCTCAGGTATAAGAAGATTAAACAGGGGAAATTGTTATACCCCAAAATTTGCCCTCCCATTTCAAGGTCAGGATGTCTCTCCATGCCCAATAATTACCCAAGGGTTGATCAGACAAACCCTCTCCTAAGCAATCAACCCACAACTAGTGATTTTGCTTCTCTCAAGAAAAATATGGTTTATAATGGCTCAAGTAAATATCATGTCTCCTCATATGCTTCAAGGTATCACCATATCAAGTTTCAAGTCTCATATCCCAAGTTTGCTCAGCCAATTGCATATATGGTTCAAAAAATGCTTGATTTCAGAGATATGGGTCAAGACATTATAGGTCCTTTTAAAATTCAACAAAAAGGCATATTTTTCCAAAGAAGTGTACATGAATATGGAAGCTTCAATGAAAATGAAACCGAAGAGTGATTTTAAAGGACATCTTAAGATTTCTAAAAAGTCCAAGATAACCCTCAAATGATAAAAATTGAGTAAGATATGGTTGGTGCAAGTTTGGAAATTTTGAAGAAATGTATGAAGAAAATATTGATTAATTTTGAATTTTTTCCAAATTGGCCTATGTTTTCATGATTTAAACTTGTTTCTAACATCATCCATAATCTCCAAGCACAACCACACACACTTTCTATTTATTTTATTTATATTTGAATTAATTCATTAAAATTAAAATTTAATTAAAATAAAATACAAAAACAAAGAGTATACATGCAAGGCCTTGGATATAAGTGTCTTGAGGACCAAGGATGCCCATGAAAGCTGGCAAAAAACGCATAGAGAAGATTGGAAGAAGATTGATTCAAAATTGGAAGTTTTTCATACAAATTTTCAATCAAATATTTTCCAATAAATGCAATATATTTCGTTTCAAAATTCTGACCTAGCTCTTCACTTCTATATATTCTACAAGACCAGTGCCAAAAGACACGGATTGTTGCCTGTAACACGGTGGGAAAACTGACTTGTTTGTTTTGCGTTTGATTGCAAATGTTGCAGATAGCAAGAGTAGCCACCGACTTTTCTTTTATCCAATTAAGGGAAGGCGAAAAGAACAAGAAAAGACCTTCGTTAGATTCTGAGTACGGGAGGTGGTTATGAAAAGGGAAGGTGTTAGCACCCTTTCCATCCGTAGTTATCTACAGGCTCCTAATTGCTTAGCTCACTTTAATTGCTTTTTGTGTGTATGCTTGAAAATGATTTTTGAAAAGGCATTTCTCTTTGACTTCGTAATGATTCTCGCTGGAATGTATACGAAGTGTTTGGAAATGTTTTGTTTTGGAAAATACTTTGTAATGATTCACGCTTGAATGTATACAAAGTGTTTTAAAAATATTTTGAAAAGTGTGAGGTGTAAAAAGTATTTTAATTGAGCAAGCAAAAGAGTCTTATTACCTACTCAGAATGGTTGTTTCCATGTTATTTTGCTTTCCTTTAGAATAAGGTTATCCATACTATTGGTTGATAGGTAACCTTATTCGTTTGATGTAAAAGGGACATTCGAAGGGACATCGGATGGTCATAAAAGGCAACTTGTGAGGATATCTTAGCATATCCGTAGGGACGATCATTACTTTTCGTAGGCAACAATCGAGGGACTAGATCATGTATTTGTAGGAAACATTGAGGGTCATCAAGGGACTATGATATTTAATTCGAAGGGACTATGATGATATATTTGTAGGCAACTGTGCTAAGATATCCTAACGTTCGAGGGACATGACCATTGTTTGTAAGGCAATAAGAGAGGATACCATAAGGGGGTGGATGTGTGAAATATGTGTTGTATTCAGATATTTTATCTTGTATTAGTGATCTAGATTGATTTTTATCTTGCCATACATGCCTAGTTACTAGCAGTTTAATAGGTACTGAAAATAAATTGCAGAAATGTAAAGTGCGGAAAAGTAAATCCTACGTTATTACATGGCTTTGGGGCTGATACATAATAGGAGGTGCGGAAAGTAAAAGCAGAAATGTAAATCTATGCTATTACAGAATAAAAACCTTGCGACCTATACATCCTTTCTAGAATTTAAATGCATAAAGAAATAAAATAGAAGAAAAATTGTCTAAGTGAATACCTAAATCCTAATTGCAAAAAGGAAAATATTTTTGGTATTTTTGAAGATTGATTTTAATGTAAAAATCCTAGTTCTAATTGATTTTAATTAATTAAAGAAATTTAATTTAAATTATTAACCTAAATTAAACTAATTAAATTAATTAATTAAGAAAAACATAGAGGAAATTATTTGTGAAATTAACCCTAATTAAGCTAATTGTTTAACCTAATTACTAATTAATTAATTAATTAATTAATTGAAATAATTAAAAAAAGGAAAATAAGAAAATAAACAGCAGAAATAATAAAAAAAGGGTTTCCATTAGAGCTTCTGACGGAAATTGGCACAGAAGCCAAGCCTTCTGGGAGTGGCGCGCCTTGGGCATGTAGAAGTTGGAGCATTTGGAAGGGATCCTTCTAAGGGTGTCTAGAAGCTGGAGCTTCTGGAGGTGAAACTTTTGAAAGGGTCCAGAAGCTGAAGCTTCTGGAGGTGAATCATCTGAAAGGGTCCAGAAGCTGGAGCTTCTGGAGGTTCTGTTGCCGAGGAGGTCCAGAAGTTGGAGCTTCCGGGGGTTCTTCTGTCAGCGAGGTCCAGAAGCTGGAGCTTCTGGAGATGATACTTCTGGAAACTCTGAGACCTGTGTTAATTAGAAATTTTTTTGAGAGAAAACAGTAAAAGGTGGGGTTCGAACCCACACCCTTAGAGTGGAAAGTGACATAGCGTGCGCAAGGTAGACAGATGAGGCGGTGATACATCCATTGATATTGCTAGAATCATAAGTATCTATGTGTTGCTTGTTCCTGAGTCAAAGGCGCCGAAGCAAGGCTCCGGTCGTCTTCTCCGGCCATCTGGAGATTCGATTCTGCAAAATCAACAAGATAAATGCAAATAAAGGACCCTACCTCCTAATTCGAACCCCAGGAATCCAATGGTGGTGTTTTTACAGCCTGAAAGTCCCTGTATCGGTGGGTTCGAAGCTCACAGCTTCTTATGCCCTTACAGTGGCACCACAGGATCTAAGCCCTAAAGCTCACAAGTAACACGTTGTACCTATTCTAAATAACATCCTGAGATCATACAAATAAACAAAAATAGTTAGTAATGCATGGATTGAGAGAAACGATTTTGAGACATTTACCAAATTGGAGAGGCTTGGAAAGCTTGGTCTAGAGTGCTTTGGCCTTGTGTAAGGATGTGAATCGATCCCTGGGAACTTCAGGAACACGAATGAATGGCTGGAATGGCTTGAAACTGGCTGGAAATTAAAACACGATTTTGCAAGTTTTATGAAATTTTTTGAGAGATTCAAGGGTTTGTAAGAGGCTAGCAATCCGTGTAAGAGGCTGGCAAATCGTACCTTTGTCTTACGAAGATGTTAAGTATATATAAAAGAGTGGAAATAGGTCAAGGCTTTAAGAGAAAATATATTCTTTAAATGGAGAATATTTGATTGGAAATTTGTATGAAATCTTTTCAAATTTGGCTCAATCTTTCCCTTAATCTTCTTGCACGAAATTGACAGCTCTTCTGGGCTTCCTTGGTCCTCAAGACATTCACAAATCAAGCCCATCTTGCATTAATAATTATCTTTGTATTTTATTTAATTAAATTTGAATTTAAGCCATTTAATTCAAAAATAAATAAATAAAAAAGATAAGAGGCGTGGCATGAAACATAGAGGTCATGGATAATCTTATAATCAAGTTTGGATCATAAAATTTTAGGCCCATTTGAAAAATATTTGCTTTTGCTAGGTATTTTTCTTTATGCACTTCCTCAAAAATGCTTAACTTGCACAACTTGTATCTTGCTCAATTTTTAACATTTTTGGGTGTTCTTAGACTTTTTAGAAAGCTCAAGATGTATTCTAAACAGACCTTTTGGTTTCATCTTCATTGAAGTTTTCATGATCATGAAAACTTTTTTGCAAAAAGATGACTTTTAGTTGACTTTTTAAAAGGACCTGTAATGTTTTGATCCATAACTTCCAAATGAAGCATTTCCAGCCCAAGCTTGTGAGACATGGAGTTATAGAGAATTGAATTCTCTTCAAAATGAGATTTGTTAGAAAAATTATTGATAAAGTATGTGAAAGTTATGCCTGGTCAAAGTTTTGTTGACTTTTATCTAAAAAACCCTAGTTTAGAAACTTTGACTTTTGATCAAATCTTGGCTTTTCTTGATGAATCATGATCAACCCTTGATCAAATGATGAATATCATTTTAAAATATTTATGTTGACCAAAAATTATGAAGTTTGACTGTATGTTGACCACCGTTGACTTTTTGTCCAATATAGCTGATTTTCAACCATCTGAGTAATTGGATGAGCAAATTTGACTTGTAAGGCTTGAAATTTGACATGGTGATCCCTTGAAGAATATGATGAGGTATGATGACTACTTGAAGTATTAGGAATCCATCTTTACTTGAGAGGAGCAAAACCCTAGTTTGGATTGATTGCTAAGGAGAGGGTTTGTCTGATCAACCCTTGTGAAATCCTTAAGTATGGAGATGGGAATTATCTTGAGAAGTAGGAGGGAAAATTTTGGGGTATAACACTGCCGTCTCACATGAACCCTAAGCTTTCAAAATTTCAAAGAACTAGGGCAACTTGCAAAACCAATTTCCAGTCGTTCTCAAGCTAATACAGCCATCCGTTCATCCTCCCGAGCCTTCTAGCAATCGATCCAAGCCCTTGCACGAGTTCAAAGCATTCAGAATTCGCTTCCCTAAGTCACACCGGTGTGGTAGATATTTTGAATTTTTAACTCTTGATGCACACGATATAAACTGTGTTCATGCATTCATTCATGTTCACTATGTTGTTTTGAATCGATTTGATGAATTGGTTGTAAGTTTTAGTGCATGAACGATGAAACACCATGGCTAGGGCAGAAAGCTTCTAAGCTTTTGTATCCATAGTTGTAGGACGGTTAATGCCAAAATAACCCTAGATTCGGACTCAGGGGATGATTTTAAGTTGATCAGGGTTGTTCCTTTTTTATTTTTGATTTGATTTTGCAGGTTTTGATGCTTGAACCACCGAAGATGGTGACCGGAGCCACCGTCCCAGGGTGGTTGACCGATGAGGACTCAGGCAAGGCAGGCGTGGCAAAGATATAGTGGTCAGTTTGAAATCAGGGGACCCACGTGCGCACATTTTAATTTTGATTGATTTTCTAGAATTAATCACTAATATATATTTATGCTTGTGGTTAAATGAATGAATGTATAGCCACCCAGTGGCAAGACATGTGCATGTTGTCCCCTTACCCCTATCAGGTCACTAGTTCGAACCTGCCTTTTGCAACTTTTCAATATTTTCTGATTTTTAAAGGATAACACTCATATACCATTGGAGGCGTGATACTTTCAACACATGCAAGTGGCTCAGTGGTAAGATTTTGGCTCAGTAACCCCAGGGTGACGAGTTCAACACCCTGGGGGTGCCATCCCTATTTTTTAGTACTTTTCCCTTTCAATTTTTCTATTATTTTCAACTTTTTACTTATTTTAATTTTTTTTCAAATATTTTTTAATTATTTTCTAAAATCCTAAAAAAATATTTTGCTTTTAGATCTAGGTTAATAAAACATTTATCTAATTTTTGACATAAAAACATTTTTATTGTCTTTTCTTTTAAATTATTTTTCCTAATTAATCGTTAATTAACTTTAATTGTTTTTATTAATTAAAATCAACTACAAAAAACATCAAAAATATTTTTCTCTTGGTAATTAGGGTTTTGAATATTTTTACATTTATTGAAAACGTTTTTCTCTTATTTATTTATTGCTTTTCTCATTTAAATTCTAGAAATCGATGTATAGGTTGTAAGGTTTTATTTAATAGCGTCGATTTACTTTTCTCGCAGTTTTTCTCATTATTATGTAACTGCTCATGGGATGTAATAGCTTAGGTAATTTACTTTTCCGCACCCCCTATTATGTATCTGCCCCAAAGCCATGTAATAGCGTAGGATATTTATGTTTCCACACTTTATTTTCCACAAATATTAACTATTAGATGTATGTTAATGGGATTGTATGGCAAGATTTAAAAGCAACTTAGACAACCCTAAATCAAGATAAATATTTGAAAACAATACACATTGCATACTTACACCCTTAGGGTATCCTCTCTTGTTGCCTTCGGATAAAATGGCCATGTCCCTCGAATGTAGGGGTACCATTAGCAAAAGTCCCTCGATTAAAAATCATCATAAATATCATAGTCCCTCGATGACCCTCAATTGTTGCCTACAAATATATGATCTAGTCCCTCGATTGTTGCCTACAAATAAATGATGATCGTCCCTTCGAATGGCTAAGGTACCCTTACAATGTTGCCTTCAATGACCATACGATGACCCTGCGCCTGTCCCTTCACATCCAATGGATGGGGCTACCTACCAATTAATGGTATGGATAACACTATCCTAAAGGAGAAGGAAAATAACAAGAACAACCTTCAAGTGGGTAGTTACTCTTTATTGCTTGCTCAATTAAAATACTTTTCACACCTCACATTTTCCAAATAAATATTTTCAAATATTTTGTATACATTCTCGAGGATTGATACAAGAATTATTACGAACTCAAAGTCAAAATATTTTTTCAAACAAATCAAAGAAACAAAAAGCAAGTTTTCAAAAAGTGAGCTAATCAGTTAAGAGCCCGTAGATAACTACGGATGGAAAGGGTGCTAACACCTTCCCTTTTTATAACTTACCCCCCGTACTCATAATCGATAAAAGGTCTTTCCTTTTCTTTTCAACTTTCCTTATTGGATAAAAGAAAAGTCGGTGGCGACTCTTGCTAATCACAACATTTGTGATAAAAAGCAAAACAACCAAGTCAGTTCTTCCACCCGTGTTACAATAGTCTTAGAACCAGACAATGCAAAAAAATTCCCTCAAGCTTGCTCCTCCTTTGGCTTGTTAAACTTGTTACTAATGTTCCCTTGCTCACCACTGTTGTAGAAAGTCACACTCAAATCAACCTTGCAATCAACAACTTTATGACCTGCCTTGCCATACTTGAACACTTTCCGAAATTCTTCCCACATTCAGAAGCATCATGCCCATAGACACCATACTTGAAGCACTTAGAGTAGAGACTCCTCCCCCACTTGTCTTCTTTCCATAACCAGCTTGCTGTTTCCTCTTATCATCATATGAATTTCCATATAATTGACCTTTTTCTTTCCTATCATTCAAATTCTTATAGTAAGAAGCATTATCCCTATTATCCTCATTATAAATCCTATTCTTGTTCACCAACTCAGAGAAACGAGCAATCTATTCATAAACAATAGCCTTCTTGATATCAGGTCTCAAACCATTTCACAAACTTAAGACACTTAGACCTCTCAACATTAGTGGTAATGTAATAAGCACAATACTCGATCAACTCTTGAAATATTGCAACATGCTCAATTGCAGTCCCATTACCCTGCCTTAGCTCAAGGAATTCAACTTCTTTCTTACCATGCACATCTTACAAATAATACTTCTCCATAAAAGCATCACGGAAAAGAGCCCAAGTAACATTAATACCATCTTCATCAAACTTTTAAACAGTGTTGTTCCACCAATCCTCAACTTCCTTCTCAAGCTTATGGGTACCAAACTGCACCTTTTGCGCATCAGTACAACTCATAACTTGGAAGATATTCTCAATCACTTTCATTCATGCTTGTGCTTTATCATGTTCATCCTATCACTCAATGATAGGATGATTGTTCCTATCGAACTTCCCCAAAGCACGAGACTCATTATCCTCATCTCTGTTACCAGCATTCGCCTGTGGAATCTGTCCAAGAGATGCAACCAACACTCTCAAGGCTTCAACAATAGCATCATTGTTCCTTCTTGTAACCAGCATCCTAAGACATCCAACAACAACAGATAGAAAGTATCGACAATGTAAGATACATAGATCGAATACAAGGGAAATAAAGACATTAATAACCTACATAACTAGCCAACCATGATCTGATACTGAAACAACTAGGCAAATCATCGAGTGAAATCAATGAAGTCACCATCAAACATTTTTATCCCACAGAGGGAAATGTAAACATCGATTAAACATGAAAGGGATAAATCATAGTATTATGACCAAGATACTGGATAAGGGATTCGGTTACGCGAGGGGAAGGTGTTAGAACCCCACACGTTCATAGTACTCTACAGGATCCACTTTTGTTATCTATCTAAAGGGTGTGTAAAAATCTATGTTTAAAGCTTACAAGATAAGGGAAAATGGGATGAATCGATGCAAAAGAAAACACGGGGAAAAAAGGAAATATTTACAAAATTATGCTCGCTTAGGCCCCGCGACCCAATGCCTACATATTCTTTTTTAGGAATCATAGCATCATAGTCTGGCTTACATATTTTGGTTTGTTTTGTGTTTTTTAATGAGTAATATCAATTCACATCCTTGCGATTAGGATTGGAATTCATGCTTGGCATTGCAGCTTATCAAAGACTCATGCTCGACCACTCACACACTTAGCAAATCATGCAGATTTGAAATAACATACCCTTAGAGAAAGGGTTTTCAAAACAAAAAGGTTCGAAGACAAAATAGTTTGCATTGGTGGATAGTTTGTACCTTGGCAAAAGGATTTGAGTTTTGTTAATAAGTGTTTTATGAAGTTTGGAAGAAAATAAGAGTTTTATTTTTAATGCATATGTAAAAGAGAAAGAAAATACTAAGGGAAACTAACTAGTTCTACCCCTAATGTTATCATACAAAGTTGGTCCTATTGTTTGGATTAACAAAAACGGAAATGTCTACCTATGTTAGCATGCATGGATGACTATCCTAATGTCTATCTCGAGAACTAAACCTAAGAGGGCCTAGATAATCCTTCGGAGACCTAACATCTAACAAAGCAAATAAACAATCAAGCGCTATCAGAGAGCGCATGCATGTTGTAATACCCCATACATATCACAGCCTAGGATAATATTTATATGGTATTATAATGGTAAACGAAGTCATACATAAGCAGCGAAATATAAATGAGTATTAGTATGATAACAAACTTTAGTCGAAATAGTCATGGCCAAAATGATACAAATACAAAGCTTTAATCAAGAGACACAACACTCGTGCTTCAAAGCTTTGAGTGATAAACAACCCTTACAATCAAATCCTAGTCCAAGGCACTTATCAAAGTGATAATTGCTTGGCTCACAAGAATAACTAAAATACACAATTAACAGTCTGCTTAATCTTGTACATAGTAAAAGGCGCAGCAGCAGAATCAGGGTTTCTTTCTTTTTATAGAAGTAGTATATAGACTTCAGTTTTGGGCTTCCATAATTATAGCTAGGGTTAACTTAATTTAACCTAAAGACTTGGTCTTTTTAACAAACCAATTTAGGGTTAAACAAGGTTAACCTTAGACCCACGTGAGCATGTGATCCAATAACATAATCCATAATAAAAACAGCTCAGCAGAAATCTTGAAAAGTCTCAGGAAAAGTAAATATGCAGAATAGCAGATGGTGCACAGAATGTCATAACATTGGTCATGACATCAGTCATTCTTCTTGCAGATTTCCAGCATAACAGTTAACTCCAAGTCTAAGTTGTACCTGTATTATTCTTCTTCTGCAGAATTTATCTTCAACTCTGAATGTCATGACATTAGTCAAGACATTGACATAAACTAGTTTTACCAAAAATTAAAGCCAACATAAAAACACTTACAACATGGGATGATTAAATTCTGAGAAAACCCGATGAACCCTAATTCTAAGATTTGATCGTGAAATCATGTATGAATCATGATTTGTGCAATTAATTGAGGGTTTATGACCAGTGTAGGTGCATAAACAATATGGCCACGAAATTTTTAAACTAGAAGGTAGAAATCATAAAGTTCAAAGTTCAAGTGACTTACCTCTTGAAGCTGAAATCAAATTCCTTGCTGGAGGTGTTCCAGAGATGTTTTGATGATTGCTTGTCATCCAATTTTGTTTCGAATCAGAAAAACTATAACATGTAAACTTGGATTATAAAGCAAATTACTCAAAGTTTAGATGCTAAACATGTTTAACTAATTGTCCATATGCGTTTTGATGCAAATTGCACTTGAAATGAGGTCGTCTTGATGCCCTTCGAGTCACACGTTTGGCATGATTTCAGCCTGCTCATTTTGCACGAATTCACCAATATTCCTTCTCATTTTTATCATCACTCACTCTCCTATAAATAGAGGATCATTCCTCACTCATTTCCTCAAGCTTTGATAGCCAAAAAACCTTTGTCAAACTTCCTCCATAACCAGTTTTTTTGTAACTTCGAATTCGTGTTTAGACCACTATCAGTTTGAAATTAACCCTTGATTCTTCTTCCATGAACATCACTGAAGCTAACAGAACAAGAATCGTGCCTTGAAGCCTCCTGAATCGTGTTATCCAAGTCCAGTTTCAGAGCTCCAAAAGTGAACTCCGTTCAGGTAGAAATCTCCATCAAATCTTGCAAAATAAAACATCATTGCACTCTCCTCATCTTCCTGATCCTTGTGATCTTCACCATTTGCATTTTCATCAAGTATTGACTGAGAATTTCTGGAAACAAGTGCTCGCTATTATTCTTGTTTTTTTCCGAATTGTTCATGATAGAGGTGAAATAATTTTTTGGGAGGGTACCATTAGAATCGTCTTGAAGAGACGAAGCGAATGGTACCGGTCTGGGAAATTTATTTCACAGTTTGAGGATCATGTATGGATGAAGGCTGGAGGTTGAAGACGACCTACGTGTCTGTCTTCAACCAATAAAGGTGTGACATTTACTATTTTCAAATTGGATCCGGTATTTTGTTTTACCATACGAGCGTGATGTGAGCCCTTAAATCTGATTACTTTTGTGAGTCAGACATCATCCAACGTGCAACATTAATTCTGATTTTATTTTTTTAATTTTAATTTAATTGGTGATCCGGGGTGATTTCCAAGAGGTCCATATCAAGCACAGTGCGTCTAATCCATTGGATTAGCTTACTAATGCATTTTGACTATGATCAGATGGTCCATATATTTTTTTCTTTCTAATTTTATATTTTAAATATTTTAAACTTTGAAAAATCATATTAAATTCATTTTTAATACAAAAATTATGAAAAAAACCACAAAACTATTTTGGAATATTATCTTTCTAAATTTTATTTTCATATTTGATATTTTTTTGATTTTCTCTTTTATTTGATATTTTTAATTATTTTAAAATATTTTTTGATATTAAAAAATTCTAGAAAAAATCTGGAAGGATCTAATGGTCATTTGACTAATATTGGTGACCTTATTTTATTTTTATTTCCTAATTTACTATTTTTTACCATTTTGTTGGTTTATTCCATCATTTTCCCTTTATTTTAAAATAGTTTTTGACTTTAAAAAATTCTGAAAAAATGTGTCAACACTTGTTGACCTCTAATTGACTTTAGGGGATTTTATTTTGATGAAAAAAAATACTATTTATGTATTTCGTCAATAAAGTCCAATTAAAATAACCTAATTCAACATTATTTAAAAGCTTTTTATTTTTCTTTTATTTTCATTTTATTTTGCTGAATTTTGAATTTATTTTAGAGTCATAAATTTCCTCAATATCAATGGAACTTGGATGTTGATAGGCTTTTAGCCAAATCCACCAAGAGAGTTGATTGATCTTGACGAAGTTAGGCCAGATAAATTCATCTGATACAAAATAAAATTTGGAAATATCTTCTTATTCTTCATCTTATTTTTTATCTTTTTGTCTCGACTCGGAGAAAGTGATCAATTAGTGGCATGAGCTTTAATGTTCTAACATAAGCCCCAAAAGATGACTTGAGCTTTGATCTTGGTTCAACACCTGTGGTGCTTGTCGTGTGGTCGCATTGATATCTAATCAAACTCCCGGCAAGTTTCCACTAACCTTGTCCATTTGAAATTCTCAATCATCTTTGATCAAGTGATATGATAAATCTAAAATCGGTGATATACTTGACAAAAAACAATTGAAATTTGTCGTGTGGCCGCGTTGATTCTATCAAGCTTCTGGCAAGTCGTCATACGTAAGTTTCAAGATGGTCACCTTGCTGACGACTAACAATTAAGAATTAGATGATATACTTGACAAATTTCAAGATGATCATCTTGCTAACCTTTAATTAATTGCTTTTACTTTCTGCATTTATTTTCACGCTCTTTATTTTTATGCAATTTACTTTTAGCATTTACATTTTATGTCATTTTTCCTTTGCTCATTTGAGCATTTTACCTTCTTGTTATTTTGAATTTGCTCACTTGAGCTTTATTTTTCTTTTTCTAAAATACCTAATAATTTAACTTAGACATAAAAAACTTATAATTGGACTTGATTATTATCCTCGTGCTTAGAGCTTAATCTTTGGACTTAAGATTATGACCTTTACCTCAACTTGGAGATTTATCCGCCCTTGGTGTTATTCTGTCTTGTCTGGTTATTATCTATGTATGCAGGTTATTCCGTTATACTCGGTTATGAGTGGATTTCCTCAAAATACAACTGTTACTCTGCCCGTTTTTCTTAAGACAAGAGTTCGCCCAAAAGCATTGACTTTTCTGAAGCTTAGTTTTTTTGTCTGATTATTTGTTATTTATGTGGTAATCCAAAGGATGAGATGTTGTATTGGCTCTTGAAGTCAAGTACTAGTCTTCTCACCCAATTAGAACTTTCTTTGCTCTTACCTTTTACTTTATGCACTTAGGTTAGCCTCCTCATCTCCTCCCCATTCTTTAATTTTTAAAATCCTCCCTCTTTTTCAAAGGATTCTTGTTTTCAAAACTCGAACCATTTTTCATAAAAAACTTGGACTTAGGTCCATGGATTTTCAAATTTTGTTTTCTTAATAACCTTTCAATCCATTTAATAATATTTTGACAATTTCTCATAAGACTAAAAAACATCTAACCTCATTCAAATTTTTTGAGCTCTTTGTTGTTTTTCTAAACTAACAATTTTTTAATAAAAATCAACCAACACACAATTTTGGTCTTTTTTAGCCGAACTACTTGGTTTTGATTTTAACATTGCACATTGTTGGTATGTAGGCCTAGAACTCATGGAAGTTCTATCAAACCAAAAATTATAAAAAAATACTTATTTTCTTCCCCCGCCATCCATTTTGTACATATACCCGTTTAGCACATATATACAAATTTTCAAAAAGGTTCTTGCGGAGTACCGTAGACGCTTTGGGTGCCTAACACATTCCCTTTGCATAACTAATCCCCGGTCTCAGATCTCTGATCTTTTTTTTAGGATTTTATTGACTCTATTTTCTAGTCCTTTGAATAAAATAAAAGCGCAGTGGTGAATCTTTTGTTAATTTTTAAGTTAAGTCAATTCAATGGCTTATACTCGCAGTTTTTGCTGCTATAGAAAAAAGTGGCGACTCTGTTGGGGATGTTTGACCTATTGTTGAACCATCTCTAATTTTTGTTTATTTGTATATATGTGCTATATTTTTGTATATATATTGTATGCTGGTTTGTCTGGATTGTTTTTCTGGTTTTCAGGGGTGCTTGGTGATCTTTTTTTTGAGTTCCTATACCCGTACTCGGGCAAACTTAAGATAGGACGAGCAGTATAGTCATGTTAACTTTTAGGGAGTAATCCCGAAGAAGGATACATGAGATCCCCCACGCAGTAAAGTCCTCCTTGATTGTGGTATTTTGTTTAAAGAGCGATCGGAAAGACATGACTGTTTTTGACCTGAGAGTCCCTGAAGTTGAGCAACCGTAGAACCCTTAACCCATCCTGGCCTTTTTAGGGGTAGTGAGGGGACTATTACGGAGTTATCCGGAAGTAGTTGCTACGCGATATTGCACTTAGAAGAGTTTCACCTGAAGGTATTACTGATTACCGAGTACATCGGGAAGTTGGTAATATTGGATGGAGGAATGAAAACTCTGGGGATTCCTTTAGAACCTTGATCTACAGGTGACAAAGCTTATAATACCTTGTGGGTAGTACCTTTTTAATCTATGCTCGTGACGTCGAACCTATGGACCCCCATGTTTGTGATCTATGTGTGTGATTGTTGCATAACCATGCTTTCATGCATCCATGAAACTCTTTTTCAGTCGGTTTTCAAGGGACCTAGAGATTTTTTTATGTAAACCTCATAAGTTTCATCAAACTCAATGGATATTGAGTGTTAATGGGGTGAAAACTCTAATCCACTAAAATGGATGATTGATTTTGATGATAACTTGATCATTGCTTTGATCCAATTCGGGATTTACTTTCCATCTCGAGTTCCTTGAAAATCAAATAAAACTAGCATTTGCATATCATGCATCATTTCGCATTTCACGGTGTCTCCCAGGTGTCTTATCAGTTTCTCTACTTCGTTTAGTCTTCAAACTGTTTCATCGGTACAACACTTGAGCCAACTCCAAGAAGAAGATGGAAAATCTAGAGTAAGAGAATCGCGAGCTGCGCAAAGAGGTTACTTCCTTGAGAGCCGGTATGGACAATTTGATTTCTATGATGGAATAGTTGGTGTCTTCTATTCCCCAAAATTTACCCTCCTACTTCTCAAGACAATTCAAATCTCCATACTTAAGGATTTCACAAGGGTTGACCAGACAAACCCTCTTCTAAGCAATCAATCCAAACTAGGGTTTTGATTCTCTCAAGTCATAATGAATTTCCAAGGCTCCAACTGGTCATCATACCTCATTATATGCTTCAAGGGATCACCATGTCAAGTTTCAAGCCTTACAAGTCAAATTTGCTCATCCAATTGCTCAAATGGTTGAAACTCATTTATATTAGACCGAAAGTCAATTGCAGTCAACAGACAGTCAAACTTCATAATTTTTGGTCAACATCAATATTTTGAATTAATATTCATCATTTGATCAAGGTTTGACCGTGATTTCTCAAGGAAAGTCAAGATTTGATCAAAAGTCAAAGTTTATAAATTAGGGTTTTTTAGACAAAAGTCAACAGAGCTTTGACCAAGCATAACTTTCACATACTTTATCAGAAATTTTTCCACCAAAGCTCATTTTGAAGGGAATTCAATTCTCTACAACTTCATATCTCAGAAGCTTTGGCCAAAAATGCATCATTTGGAAGTTATGGATCAAAACATTACAGGTCCTTTTAAAAGTCAACAAAAAGTCATCTTTTTGCTAAGAAGTGTTCATGAACATGGAAACTTAAACGAAGATGAAACCGAAAGGAGTGTTTAGAGGACATATTGAGCTTTCTAAAAAGTCCAATAACACCAAAAAAACGTTGAAAATTGAGCAAGATACAAGTTGTGCAAGTTGAGCATTTTTGAGGAGATGCATAAAGAGAAATACTTAGCAAATGCAAATATTTTTCAAATGGTCTTAAGTTTTCATGATCCATACTTATTATTGAGAATATCCACGACCCATAAGTCCATTTACACGCCTCCTTTCCATTTATTTAATTTATTTTGGAATTAAATCATTTAAATTCAATTTAAATAAAATAAAATGTAAGGAGCAAGGTTATGACAAGTTGGGCTTGGTTTCTACTTGTCTTGAGGACCAAGGAAGCCCATGAAAGCTGTCAAATTCGTGCAAGAAGGTTTAAGGCAATATTGAGCCATTTTTGGAAAGATTTGATAAAATTTTCAATCAAATATTTTGTACATTCAAGGCCATATATTTCCTTCTTTTGTTGACCTAATTCTACCCTCCTATAAGTACACAACAAGATCAGACCACAAGGAGAACGAATGCTGCCTCCAAGAACAAACCCTAGAATTCTAAAAAATTCAAGAACCTAGGTCAAACTTAAACACGATTTTCCATTCGTTCTCAAGGTGATTCAAGCCTTCCATCACCTTCCTGAGGTTTCTAGGAATTGATTCAAGTCCTTTGAGGAAAAATGGATTTCGGTTCACAAAAATGCATGAAAACACTTATGGAATATGAAAATCATGAACTGATTTAATTTCCAATTCTCACTTGTTTTATTTTGAAATGAAGTTGAGGATTGGATATTAAATTTATTACAAGATGCAAACAATTCTATATGATTGAATTTACAAATGATATGCAAAAATTGAAGTTGTTTGAATTGAAATGAATGCATAAGCATGCATATTTATTCATGTAATAATGCTTTTATGAATGGAATTCATATGGACATGTAAACACATGCAACCGAACAAATGATCAACTAATACCACACCTTGCCATAAACTTGAATGTGAATTAAAATCAAACAAAAGTCAAGGAATGATCATGTTTAAACGCACCAATTCAATTCATCAAGAATACACAATTTAACTCATGAAATATGCATAAAACATACACCTCGACACACTTTCGAGTTCATAAAATCAAGCCATAACATGCAATTTTGATTCAATTATTCATTAGAAGTGTTAATCAATGCATGAGCACGTTAATTACAATTCAAACAATCAACACAAATGCTTTATGTACAAAGAAATCACTTCATGAATGCTCAATGTTAAAAAATTCAACACCTCGACACAATCGAGTTCAAGAATCAAGCCTTAATCAAACAATTTCCAATCAATTAATCAAGATATCAATCAATTAATATATGTACAAGTAATTCCTCAATTCAATTTCAGGAATAAGCAATTTGCAAAATCACTTAAAATAAGCACTTAATTGAAATCGAAGTTTGAAGTTGAATTGAAGATGTATTGAAGAGAAATAGGAGGAAGCAAGGTCTTGATTAGAAGAGAGAATGTCAGAATTGCTTGAGAGAGGAGGAGAAGGATCGGTTAAGAAGAGAGAGCAAGGAGGCCGATTGATTGGCTTGTCCGGAAGGATAGAAGAGCAACTGGTGAGAGAGGAAGGCCGAGGAAGAATAGGCACGGCCGATTGACCTAGCGAGAGGGAGACGGACCGGTTTTGGTCCGGTGGAGGTGCGACGGAGCAAAGGGAGGCCAGACGGACTTCCAGTCGGAAATTGAAGGGAGAAGGCCAGTTTCCAGCAGTGGCAGAGGGTAGTTCGGCGGTTGTCCGGTTGGTGCAAGGCGGTGGCTTACCGGAGCTTGGCCTTGGAAGGTGGTGGCTTGGTGCTCTTGCTTGGAGAGGAAGACTTGTTATTCGAATTTTCTTCTTTGGATTTTGAGAGCAAAAAGAGAGAGAAAAGTGAGTTTTTAAGTGTGAAATTTAAGAAATGATTCTTCCTCCTTGATTTGTGAGTGTAAAATTTGATTTATAGGTGTTCATTTTGGGCTTATAGTGCATTGGATCCAATATTAGGCCCAAATCGCCTTTATCCGATAAAATTTCGTGTACAACACCAAACCTCAAGAACCGTATGAAATTTGAAATCGGACCCAACACGAAAAATGTCTGGAAAGAAAAATTACTTGCATGAGACAAAATTTTGACTCAATCAGACGAACGGTCCAAGAGATATGAATTTTTGAAGTTTCAGCTCACTTTTCGATCGTCTGACATATGCAAAATTTTATTTGCGCCACCTGGAGAAATTATTTCGAACGAGGATCTTCTGATCAAACTCTGAACTCAGGATGTGAATGAAAATAGAATTCAACGGTATTTGTGAACTTTGGACACCACTCCCATCATGTTTCAATAAAAATCGAGTGAGATATGATTTTTTGAACGTTGCGCATCAGATGAAATAATGCTCGAATTGGCTCAAATACTCCTTCAAAGAATAAAATTCTAGTATTGATCCGTAGGGAATTAGCTTTCGGCCCGAACATGAAAGTTGTATAGGACATCAAGACGGAATTTTAGACACCGGCCCCGCTCAATTTATATGTTTCATCTAGTAGTTATGAATTTTTTAGTGTACCACAAACACGGTTCAGCCATAAAACTCAGTTTATTCCACTTGAAAGATTAATTTTTCTGGAGATTTATTTCATACAATTAGTCTCAAACCTGTGAACGAAAGTTGAAGGTAATATTGAGAGGGACTCATTGTAATACGGTGAACTGACTTTGATATTTTTGTATCGCAAATGTTGCGGATAGCAAGAGTCGCCACCGACTTTTCTTTTATCCAATTAAGGGAAGGTGAAAAGAACAGGAAAAGACCTTCGTTAGATTCTGAGTAAGGGAGAAGGTTATGAAAAGGGAAGGTATTAGCACCCCTTTCCATCCGTAGTTTTCTACGGGCTCTTAGTTGCTTTTAGCTCATCTTTAAAAATTGCTTTCTGTGTGTTTGACAAAACGTTTTTAAAAGGCATTTCGCTTTGACTTTGTAATGATTCATGTAGGAATGTATACAAAGTGTTCGGAAATGTTTCGTTTTGAAAAGAGTTTGAACTTTGACAAAAGTGTGTGGTGTGAAAAGTATTTTGATAAAGCAAGCAACTATAAGTCTTATTACCTACTCAGAATGGTCATTTTCGTGTTATTTTACGTTCCTTTAGAATAGTGCTATCCATACCATTAGTTGGTAGGTATCCCTATTCGTTGGATATAGAAGGGACATTCGAAGGGACATCGGATGGTCGTAGAAGGCAACTTGTAGGAGTATCCTAGCACATTCAAAGGGACGATCATCCCTTTTCGTAGGCAACAATCGAGGGACGAGATCATGTATTCGTAGGCGACATCGTGGGTCTATGATCTTTGTATCGAAAAGACTATGATGATATATTTTTAAGGCAACGGTGCTAGGATACCTCTACGTTCGAGGGACTTGACCATTTATATTCGTAAGGCAACGAGAGAGAATTACCCTAAGGGGTGCATGTGTGAAGAGAGAGTGTTGAATTCAGATATATTATCTTGAAATTATGAGTGATCTATGTCCAATTTTATCTTGCCATACACGCCTAGTTACTAGCAGTTTATAGGGTGCGGAAAATAAATTGCGGAAAGTAAATGTCCTACGCTATTACATGGCTTTGGGGCAGTTACATAATAGGAGTGCGGAAAGTAAAAGTCCTAGTTAAACTATTACATCCCATGACCAGTTACATTATAGAGGAAAAGAATGCGAGAAAATAATTCAAACCAATACAACCTGTGAACAGATACATAATCGGAAAATATAAGAAAACTCACACAAGAGAAACATGTTAGTAAAAACAAGATTTTTGAATGAGGAAAAATGTTTTAGATTAGTAATGACAATTAGATGATAGAGTAATTTTTGGGAATTTTTTGGATCGTTTTTGATAATTAAAAGTCAATTTAATGATTAATTAACAATTAATTAAATATGCATGCAAAAATATTAATTTTAATGTCAAAAATTAAATAAGTATTTTTCTGATTAAAATGCAAAAAGAAAATATTTTTGGTGATTTTTAAATGCATGAGAAAAATATTTAAAGATAAATTAAATTAGAATGAAAATATTAAAAGAAAAATAGAAAAAAGTTAGTTATGGAAAAGTGTTAAAAAAAAAGAATTCAGGAAGCCAGGATCGAACCCAGGACCTCCTGGATGTATCACCACACGCGTTGCCATCTAAGCCAAGTGTACTTGGTGTTTTGAATCTGCAAACAAATGGTTAAAAGGGATACAACGTGTCATATTTTGAAATTCAAAGCACAGTCAACATGTGGGCCCAGATTATAACGGATGGACGAATCAGGATGCGTTATTGTGCCACGATACCTCGCTCGAGTCCAACAGTCAACGACGCCGGAGCCCTAGCTCCGGTCGTCTTCTCCGGCTAGTCCGAACTCCAAACCTGCAAAATACTGAGAATTAAAGCTTAGGGTTAAGGCTACCCCCCCTAAATCGAGGTATGCGAATCTAATGGTGACCTCCGTTTGACCTGAAACGACCTGTAAATTGAGTTTCGAAGCAAGCAGTTCTAAAAACCCTAATCATGGCATAACGCGATTTGGACGTTCAACCTCATGAACGATGACCCAGATCATGTCTATGATACCTCATGATCATGTTAGAATGGCTAGTTTCAATTAAAACACACAGATATTAAAAATACGAATTCAAGAAAAATATGAATATGTATGTTCATGTATATTTACTCAATCTTACCTCAAGAACACAATGGAATGATTGAGAGTGGCTGAAAGTGGCTGGAAAAGCAAATTCGAATTTGCCAACTTTGTGAAAAATTTGAGAGAATTAGGGTTGCTTCAAGAGGCTAGGGTTTCCTCCTTGGTCTTTGTGAATGCAATAGGTATTTATAGAGCAAGAGTTTGAAGCAAAAAGAATGAAAAAAGATATGCTCTTCAATGCAAAATATTTTCTCTTTCAAATTTAATCAAATCTTTCCAAAATTTGATTTTCTCTTCCTTGCATGAGCTAGCACGAATTTGGCATGTCTTGTGGGCTTCCTTGGTCCTCAAGTTTGATAGAAATCTAACCCAACTTGTTTTCCAACTTGTTTTCATATTTTATTTAATTCAAATTTGAATTAAATGCTTTTAAATTCAAAAATAAATCAAAAAAATAGAAAGGGGTCGTGGCAAGGCATCAAGAGGTCTTAAATAATATTATGATCAAGTTTGGATCATAAAATTATAGGCCCATTTGGAAAAAAATTGGAGTTTGTCAAATATTTTCCTTTGTGCGATTCTTCAAAAATCCCCAACTTGTGCAAGGTGTATTTTGCTAAATTTTTAACATTTTTGAGTGTTCTTGGACTTTTTAGAAATCTCTAGATGTCCTCTAAACAACCTCTTTGGTTTCATCTCAATTGGAGTCTCCATTCTAAATAACACTTCATTACAGAAAGTTGACTTTTTGTTGACTTTGAAAAGGACCTGTAATGTTTTGATCCATATCTTCAAAATGAAGCATTTTCTGACCATGCTTGTGAGACATGAAGTTATAGAGAATTGAATTATATTTAAAATGAGAGGTGGTGGAAAAATTTCTAATAAAGTATGAGAAAGTTATGCTCAGCCAAAGTTCAGTTGACTTTTCCTTAGAAAACCCTAATTTGAAAAGTTTGACTTTTGATCAAATCTTTAGTTTTCTTGATGAATCATGATCAACCCTTGATCAAATGATGAATATCACTTCAAAATATGGATGTTGACCAAAATGCATGAAGTTTGACTATATGTTGACCACAGTTGACTTTTTGTTCAATACAACTAATTTTCAACCATTTGAGCAATTGTCTGAGGAAACTTGACTTGTAAGGCTTGTAACTTGACATGGAGATTCTTTGAAGCATATGAGGAGGCATGATGATCACTGGAGATGTTGGAAACCCATCTTGATCTGAGGATAGCCAAACCCTAGCTTGGGTTGATTGATTAGGAGAGGGTTTGTCTGGTCAACCCTTGAGGAATGGATGTATGGGAAATGTCTTGAGAAATAGGAGGGAAAATTTTGGGGTATGACAGCTGCCCCTGTTCAATCTTCTTGTACTGGAAGGGCTAGATTGGCATGCTTGCCTTTCGTGACCTGGAGGTAGAAGATGATTGAACACTCGAGTACACCTGAAAATTTGCACTCGCTATTGATTGATGGTGCGCGGGAATGGGCTTACAAATGCCATTTGGAGAAGCTGGAGACTTCACTGGGGAATGAGTCGTACGTTAGACTCAAGAATGTTGCTTGAATAGGAGTCATCGAAGATGGGCTTAAGATGCCATCCTGAGAGATTGATGCTGAGGAACGAGCCATACGCTAGGCTTTGGAGATATTCCTGAAAGTAGTAGGGAGCACGGAGATGGGCTTAAGATGCCATCCGGAGAGACGGATGCTAGGGAATGAGCTGTACGCTAGGCTCCGAAGATATTCCCGAATGTAGGAGGGAGCACGGAGATGCGCTTAGGATGCTATCCGGAGAGAGTCGTACGTTAGACTTTGCGCTCGTCTTTGAATGAAGTTATTTGGTTTGTATTGGTTTTTAAACAAATATGCAACATTCTGGAAGTGGAGAGACATCGACAAATAGTCGGAGATGGGCTTAAGATGCCATCCAGGGCAACCGAGTCTTACGCCAGACTCCGTAGTTGTCGTTGATAATAAGAGAGTGTCAGAATCAATCTTCGTCTTGATTACTCTGAGGGGATAATAGGCGGCAAAATGTGGATAACTTCCCTGTTGTGCTTCGGGTGTTGTCGGAGGACAACTCGAGTAGTCGTTCGGATAAGGTTTCCCGTCTTGTTTCGGGTATTAATCCTGGACTGGTTGTTATAGTCGTTCAAATAAGTTTCCTGTCTTGTTTCAGGTATTAATCTTTGACCTTTCGTTTGGAATTGATTTTCGCCTACTGGGGAGAAAAAAACAGAAGAAATTTTGACAGGATATAGTTAGACTGATGCAGATTATGATGCATGCAATGTGTATGAACGATGTATGCACACGTTATGATTTTACGTATAATGTATGAATGTAGATGTCGGTATTTCAAAAGATATCCATCTTGAAGAAGATGTGGACGCTCTTGCTTGGGGATTTCTGGCTTCTGCTTGAGGGTAAAACCGTGAGACCTTGACTTGGAATAAGAATAGGCGCCTTTGATTCCTCTGATGCACTATCTGACCAAGTTTCGAGTTTAGATACTGCTGTTGGGAGATATTCTGTTGGGAACCTTGTGCGTAGACCCTACTGAGGATTGTGGAAGTTTGGAAGACAAACCGCTGGGGATCTTGTGCGTCGACCCTTCTGGGGATAATGGAAACCGGGGAGCACTTCGCCGGGGATCTTGTGCGTAGATCCTGCTGGGAAGTATTTGATGTAGTTTTCCTCCGATGCACTATCTGAACAAATTTCGAGTCTGGATATTGCTGCTGGCAAGAAAATGATAGTTTAGAGATATTCTGCTGGGGATAAATACCTCTGCTGGAGATGAAATGTTACTGCTTTGGAACTAATGGAAGAAAATGTGTACTTCGCTGGGGAAGTTTTATGGTGAGCGATGGCTTTGTGAGGATTGTACTCTGCAGGGGGACGTGTTAGTGACTTTCATCGTCATCTCAATTCCTAGAGTCTGTGGTAATTACTTTCGTAGGTCCGCTTTTCGTATGTTTGTAAACTGATTCTTATTGTCAAATGCATATAATCATTCAAAGCAATCGTTGGACTTTGTGCAAAAACAACAAAAACGAACACTTTGTGAAAAGAAAGAAACTTGTATTAATTTGAAAAGGTGGCGTACGGCCAAGCAGTTTGTATACAAAGAAAGTAAAAAGTTATGCGGAAACAATCTCGTCGAGTTCCAACTATGCTAGTACTCATATATTTCGACTATCTCATCTCCTTGTTGTCAGTAGAAAGTGAGTGAATTGATTTTCGTCATTCGAATCTTGAATGCTGATAGTAGTCTGTAGGTAGATGATCTCGACGAGACATAGTCGTACGCTTAAATCCCTAACTTTTGCCTAGACCGCCCTTTCGGGTTTTTAGTCTACCGGGATACCCTTTTTTGCCCAAGCCGCCTTTGCAGGTTTTCGACTTGCCGGGTGTACATATTTTGTATATATCCTTAACTTTTGCCCGAACCTCTTTGGTTTGCTAGGATGCCCTTATTTTTGCCTAGGTCAGTCGACCTAGCGGGTCTCATTCATGCGTAGTATTTTTTGACTATGTCTGCGTTCACAGGGTGTGGGAAGTCTTCGCCATCCATGGTGCTAAGTATCATAGCTCCACCAGAAAATACTGTCTTGACTACAAATGGTCCCTCGTAGGTGGGAGTCCACTTGCCCCTGGGATCACCTTGTGGAAGAATGATGCGCTTGACTACTAGATCACCGACTTGGCAGACTCGGTGTTTGACCTTCTTGTTAAATGCTCTGATCATTCGCTTTTGATAAATCTGTCCATGGCAGATAGAGGTGAGTCGTTTCTCATCAATCAAGTTAATTTGGTCGAGGCGAGTCTGGATCCAATCGTCTCGCCAACTCGTGTCTGAAGGACTCGTTGAGGGTATCTCGAACCTCGATGGGTAGGACCGCCCATACCGTACACAAGAGAGAAGGTTGCCCATGTTGATGTTCGTATCAGAAAAGCGATAACCATGAAGAGCAATGGTAACATCTCATGCCAATCCTTGTAGGTCACTCGCATCTTCTGTATAATCTTCTTAATGTTCTTATTGGCGGCTTCCACTGCGCCATTCATCTTAGGCCGATATGGAGAAGAGTTGTGATGTTTGATCTTAAACTGCGTGCAGAGTTCGGTGATCATCTTGTTGTTGAGATTAGAACCGTTATCTGTGATAATCCTTTCAGGAGTGCCATACCGATAAATAAGATTATGCTTGATGAATCGAGCCACAACATTCTTGGTATTAGATGCGAACGAGGCTGCTTCTACCCACTTGGTAAAGTAATCAATTGCCATAAGGATGAAACGATGTCCGTTGGAAGCGGTGGGCTTGATTTCTCTGATCATGTCAATGCCCCACATTGCGAACGGCAACGGAGCAGTCAGAACATTCAACGGTACTGGAGGTACGTGCACTTTGTCTGCATATATCTGGCATTTGTGACAAGATCGAGCATAGCGGTGACAATCAGCTTCCATGGTGGACCAATAGTAACCTGTTCTCAGAATCTTCTTAGCCATGGTATGTCCACTGGAGTGGATACCAAATGCGCCTTCATGTAATTCTTCCATGATCCGTTCTGTTGTTTTCTGGTCTACACAGCGGAGTAAGCACAAGTCGTGGTTGCGCTTGTATAAGATATCGTTGTTGAGGAAAAACTTGGATGCAAATCTTCTTAAGAACTTCTTATCGTTGACAGATGCCCTTGCGGGATATTCCTGAGTCTCAAGATACCTCTTCACTTCGTAGAACCAAGGTTTCTCTTCTGTATCAAGTTCATAACAGTATGCTGGTTCGTCAAACTTTTCAATGATGACCTGGGGAGCCTCGTTGTCCCATCTGACCTTGAACATAGACGACATAGTAGCTAATGCGTCTGCCAATTGATTCTCTTCTCGTGGAATATGATCGAAAGTGATCTCTTCGAAGTAGGGGATCAGGCTCATAACATGTTCTCGATATGGAATAAGATTCGGATGCTTCGTATCCCACTCTCCTTTAATCTGACTGATCACTAGAGATGAGTCTCCGTATACTTGTAAGAACCCGATTCTTAAGTCAATAGCAGCTTTAATACCCATGATGCACGCCTCATATTCGGCCATGTTGTTCGTACAACTGAAACATAATCAGGCGGTGAAAGGCGTGTGCCCGCCTATAGGAGATGTAATGATGGCGTCAATACCATTGCCAAGTGCGTTTGAGGCTCCATCAAAGACCATGGTCCATCGGGATCCTTGTTCAGGTCCTTCGTCTGGTCCTGGTTCTTCACAATCAGTAACTAACAAAACATCTTCATCTGGAAACTCGAATTGCATAGACTGATAGTCATCTACGGCTTGATGAGCCAAATGATCGGCTACTACACTTCCTTTGATCGTTTTCTGAGAAGTATACTGGATATCGTACTCGGTCAAGATCATTTGCCATCTTGTTATTCTCCCGGAGAGAGCTAGTTTCTCAAATATGTATTTTATCGGATCCATCTTGGAAATCAACAAGGTAATGTGAGTCAACATATACTGTCTTAGTCGTGAGCAGGTTAAAGCGGCAAGTTTTCTCGAGTGAGTATCTTGTTTCACATCGGTAAACTTTTGCTAAGGTAGTATATTGCATACTCTTTTCGACCGACTCGCCATGTTGCCCCAACACACACCCATTGAGTTCTCTAACACCGAAATGATAAGAGGTCTTCCTTGGCGGCGGCATTAGGATAGGAGGATTGTAGGTACTCCTTGATTTTGTCAAAAGCGATCCGCAATCGTGCTCCATTCCACTACTTGATCTTTCTTCAGTAACTTGAAGATTGGCTCACAAGTAGCAGTTAGATGTGCTATGAATCTGGCAATGTAGTTTAATCGTCCCAAGAAACCTCTAACTTCTTTCTCGGTGCGGAGAGCTGGCATCTCTTGAATAGCTTTAACCTTGGCGGGGTCAACTTTGATACCTTTACCACTGACAACAAACCCTAGGAGTTTACCGGATCTGACTCCAAAGGTGCACTTGTTGGAATTAAGTCTTAGTCTGTACTTCTTCAACCTATCAAACAGTTTCTGCAAATGATCGAGATGTTCTTCTTCAGTCTGTGATCGAGCTATCATGTCGTCGACGTAGACCTCTATCTCGTGATGAATCATGTCATGAAATAATGCCACCATAGCACGCTGATAAGTGGCGCCTGCGTTCTTCAGTCCGAACGACGTGACTTTGTAGCAGAAAGTGCCCCACTGTGTAATGAAAATAGTCTTCTCTATGTCTTCGAGAGCCATTTTGATCTGATTGTAACTGGAAAAACCATTCATGAAGGAGAAAACCTTGTGCTGAGCGGTGTTGTCAACCAGAACATCAATATGAGGAAGTGGAAAATCATCTTTCGGACTCGCTTTGTCTAGATCTCTGTAATCCACACACATTCATACTTTACCATCCTTCTTAGGCACGGGTACCACATTTGCAACCCACTGTGGATAAGAAGTGACAGCTAAGAAACCGACATTGAACTGTTTCATAACTTCGGCTTTAATTTTCTCAAACATCTCAGGACGCATGCGACGAACCTTCTGCTTTACTAGGAGAAAACCTTCTTTCTTCGGTAATCGGTGTACCACAATATCAATGTCTAAACCTGGCATGTCTTCGTATGACCAAGCAAAAACCTCGATACAGTCTCGTAGCATCTGAACAAATCTCTCTTTGACACTGCTCTCAAGACCCGCTCCTATCTTGATCTCTTTTCTGTCTTCATCAGTACCTAGATTCACAACCTCAATTGGCTCTTCGTGTGGTTATATAACTCGTTCTTCTTGCTGTAGCAGTCTGACAAGTTCTCATGGCACTTCACAATCTTCCTCACCTTCGTCTTCGGCTTGGTAGATCGGATTATCGAAGTCATATTTAGCAATAGCATAGCGGTTATCAACGAGATTCGGAGTGATTCTGCAGTGTATCACGTGGGTGTGTGTAAGAACACATAGCTTTTGAAGGGGTGATAAAGTAAAAAGAAAGAATTAAGTGCAAAAGTCCAATGATTTTATTGAATGAAAATATGCAAATGACAGATAATAACCCTCACAAACGAGTCGTGATGCCCCGGGCAAGGCACTAGGCTTTAAAGTTTATTGTTCAAAGCATAAAAAACGAAAAGCAAAATAGAAAACAAAGGCAATTACTCCTGTCTAAAGGAGATTGGTATGACATCTTCGGTCTTCCAATTGCTGAGTTCGTTGTCGGGAGTTGGGAAGACCCACTTGCTGATGTCGAAGTCGTTGTCGTCGTCTTCTATAGCATGGACTCCATTCTGGCTGATGCGGAAAGGAAGTTGGCCGGCACGTTCACGACGTAACATCTTCTGACCCTTGATGGTGAAGCCTAAACCAGTCTTGTCAGATTTGAAAGGAAGATCAGGGAGCTGTCCCCAAATAGCACTACCTCCTTCTTCAACTACAGCTTGAGCATCCTTCAGCGAGGCCATCCTAGGTGGAACTTGTGTAACTTTAGGAGTGACAGGAGAGTCAACAGGCATGACTCGTGGAACTGTTTCGAAGGCTTGACAGGGAGTCTCAAAGAATTCACCTTCCATCTCGAGGTATCAGAATGACTGCAGATGACTTACCATGTATTCCTCTTCACCGCATACTGTAACAACCTTCCCCTTCACCGGGTACTTCAGCTTCTGATGCAAGGTAGAGGTAACAACGCCTGCCCCATGTATCCAAGGGCGTCCAAGTAGGCAAGAGTAAGCTGGACGGATGTCCATGACAAAGAAAGTGGAGTCAAAAGTCTGGGAACCGACTTTAACAAGCAGAATGAGCTCTCCAAGTACCGTTCGTTTAGAACCATCAAAAGCTCTCACAATAATGTCACTGGGCTTCAAGACCAATCCTTCAACATTAAGTCGGTCAAAAGCACTTTTCGGTAGGATATTCAGAGCAAAACCGGTATCTACCAAAACATGAGACAATGTAACGCCCTTGCATTTAACTGAGATGTGCAAGGCTTTGTTGTGTTTCCTTCCGACAGAAATCAAATCAGCATCAGAGAAGCCTAGGCAATTGTTGGCAGCCAGGCTAGCAATACAAACTTCAAATTGATCAGTAGTAGTGTCTTGCGGTATATGAGCATTCTTCAGAAACTTTACCAAGGCTTTAGCATGAGCCTCAGAGCACAAGAGCAGAGCAAGCATGGATATCTTGGACGGAGTCTGTCCCAACTATTCCACAACATTGTAGTCACTTTTCTTGATTATCTTCAGAATTTCCTCCATTTCTTGTTTGGAGGCATCTTCAACAACTTCCTTTGGTACTTCTGTCTGAGCAGGATTAGTTACTGGTTCTTTCCCTCGTGCTTCGAGAACTGGTTGAATAGCTGGAATGCGAGCTGGAGTCGTAGTGTCTTTTGGAGGAGAGATCTCTGGAGAGAATACTTTTCCGGTTCTAGTCACCTTACTAGATCCGGTGATGTTGTCTATGTCAGGAATGGTAGCTTCAACTGCAAGATCCTCGATGGTCAGAGGGTCTTGTTTGACGCCATGATAGTAAACCTCAGCTCCATAGTTCCATGGTATGGCCTTGTCAGAGGAATATGGAACTAGTCTGGGAGAAGTAATGATGAGAGGTGCCACTCTGGGCACAGGATCAGTAGAGGAGATCCTTATTGTGTTAACATCAGCATAGTCTTCTGGGAAATCGTCCCCCCATCCGGTTACTTTGACATCTTCAATAGGAATCTTGTAGCTCTCAGGAACAGTATTCTTCACCATGTAATTGAACTTTCCACTTGGCTGCCCCAAGGTGTCCCATACAGTTTCGCTCACATCTTCGATCTTCAGTTTCTTAGACATGTCTTCACACAGATTCTCCACAGGGGATGGTTTTAGAAATAGCACTTCGCGGTTATCCATCATGCACTGAATACGTCTTCTCAACCAAGCACAACCGTCAGGCGCAAATGGGCACCAACGACAATTCTCTGGACATTCTGGATTGACACCGGCTTGCAGCAAATTCTTCTTAACAGTCATCAGAGGAATGGTCAAGTCATCTATATTGAAAACATAAGAGGTCTTGTCAATTGCATTGGAACTTTTGCGATGATTAGGCATTGGCGCATTGATCACATTCGGAGTCTCAACAGGAGGATCAAACTCAATCTCTTTAGCTTCAATCATGTCTTGAATCTTGTTCTTCAGAGCCCAACAATCATCAGTGTTATGTCCTGGGCTGTTGGAGTGGTAAGCACACTTTGCATTAGGATTGTATCTCGGGGAGGAAGTGTTGATGTTTTGAGGAGGATCCCTCAAGGTAATCAGCTCTGCTTTCAACATGTGTTGCAAGGCTTGCGTCAATGACATGTTGATCTTCGTAACTGCTTCGTGGGCGCGTTACTGCTTGTCTCACCGAGGTTGTCTTGATGTAGGATTAGAGATCACAACTGCCCCCACAGATTGAGCACGGTTGGTCTTGGCTCGACTTTTCTGACCATACACAACATTGGCTTCTTTCTTACCACCAAAAGATCTCTTCGCAGCATTTGATGATGACTCTGTCTGAATCTTTCCGCTCTTGATTCCAGCCTCAATGCGTTCTCCTGTCAATATCAACTCGGTGAATCCGGCTGAAGAGTTTCCAATCAGATGATTGAAGAATGGGCCTGTCAGTGTCCCCATAAACATATCAACCAACTCCCTATTGGACAAGGGTGGTTGAACTCTGCCTGCTAGATCTCTCCATTTCTGAGCATACTCTTTGAATTTCTCATCACGACCCATAGACATGCTCTGTAGTTGCATGCGAGTGGGTGCCAATTCAGCATTGTACTCATACTGCCTATAGAAAGCATCCGCTAAGTCACTCCATGTACGGATATGGTCACTCTCTAGCTGATAATACCACTCCAACTGAGTTCCAGTCAAACTCTCTTGAAAATAATGGATCCACAACTTTCTATCATTAGTGTGAGGATGGATCTTCTGAACATAGGACTTCAAATGCAGCTTCGGACAAGAGATGCCATCATACTTGGCAAAAGTAGGAACCTTGAACTTGTGAGGAATCACCACACCAGGAACAAGACTCAGATCATCAAAATTCAGCCCTGACATTTTCAAATTTTCCACAGCATTCAGGCGGTCTTCAAGTTGCCTGTACTTGTCATCCTCAAAAGAGTACTGATCGTTCTCATAGTCTTCTTCCCTTTTCTCAGGCTCACGTTGGTCTTCTTCGTTGCCCTTGGCACTTCCCTCAGTTTTGACACTCTCTGAGAGTTCTATCCGACTGACCACTTTAGGATCACCTCTGTGACGTCTACCCATGTTGAGAACACCAATGACCTTCTTCTTTCTGTTGATGAGCTTCTTCAGATCCTCTTGGCCTTGGACCAAGCTGGTGAACATTTCCTATAATTGAGCATTCTGAGCCTGGAGATCTTTGACAGTCTATTCAAGAGCCATTTCTGCTAAAATAAATAGCGAGAAAATGAGAAGACCAATCTTCAATGTACCTGTTATGCAATGTTATGCTACGATATGCAATGTTTATGCGAATGCAATGCAATGTTTTCAAGGACCTTAGGCATTTAAATTTGTTAAACAAGCACAAACAAACTTTTATTAGCTTCTTTTTATTCTCTTTTTTCTTTTCTTTTTAAGTACAAAAGATAGTTCGGGAAAATAAAAGAACAAAATCCTAAAGCTCTAAGTCTCCCATGAACGCTTCCTCTTGGTGTTGAAGTAGGCGTTGATGTTTCGCTCCTCGTGAAGTAGCTTGGTCAACTCTAGTACCTTCTTCTCACTTGCATAACACAGAGCTTCAAATGTATCCCTTTCTTCTTTGAGTTGAATCCAGGATCTCTTCAAGTCTTCAAAATCAGTAGGCATATCGGGATGGAGAACAGTATAGGGCACGTCACCTATAGAAACAGGTTCCATAATTACTGGTAACACGGGTGTAAATGGCATCATGATGTTTTGAGCACGAGCTCGCACCCATTTGAGGTAAGGTTCCCAAGGAATGGAGTTTTGGTGCCCCAAAGTCTTGGTATCAGTCTTCTTTACCATGCCCCAAGCGTGTATGAACCTTCGTCGGTAATTCTGAAGATCATGGTTGTAGTCGAACACAATATCTTGGAGAAGCATATCATGAGGACCATCTCTTCGAGCATAACCAAACTGACGTAGAGCTAGAGAAGGGTTGTAGGTGATACCTCCCCTTATGCCAAGGAGTGGTACATTAGGGAATTCTCCACAACGCTCAATGAATGTGAAGTCCTTTTGAGAGAAAAGACACCAACGAATATCTGAATGAGAGAGTGACATTAGTCTTTGAGACCACTTCAACCTTTGTTCGTTCCTCAATACTGATGGAGGAAGATGCGAAATAAACCACCTGGAAAGTAACGGTGTGCAACACATGAGAGTTCCTTGTCTTTTGATAGTACGAGTATGGAGAGAATGTAGGATATCTCCAAGTAAGGTAGGCACAGGATTGCGAGCAAGGAATATCTTGATGGCGTTCACATCTACGAACTGATTTGGGTTAGGAAATAACACCAAGCCATAGATTAGCAAGGCCAAGATGTCTTCGAATGCATGGAAACTCATAGCTTTGAGGAATTCTCGAGCTTTCTTTATCAGGAACTTAGCAAGTAAACCCTTAACTCCACTTCTGGTTTCCCAATTGGCTTCAATGTCTGAGCGCTTTAGGTGTAATGCTGATGCGATGTCTTCGTACCTAGGAACCTTTTCTAGACCGGTGAATGGCATTTGATCAAGAATAGGTACCCCAAGTAGCTTAGAGAACTCTTCCAAAGTAGGAACCAACTGATAATCTGGGAATGTAAAGCAATGGTGTTTCAGATCGAAGAACTGGAATAAGACGTGCATCATATCTTCTTCAAAACCGGAGGTAACCAAGTCAAGCAGATAACCATGTCTTTTGATGAACTGAGCATGATCGGGAATTTCTGAAACCAATTCTTTGAGTTGAGAAGGTACACTCATGAAGTTGATTCAGATAGTCTTTCTAGAAGCCATAATCCCTACAAAATAGAGCAAAGATAAATCCCTAGGTCCTTGAAATAGTTAGAGATGATATGCAATGCAATGATGTCATGATGTCATGTTTAGAAAGCACAAACAAATCACACAATAAGCCTAGGTTTAAGGCTTGCATGAGGTATAGGTGATTACCCTACCAAAAGTTGAGTTGGTTCATCCTGTCCTATAATAGTAATCGGGTTCTAGGAATCTCATATCATTGATCTTTCTCGTAGGTGTTTATTTCAATACGACTACCAAGTGGTCGACCAAAAATATCCCAAAAGTCTGATCTTAATGAGCGTAGCATCGAGTATCAGCCAACCTCGGTCTACACCAAAGTCGGCCATCTCACTACCTTCTAATGGCCAAGATGGGTCAATTAGGGTTCTAAAAGTTGAGTTAGTGCTGATGACACCACGCAGAAGCCAAATACTATCCTCAACTTGGAAATGAAGAGTATCAAGACATCCAAAGTGTCACACTAACGTAGCCATCATGTTGACCGTTTCGGTATACGCCTAACGGTCGCGATGATCTGTTGCTACTTACCTAAGGAAACCTGGATCCGGGTGTAGGATCCCCCACAAATATAATACCCAAACAACCCTTAAAAGTAAAGCATATAAGTCAAACAAAAAGCAGTAAAAATGATCTAAAAATCCCTAAGGTATTCTCTCTTTAGGGTGTCTCCCCAACAGAGTCGCCAGTTCTGTAATACGGTGAACTGACTTTGCGATTTTTGTATCGCAAATGTTGCGGATAGCAAGAGTCGCCACCGACTTTTCTTTTATCCAATTAAGGGAAGGTGAAAAGAATAGGAAAAGACCTTCGTTAGATTCTGAGTAAGGGAGAAGGTTATGAAAAGGGAAGGTATTAACACCCCTTTCCATCCATAGTTTTCTACGGGCTCTTAGTTGCTTTTAGCTCATCTTTAAAAATTGCTTTCTGTGTGTTTGACAAAACGTTTTGAAAAGGCATTTCGCTTTGATTTTGTAATAATTCATGTAGGAATGTATACAAAGTGTTCGGAAATGTTTCGTTTTGAAAAGAGTTTGAACTTTGACAAAAGTGTGTGGTGTGAAAAGTATTTTGATAGAGCAAGCAACTAAAAGTCTTATTACCTACTCAGAATGGTAATTTTCGTGTTATTTTACGTTCCTTTAGAATAGTGTTATCCATACCATTAGTTGGTAGGTAACCCTATTCATTGGATGTAGAAGGGACATTCGAAGGGACATCGGATGGTCATAGAAGGCAACTTGTAGGAGTATCCTAGCACATTCAAAGGGACGATCATCCCTTTTCGTAGGCAACAATCGAGGGACGAGATCATGTATTCATAGGCGACATCGTGGGTCTATGATCTTTGTATCGAAGGGACTATGATGATATATTTTTAAGGCAACGGTTCTAGGATACCTCTACGTTCGAGGGACTTGACCATTTGTATTCGTAAGGCAACGAGAGAGAATTACCCTAAGGGGTGCATGTGTGAAGAGAGAGTGTTGAATTCAGATATATTATCTTGAAATTATGAGTGATCTATGTCCAATTTTATCTTCCCATACACGCCTAGTTACTAGCAGTTTATAGGGTGCGGAAAATAAATTGCGGAAAGTAAAGTGCGGAAAGTAAATGTCCTACGCTATTACATGGCTTTGGGGCAGTTACATAATAGGAGTGTGGAAAGTAAAAGTCCTAGTTAAACTATTACATCCCATGAGCAGTTACATTATAGAGGAAAAGAATGCGAGAAAATAATTCAAACCAATACAACCTGTGAACAGATACATAATCGGAAAATATAAGAAAACTCGCACAAGAGAAACATGTTAATAAAAACAAGATTTTTGAATGAGGAAAAAGGTTTTAGATTAGTAATGACAATTAGATGATAGAGTAATTTTTTGGGAATTTTTTGGATCGTTTTTGATAATTAAAAGCAATTAAAAGTCAATTTAATGATTAATTAACAATTAATTAAAATTTGCATGCAAAAATATTAATTTTAATGTCAAAAATTAAATAAGTATTTTTCTGATTAAAATGCAAAAAGAAAATATTTTTGGTGATTTTTAAATGCATGAGAAAAATATTTAAAGATAAATTAAATTAGAATGAAAATATTAAAAGAAAAATAGAAAAAAGTTAGTTATGGAAAAGTGTTTAAAAAAAAGAATTCATGAAGCCAGGATCGAACCCAGGACCTCTTGGATGTATCATCACACGCGTTGCCATCTGAGCCAAGTGTACTTGGTGTTTTGAATCTGCAAACAAATGGTTAAAAGGGATACAACGTGTCATATTTTGAAATTCAAAGCATAGTCAACATGTGGGCCCAGATTATAACGGATGGACGAATCAGGATGCGTTATTGTGCCACGCATACCCTCGCGTGAGTCCAACAGTCAACGACGCCGGAGCCCTAGCTCCGATCGTCTTCTCCGGCTAGTCCGAACTCCAAACCTGCAAAATACTGAGAATTAAAGCTTAGGGTTAAGGCTACCCCCCCTAAATCGGGGTCTGCGAATCCAATGGTGACCTCCGTTTGACCTGAAACGACCCAGATCTTGTCTATGATACCTCATGATCATGTTAGAATGGCTAGTTTCAATTAAAACACACAGATATTAAAAATACGAATTCAAGAAAAATATGGATATGTATGTTCATGTATAGCTCGATTCATGCGTGTTTGGCCATAGATAGTGATGTATACTTACTCAATCTTACCTCAAGAACACAATGGAATGATTGAGAGTGGCTGAAAGTGGCTGGAAAAGCAAATTCGAATTTGCCAACTTTGTGAAAAATTTGAGAGAATTAGGGTTGCTTCAAGAGGCTAGGGTTTCCTCCTTGGTCTTTGTGAATGCAATAGGTATTTATAGAGCAAGAGTTTGAAGCAAAAAGAATGAAAAAAGATACGCTCTTCAATGCAAAATATTTTCTCTTTCAAATTTAATCAAATCTTTCCAAAATTTGATTTTCTCTTCCTTGCATGAGCTAGCACAAATTTGGCATGTCTTGTGGGCTTCCTTGGTCCTCAAGTTTGATAGAAATCCAACCCAACTTGTTTTCATATTTTATTTAATTTAAATTTGAATTAAATGCTTTTAAATTCAAAAATAAATCAAAAAAATAGAAAGGGGTCGTGGCAAGGCATCAAGAGGTCTTAAATAATATTATGATCAAGTTTGGATCATAAAATTATAGGCCCATTTGGAAAAAATTGGAGTTTGTCAACCCCTTTGGTTTCATCTAAATTGGAGTCTCCATGCTCAATAACACTTCATTACAAAAAGTTGATTTTTTGTTGACTTTGAAAAGTACTTGTAATGTTTTGATCCATATCTTCAAAATGAAGCATTTTCTGACCATGCTTGTGAGACATGAAGTTGTAGAGAATTGAATTCTCTTCAAAATGAGAGGTGGTGGAAAAATTTCTAATAAAGTATGAGAAAGTTATGCTCAGTCAAAGTTCAGTTGACTTTTCCTTAGAAAACCCTAATTTGAAAAGTTTGACTTTTGATCAAATCTTGAGTTTTCTTGATGAATCATGATCAACCCTTGATCAAATGATGAATATCACTTCAAAATATGGATGTTGACCAAAAATCATGAAGTTTGACTGTATGTTGACCACAGTTGACTTTTTGTTTAATACAACTGATTTTCAACCATCTGAGCAATTGTCTGAGGAAACTTGACATGGAGATTCTTTGAAGCATATGAGGAGGCATGATGATCACTGGAGATGTTGGAAACCCATCTTGATTTGAGGATAGCCAAACCCTAGCTTGGGTTGATTGCTTAGGAGAGGGTTTGTCTGGTCAACCCTTGAGGAATGGATGTATGAGAAATGTCTTGAGAAATAGGAGGGAAAATTTTGGGGTATGACACTCACCAGTCGGAAATCATCCGAAAATACCCAACATTCTAAGAGTTATGAACTCCAAAGCATCCAAAACACACAAGAAATTGAATTTCACTTCATTAAGAAACGAACTATCGGAGTCCTTCCTTGACGAAATGACTTTCAATATGAACAGGTAAACTGGAGAATATATTGAAATGGCTCCAGTGTCCTTAGAACCAACCCGAGATAACCTTTTGACCAGAAGATCACGCGTCAATCATACAAACTGAAAATTTTCCATTTCTGATTCAAAATAGTTTGAATTGCCCGAAACGCGCAGTTTCTTCAACAACCTGAGATGCTCATAACCCCGTAACCCTGAGATCTATGATATGCATGTATGTTTATGATAATAAAACTATAATCCAGAAATGTTAAAATGAAGAGGGTAAATTTTGGGGTACAATAGATGTGTTCCATGAGTACATCCAAAATTAAGGTAAAAGGTAGGGACTTAGGGTTGAACCTTGATACAATCCCACTGTAACGAGGAAATTGTTTGTGTCTTCACTTTGTGTCCTCACACTAGTTGACACGCCTTCATACATATCTTAAATAACTCGACTATATGCAATCCTAACCCATTTATTATCTAGGGCTTTCACCAAAATCTCTCTAGGCACCAATCATACACCTTATCCAAGTCAATAAAAGTTAATTACAAATTTTGTTGGTCCATTGGATACTACTATATCACACGTCGTAGTAGATGTATTGTTTCTACGGTTGACTTCTATGCATAAAACCAAATTGATTCTCGACGACTTGTGGTGTCTTTTTTATTAGTCTATGTTTAATCAATATTTCTCATAACTTCATAGTATAACTCATAAGTTTAACCCCATATGATTTGCACAATTTTATAAATCCCAATTGCTCTTATAGATTGGAATTAGAGTGCTTTTTCTTCATTCATTCGACGTTTGCTCTAACCTTGTAATTTCACTAAAGAGTTTGGTAAGCCACTAAATACCTTTATCTCCAAGAATTTTCCACATTTTAATAGGTATGTTGTCTGGCCCAACCGTCTTCCAAATACTCATCCTATTTAACTATTCATTTACCTCTTGTTTTTGAAATTGACAAAAATAATTATAGTTTTGATCCTCTTGTCTAATGACAAAATATCATTAGAGACTCAATCAAATTAGGTGTGTATACAGTATAAATTGTATCGCTTTTGAAGTAAAAACACATTCAATCCATAAATAAAATTGTTCACATTACAATTTTGGATGACTAATTAAAAAAAACTATTATGATTCAATTTTATGTGGTTTAATTTGACTAAATTTAAATATTTAAGTTACAAAGATTAATATTATTAAAATACTATAAAATATGGGAAATGCTCTTTTCACCCTTATGCGCTCCCACACCATTGTGATTAAACCATAATGTCCCTAGTGTTAACACATACTCGTCGTGTCACACTCTTTCAATCAAAACCATTAAATGTGCACCATAACTCAACAAATAAGCCATACTTTAAATTATCACTTCAAAAATAAAGTACTTGATAAAATTAATTAATCTAAAACATTAACTTAAGCATTAAAAAATGACTTGTTCTAAGTGTTAAAAATCAGAGTAATTGAAACTTAAATAACATAAAGCGATAAATAAATTAAGAAAGCCTTGATGCCATCTTCTAAATCACTACAGTTATTACTCATTATGAGTATTTGTATCACAACATATAAAACACTACATAAACAAAACAAAAGGGTGAGAACACACTCAAATATACTAGCGGTACAAAACATAGTAAGAGTATCATATTCACACAAATCAACAAACACATCGAGCATATTCACAACAACAAAACAATTCACAATACTTTAATGCATGCAATATGACTGACAATCTCGACTCAATGCACATGGTACCATTTTGTGGACATTAGAGTTATGTTACTAATATTCATCCACTCATTACGGTTCTTCTTTAAACCCAAACTCATCATGAATCCCCACTATTGAATCAGCGACTCGTCACTTTTCAACATAACACACGATGAATGATATACAAATTCAATAACACTACTGGTTCCACTTCTAACTGTACAGAACAACACACAAGGAAATCACAATAAAATTATACATAAAAAGGTTTAGAATTCAAAACTTAATTATTCTAATGTACTCATGAATCATCACACAACCTTTATCCGTCAAATTCGAAACTCGCTAAGCGCGGAAGTACCAATTTGCAAACCCAAAATGCGATTTTCACCAATGGAAGACTTTTGAAGTTTTGATTTCGATTTCGTAAAAACCAACACGCGCATAATTTAATCACACATCAAATATACATCATTTCACACATCATTTGAACATATTAATCATTTATCTCGTCAATTTGTTAAAAATCTAAAGATATGTTTATCAAGCTATCACTTATGAACATAAGTATCAAAATTCAGATTTGCTCATACACATCATACATAATCTCAACAACATAACAAACTAACAAAGTACAAATTCCATATCAATTACAATAACAAAATAGTTTTCACATAAACCTCAATCAAACACACAAATCTCAACAATTGAGAAAAACCTAGAGGAGAGTGAAGATCCCTCTATACCCTTCATATATTTGACACCAATATTAGAGTAATTTCCTCATACCATAATTTTTAACAAAGATACAAGTTTGAGTTATGTCTTCTCCTTCCCAGAGCTATCTTTCTAACCCTTATTATAATTGTCAACTTTCCCTTAACTTTTAAAGCTCTCACTCCTTACTACACTAATTTCACTAAAATTCTAATTCCACCCCATAATTCAGTAACTCTCTCATTCTATTATTTTAATTAAATAAAATCTTATAATTTCCAATAAACCCAACAATTACTAAATAAATCACATAAATCACACAAAGCAGTTTATCACTTAATTAAATAAGTAAAAGCAACTAAAATATTAATTCAAAACTCAAGGTGTTATGTAACACCCCTTCTAATTACCCGCGTTTTATAGAATTAATAATAAGAGTTTTAATCACAATTAAGAGGCGTCACAATTTAAATCATAAAATTTTGACCAAACAGCGTCATGCTTTCACTGAAGGATATTCATTAAATAAATCATACTCAAAATTATGTTTAACAGCGGAAATGAAACATAATTAAATCCCGAATACATCATTCAATAATTATTCCAGGATATTTAATCAAAACACAATTCAAAACTTATCCAAAATATCCATTAAAGGATTCAAGCAATCGTTTTCCCCAGTGTTACATCTACCAGAGCACGACACTGACACGCGGACTAGATTAACTAAACTCGAATCTAGAGCTATCCTCACCAACTCCAAGCGGCTAATCACTTCGGATCTGAAATGTTAAAGTAAGGGTGAGATTTCAATTCAATATAATATGTATTATACGTTCTTAGATACAATAGAATAATCGAATATATTAAATCATCAATCAAACACAAGATCATAAGCAATGCAGAAAACAGTTCACACAATGATCATGTATATATCAAACAATGGAAATTGCAACACTGGAAACCATCCTAACATGTTACAACCCCATATGCAATGCAGACTCTATGCATGTGGTACCAAAACATGAACCGAGTTCACCCACTGCTCCGTTTACTCGTGGAAAGACAGTGTAATCCATGATTCGCCCAGAACACTGAGTCAAGAATCCAATCCATGATTCGCCCATAACCACCGGGTCAAGAATCTAGCCTCACCACCTTCAACTAGGTAAGTCTGTTGGCTCTGCCAGTTCGCTTCCACACAATGAGAATGAACCAATTTAAAAAATGCTCATGCATGCATCATAAAGCATGCAACATCAATTCAACGGAATATGATAACAACATCATTCCATATAAATGCCAATACCAATCTATCACATGATAACAACATAACCATGAATTAAATTATCACAAAGCATAATCATGCCAAACGCTTACTCTTCAATCAGTAAGACTATCACCAGTATATAATACAATAACACCTGATACTAATACAATCATGAATAAACCACAAGGAAAGAAATATCACACGAATGTCAGTCTCCATTCAACTTGTCAAACAATCTAAACCAATTCACAGATTATGATCTCAACATAATTCTCTCATTGCCAATTCACCAATATATCACATTCAAATCACAATGAATATCAAAATATAACATGGTATGCATTAGCTCTCATCCGGTAACTCAGACCATTTAGTACTAATTCCCCATTGTCCTTAAATAATCCATACCTTTCAAAATCGGGAGCTCGACTCGTTTAAAAATAATTTTGGAGAAAATAATATTTTTCTTTTCCAAAAGATAGAAATTTAAATTTAAGAAATAATGCCGAAGACGGCACTCGAATCGGAGTTACGGTTTAGAAAATATGAGTTTTTGAAGTTTTAGAAGTTTTGGAAAAATACACAGTGGTAACCGGTTCCTCACTGGGAGAACCCGGTTCCCACAATTTCAAAATACACGTTTCCTGGAAAATTGTATGGGGAACCCGGTTCCTCCCCACAGGGAACCGGTTCCCAGGTTTTGAAAATAAGCCTCCCTGGATTTTTGTATGGGGAACCCGGTTCCTCCCCACAGGGAACCGGTTCCCATGTACAAAAATGCCCAGATTTTGAATTTTAATACTTGGAACCCGGTTCCTCCCCACAGGGAACCGGTTTCCACGACCTGTAACAGTAAAATTTTCTATTTTTGACAGCTTTATGCATCCATAATCATTTCCAATCTTCCAAACACGAATTATGATATTGGGAACACTAATCTAAAGCCATTTTACACCATTTTGAAATCACCCAACATAATTTACTCATTCCTATTTGTTATCTGACACACTAATGATCAATTTTCCATACACCGACACAAAATAGGGTTTCATACTCTCAACATATAATTCAATTTCCTAACATACCCAATTACCCCGTTGATTCCCAAAACCCATAAGACATATTAACTGAACGAAATCACCCCTTACCTCGCGATGATTCTTGAATTCCTCGGCGTCGGCTTTCCTCTCTTCTCTTCTCTTCTCCAATTCTACGTATTATGACATTTCTCCAAAAGGCTTCTATTTCCCTTCTTTTCCTTTTTATATTTCCTTTTTAATATTCCTTTATAAATCCGAATAAAATGCATAAATAATAATTAGTAATAGTAGAGTAATTTACTCCTCATACTCACTAATTACTCTGCACACCTCCCATCCTTTCTTCATTAAATCAATCCAATTAATCCAATAATATAATACTTAAGACTTTAATTAAGTAAATAATTAAATTCCCATTTATTTAATATTTGAATTAAATCGGGGTGTCACATGTTACACCTAGCATCGGGAGATGCATCTTCAAACACATTTATTTTTGTCATTTCTCATACAAATTGAAGAGACATCCCTTTTGCATTAAAATTTAATTAGAAGATACATCTTCGTATGTGGAAAATATTCATCCAAAGATGCATCTTTGGACCCATAAAAGACAATTTTAAATTTTCAAACGTGTGATATGCTTATATAAGATGCTAACGAACAAGTCTCTAATATATATATATATATATATATATATATATATATATATATATATATATATATATATATATATATATATATATAAAAGATTCGAGTTAGCTGGTTTAAAAAAATCAATCTAAAATCTAACTTGATTAAGTGATTTTCATAAAAAGAAATTCACACAATTTTACAAATTTTTTTAACAATTTTTTAACTGTTTAAAATCAATTTATTATTTTTAGTTGGATCGTTTTAGATTTGAATGTCTCTACTTGCAATCAAATCTCATGCAACTGTTAATTGTATTAATTTTATGCATGTTTCAGACTATGTTTAAATAAATTATTTGAATGAGGAAAAATAATTTTGTGAGAGAATTTAAAATGACTTGATTAAAACACAAAATTTGCACAATTGTTAAAATAATGTAAATTTACGAAGTATTTTATTGAAGTTTAATTTAATGAATCTCAAATGATACAAAAGGATAAATAATTTGAAATTGCTTCTTAACACTATATAATGTAGGGATGACAATGGGGCGGGGTGGGGCGGGGCAAATTTAAGCACACCCAGACCCACACCCGCCACCTAGACTCAGATTCGCTCCGTCTCCAAACCCGTTCGGGGCTAATATTTGTTCCCCTGTCCCCGTCTCCAACAAGAAACTTGTTTCTCTGCACCTATGGGTGTGCAAAATATTCGGTGAGAATCAAATCGAAATCCATTTGAAATATCCAGATATAATTGAATGATTATTAACCGGTTTAATGTTTAATGGTTTTGGATATCCATTCATATAATCCAGATATAATTAAATGATTATTAACCGGTTAAATTTTTTTGTATTCGGTTATAATCCGGTTATTATCCAAAATTTGAATTTTTTAATTTTGAAAATAAAAAAAATATTTTCTTAATTTTTCCCCTCATAAAACTGAATTTTTCTTTAAAATTCGGTTATATAACCATAACCAAATTTATAACCGATTTTATACCCAATTTTGATTAAAATGTGATTTTCGTTATAAATCCAAATCATTTAAATGATTTGAAAATGGTTATGCGTTATTAAAAATAACGCACCATGAACACCCCTACCCGCACATATATATATATATATATATATATATATATATATATATATATATATATATATATATATATATATATATATATATATATATATATATATATATATATATATATATATATATAAAATAAAGATAAAAGTCAATAGTTAAATTAAATAATTGATTATTTTAAAAGCATTTTTTATATTTGATATATTTATTTAAACTTTATTTTTTAAAAAATAAATAATAATTCTAATAAACATGATATATAACACAAAAAAGTGTAAATGAGTAATAAAATTATTAAAAGTAAATAAAATAAATTAAATTTAGTTGGCAGGTGCGGGATGGGTACTAGCATCACCCGCACTCGTAAATAAAAAATGGGTTTACCCATAAATATAAAACGAGTTTTTCCTGCATCCGCACCCGCTCCCGGTTAAACTGGGTTTTTCCCGCTAATTTTGAGTCGGGGGCGGGTGAGATCCAACGGAGGCGGGTTTATTTGCCATGCCTAATATAATGCAAATGATAAATTTCTTATTATTAATTTATAAATTTTGCAAGATGGTCCTCATATTTTATGAAAATTTTAAATTTACATCCACATTTTAAATTTGTTTGCAAATAAGTCCCAAATAGTTTTTAAAATTTACAAATTGGTCCTTTAAATTTTCAATAATTGCATATTAGTCTCTATTTTTCATATTTTAAATTTGATCCAAAACTTTTACTCGAAAATTTAATAATAAATAATTTTAATATTCCATTCAAACAAAATAATTTAAAAATTAATAAATTTCAGTTAAATTACTTAAATTACTTAAAATTTTGAATTCTTTAAAAATTTTCAATTACCTCGTCCGAACACATTGTTAAAGAATTTAAATTGGAAAAACCACAATGGTTCCCCACAACACAATAAAAAAGGAGAGAAATTATTTCTTTTTTTGGTATTAAATGGGAAAATTTTAATCCATACCTCCACACTATTACATACCACCATATTTTATGAAAAATACAAACTTTCCTCTTTTAATTCACTTACTATTTTACTTTCTACTATTCGGTAGTAAATTTTTAATTTTTAATGTATTAGAACATTTGACAAAAGAGTTTTGGTAGATAAATATATTGTAGAGGGTAGGAGAATAAGTGAAGGGGGTATAAGATGAAATATTGATATAAGAAGTCGATTCTAGTCCAGCCCAATAAAAGAGGGCTATTCGGCGTAACATACTAATTTGTTTCTCTCTCCTATTTCCTCCTTCCTCATCTCGGCGACGCTCACAGCACTTTTCCTCATCTCACAAATCTTACCCTATTTTAATTTAATTTAATTTTGATATTAATTTCCCTGTTTTATATTGTTTTATATAATAGTAGAATACTAGAATATAAAAAATAAAAAGTAGCGAAGTAATAATTTTAGTGAAAAGGGGAGGGAACGATCCCCTAAAGACGAAAAAAAATTGAAATCTAAATCTACAACACAAAATGGCATTTCACGTTGCTTGTCCAATTACATGGTAAATGCTTATGCTTACGCTCACGCTTCTCTTTTATTATTTCCCTCTCTTTTTCTCTCTCGAAATCGAACCACTCTTATATTGTTATTGTTATTATTTTCTTTCAGTCGAAGAATCTGTTTCTGTGCGCTAGGGTTTCCGCGTTCTCTCGATGGAGCCATCGCCAAGGGAGGCGTCAGCCACGACGACGCTGCCAGTGGTTTTCTCAGCGATGTTTCTGTGCTTGCAGATTTTATTGTGGATGCCAGGAGGGAGGAGGGAACGGTCAAAGTTGCGGTTCCCAAAGTTGTGCCGCCGCCTCCTGAGGTTGTTCCGGTTGGCGGTGATGTGGTTGATGAGTCCGCGTCTATGAAAGCGAAGCGTGTGGCTCTTCAGAGGAAAGGTGCGGCGGCGATGATTGCGGCCGAGGAGTATGCCAGGAGGTTTGAGTCTGGTGATGTGCTGGTGAGTTTTGTGTTGATTTGTGTGTTTGAGTTTAGGTGAAATTGGAACTGGATTTTGGTTTGGAAATTGAGATGGAGTTATGCTTAATTTTGTTGTTGTTGTTGGTTTGGTAGGGAATTGATGTTGATATTGAGTTTTTTTATTTTATTGTTATTGTATTTTCGTGTGTGCATGGTGCTTAATTTTATCTTGTGGATTTCTTGTATTTTTTTGGGAATTAGGTTATCATGAGTGAAGTATAGTTGTTTTGATGTGCTGGTGAGTTTGGAGGATTATGATTTGGTGTTGTTTTGTGTGTTTAATAATTTTAGTTGAATTGTGGTTTTGGAAACCTAGTTTGGAATTCTATGCGACGAAATTGTGATGTGTGATGTTGGAATTGAATTTTAGTTTGAAAATTGAGCTGGAGGAAATTGATGATATTGAGTTTTGATTTTATTGTTACTGTTATTTGTGCGTGCTTGGTGCTTAACTTGACCTAGAGATTCTTTTTTATCTTGTGAATTTCTTGTATTTTGTTGGGAATTAGGATTGCATGAGTATAGTATAGTTGGTTTTGATGTTTTTATTTTAATACTGATCTGTGGTTGCATGAGCAGGATACATCAGGAAATTTTAATGGAGAAGAACTGGGTCAATCCAATGTTAAGGTCTTTTGTCGAATGTGTAATCGCGTCGAGAGTGAAGGAAGTGAGAAAGCGAAAAAGATGCTTTCGTGCAAAAGTTGTAGTAAGAAGTACCATAGGAACTGCTTGAGAAGTTGGTCTAATAATAGAGGTGAGAAGGTATATGTGGGTAATTATGGTGTTATGTTCTTTATGGTGCATGTTTTCATTTTGTGTCTTTTTTTGGCAGATTTATTTCATTGGAGTTCATGGACTTGTCGTGCTTGCCGAATATGTGAGGTAAGGGTGATATGCAGTGCTAGTGAGCTAGTAATTTTTCATGTGTTTTATATTTAAGGTTCTATTCTTTCTCAATCTTAACCTAAAAACTTATGCTGCTATTGTAATTGATTATAGTTATAACTCCATCTAGCTTCAATTTTGAAAAATTATCTTCATATCCCCCACACTTAAATGAAGATGTGTTCTAACACTGGTTGTTTCATGTTATTTTCTCGAATATGTAGTGCTGTGCTTCGAAAAATGTTGCTTGATATCACTCTTTTTTATGGATTAGATAGGAGTTAGGATTTGCATGTTTAATCAAATAAGGTTAAGTATTTTTTTTTAATTCTACATAATGGGAATCTCCTGTCTTTTCAACATTTTCATGAAAGTCGGACTGAATATCATACACGGGGGTGTATGCAGGCTTTCCGTTTCCTACGTGCTGTATGTTTATTTGTTTGTAAATTAAATTGATTTTGTATCCTACATGACAATATGATTAGAACATTTATCCACCTTTTAATCCAGTTTGTCTTCCCTTATGCTTTGTTTTCTTCATCTAGGCTTGTAGACGGACTGGTGATCCAAGTAAGTTCATGTTTTGCAAAAGATGTGATGGTGCTTACCATTGTTACTGTCTGCAACCTCCTCATAAGGTAGATTCTGTATACATTACTAGTGATTGATTTCAAATGCACCATTTCTTATATGATTATGTATAATGCAGAATGTTAGTACTGGGCCCTATTTGTGCCCAAAACATACAAAGTGTCACAGTTGCGCATCCAATGTCCCTGGGAATGGACTAAGTGTGAGGTATGAATCCAACATAATTCATGTTTTTGTTACTTAGATGTGTGGTGTTGTTATCCTCAACATTGTTGCCATTCCCGTGGTTTATTATAATGTTTCTCTTCTAATTGTGTTGATGCTCACATGATTGGATGATGAAAGCTATGCTAGTTTTATAGATAAGACTTATCTCTGTAATTGAAACAAAGCCAACCTCTTTTGCTAGATGTGTATGTAATTACTACCGTGTTTATTTTAATTGTTTGCTTTTTTACTTGACTTTACCGCCTGCTGCTCAGAGGGCTTTGGAAATGGTAAAATAATTTGATTGATATTGTTTTGAACTGGCACATTATCTTTTAATTATTATTTGTCAATACTTCAGAATAATTTATCTTTCCTAATTTTGAAGCATGTAAATAGATTCTTTTTTGTTAATTCCTAGTAGTACTGCAGTAGCATCTTTGAGTCAAGCAGGCTACTAAGTAGTTTGAAATTTTCTCTATTTTTATGTGCGGCACTGTGGCAGTGAATTCATTTTCACTTTGCGGCTTTTACCGAATCTATTTGATGGATTGACTTACGGTTCTTCTCTTGTAATAATATTGATAGGTGGTTTCTGGGATACACGTGCTGTGATGCATGTGGAAGATTGTTTGTCAAAGGAAATTACTGCCCTGTTTGTCTGAAGGTGCCTAGTCTTTTCTCTAGATCTCTTTGTAATCTTATTTTAGCACTTGGTTAGTAAATCATAGCCAGCTATCATTGGGAAGTTCCTAGAACAACCTCAAAGGAAATCCTTTGCTATATTTTCTAATTTTGAAAGCAACATATTTGTAGTATTCTTATTACATATGCTATCTTATTAGACCGTGACCGGTGAATCCGTGAGTAATTGTAGGGAGATGAAACACATGCATGCTTTTTATTTAAATATTGTCTAGAATTGGGCAGGTTTAAATCAGATCCCATTAACATTCATGACTGAATGTGAAATATTATGCTGTACTTGTGCAGTTACCATAATATCGTCACTAAATTTCATTTTGACTTCACATCCATGTTGTTTTGTGCCGCCTAAATACTGTGTGGCAGGAAAGGAATTCTGAATGATTACATTGTTTTTGGCTTGTTTTGTAGGTTTACAGAGATTCAGAATCAACACCAATGGTTTGCTGTGATAATTGCCAGCGCTGGGTACATTGTCAGTGTGATAATATTAGGTTAGTTTGCTTCTTGTAGCTGTGAAGATGCATTGATAACATTTTGGCATTTACTTCTCAGTCCTATTTTTTAATGTCGCATCTCTATATCTGGAATGGAGATATTGTCAATTTTACTTGTTGCAATATATTGTACACTAAAATTGAAATTTGTACTTAACATAGTTAATTGCACTTTTCTTCTTCTTGAGGTGCAGTTTTTAAACCAAATTGTTGTATGCTTATTTTGAAAAAAATGTTTTCCAGTGATGAAAGATATCACCAATTTCAAGTAGATGGAAATTTGCAGTATACATGTCCTACTTGTCGTGGAGAATGTTATCAGGTGTGTACATGGCTTTAATATATAATTACTTTTTTCTTAATGGAAGATATGTTTGGAAGAAATATTATTTTCTGAACCCACCATATATCTGTATGTTCCAGGTCAAGAATCTTGAAGATGCTGTTCAAGAGCTTTGGAGGAGAAAGAATGACACTGATAGAGATTTAATTACCAGTCTGAGAGCTGCAGCTGGTTTACCAACACAAGAAGAAATATTTTCTATTTCACCATATTCTGACGATGAGGATAGTGGGCCTTTAAAGTTAAAGACTGATTCTGCACGATCCCTTAAGTTCTCGTTTAAGAATTTTCCCAATAACTCACCTATTAAGATAAAAGATTATGGAAAGAAATCTTCAAACAAGAAGACTGCCAAGAAAAAGGATTCTCTGTCATACATGACTGGTAAATTTGATGCATACCATAGTTTTGAAGGACACAGTGATGTTAAATCTTTACATAGCTTGGATGATGATGACACACAATCCCCGAGAAATGAAGGTCCTGATGTTTATTCATCACCTGCTGCTGGAAGCCTGAGTCAAACTGAATTATCTTTTCCTGTCAACCGTCCAAATATTTTGAAACGTAAGTTTGTTGATGAGGTGATGGTCAGTGATGAAGAAAGGAAAACCAGAGTTGTTCGAATTAAAAGCAATAAGGCAAATGTTTTGGACAGTGAAGAGGAGAGTGGAAAACATGGCGATAAGACTCAGAATGTAAAAGGGAAAAAGTTGGTTATAAATCTGGGAGCACGGAAAATCAATGTAGCTAGTTCTCCGCTGTCTGATAATGCAAGCTTCCAAAGAGATCAAGATCTGGTTAATGCAAATGGTATGTTTTAATGAAGTTTCATTTATTTGTTTTCTATGTCTCCGTATTTTAGCTTGAGAAACGGTGGGATTTGATTATGTAAAAATGGGTTATGTTATGGCTATTTTTTCGGTTAATATGACTTCTTTGTCTCCATCAAGTCAGTGACATGACATGTTTTACACATTTTAGGCAAAATAAACATAATTAGCATCGAAGTAATTTTTTCTCCTATGCAACATCATTTATAGTTATTGTATGATTTGTGTCTATAGCAGCATCATTCATGTGCGCACTCGATGTTGAATGGTTTGATAACTTTTTTTCTGCCATCTTTCTTCTTTATGTGACTTTTTCCTGTTCAAATTTATCAGGAAATGAGATGAAGGGAAACAAGTATGCATTAGATAGACACGATGGAACGGCTAGACATGTTGAAGGTAAAGGTAGGGTTGTTATTTGCCCCTCCTGAATCTGTGTATTTTTTTTCCGCCACACCGAGCATTGAATATGAGTTGTTAATAATGTCCATATGAATTATCTTGGAAAAATAACACAGGTTCATTTAATTTTCAGGAAGTAGGGTTGACTCTGGCCAATTAAAACATTTAAAGGTTTCAGGAAGAGAAGGAAATATGATCAAGTTGGGAAAAGTTAAGCCAAGTGTTTCTGAACTTAACTTCACCTCTGGTAGGGGCAATATGTCTGATGGGTGTGAAGTTGATCCTTTAGAGCGATCTCACATTATGCGGGGTAAACGTAGTACTCATGGAATGAACAATCAAGTTGGATTAGATTCAACATCAAGAGGTGAAAGGACGTATTTGGCAAGGCAGTCTGAAGGCAGCTCTGATGTATATGACGAGACACATGACAATAATAACACATCTTCACATTCTTTGCCAAAAGATTCTAAACCATTACTGAGATTTAAATTCAAAAGGCCTAGCATTGAAAGTCAAAATTCTGCCCATCAGGAAGAGGAGAAGACCACAGTCAAGGGTCAGAGGTCAAAAAGGAAGAGGCCTTCACCTTTTAAAGAAAAAACAATGTTTAATGACTCTGAAGGTGTTAGTCAATCTTCTGGAGACAATATAAATCACGAGAACATGGATGCAAACTGGATTTTGATGAAATTGGGAAGTGATGCAATTGGAAAGAGAGTTGAAGTTCATCAGGCATCTGACGATACTTGGTTAGTGCCATCTCTGGCATTTTATTATTAAATATTATTTAAAAAATATAATGTCATACAATTACAATACTAGTCTAGTCCATCACTATATGTTTCCACTATATACTCCATTTTCTAAGTAATAACCTGGGGGATGAGTACATACTACATTTTATATATTGAGGAATGCATGAATCTTTAAAAATAGTTTCTGTTTTATTTTACTGTACTGATAAAAATCAACTATGTTTGTTAACATTGACTTGATCAACAAGTTTAAAAGCCATTGTTGCAAAAACACTCTAGATCTTTGTAATGAATGGATTGAAGTTTACATTTTTTCCCTCCATTTTTGTCCAGGCACAAGGGAGAGATTACTGACACAGTTGAAGGCACCTCAAAGTTACATGTTACTTACGATGATGGGAGAGTGAGTATCTTGGAACTCAGAAAGCAGGGGGTCCGTTTTGTTCCTCAAAAGCAAAAGAGATCAAAAACATGAACTCAAGTCATCCGCCCTTGGGGATCATTTTATGTGCAAATATCTTATTCATCAGACTTAAAGATTATTTCGTCTTTGAGGCTTCTCAGTGAATTTATTTTCTTAGCTGCCCATATTGATGCTGGTTTTTTGGGTAAAGCATTCTCAATTGGAGCAATGTCAGTTTTTTTTGGAAGGATTAGCCTTATCCCCACCAAAGCTCTTTTCTGAACAGCAGAATCTTGATCGCAAATTAGTTTTCTTTCTTTCTGTTTTTCTACATGTAACTGATTTCACAAAGTAGATTTCTGCCTGTGATGTACAGGTCACCATTGCTGTAGTATAGGGAGGTATGTGCCCTAGGTGTTAGATGTATGATTAAATGCTGGCATTAGATTTTTTGTTTGTTTGTTTGTGAATTAGTGTCCATGAGATGAGATATTATCTTGGAGAAGTATACATTATTGATTTTTGTCATTTTGTTAAAGGAAATGTTTTATTTCCGTCTAACTCGATACTTGCAAAAACTAATCTTCCCTTTTTTGAGAAGTTTGAGCTAATTGTTGGGGGTTAAAATAATATCATTGAAGATAAGTTAGTTCATTTCGTTTTAAGTGTCTGTTAAAAAATAATATCATTCAAGTTTCTGTCTTTTTGTAATAGCTCGTGGCCTGAAAAAAAGTATCTCAAAAGTATTCACATAAATTGGTAATAAGTTTTTTTCCTTGTGGTTTAGCTTTGAACGACGAACAAGATCTACTGATCTAGGAGTGAGTAGCACAAAAAGGATTAAGAAGTTCTTTTTGGTTTCGAAGAATCCTACTAAATTTTGACAAAGCAAGACTCACACCACTATATGTTTTATCTTAGAAAAGTATCAATCTTTTTATTTAAGCTCTTGGAGCTTATTTGAATGCATACATGGTTTTATGCAGTCTGCACACATTTTTTTCTTCGTCATGTTTCAGAAATTCAATTAGTTGTGCAACATAAACTTCTTCGTCTAAGGGTTCATTTATGAATGCACACTTCACGTCCATTTGATATATGTGCTAATTGTTCATTTCTGTTAGACCAACAACCAACCTGAACAACCAACCTGAATGTTTCGATTCTAGCCACAAATGCAAAAAACTTCATAAAAGTTGATCCCTTCTTTTTGGAGAAATTCTTTCACCACGAGCCTTGCTTTGTGTTGAGTTATTTCTCCTTTGGGATTCATCTTCACTTTGTATACCCACTTGACATCAATTACCTTCTTGCCTTGAGGCAATTTGACAAGTGACCAAGTGTTGTTGTCTTTTATGGACTTCACTTCTACATTCATTGTCTTCACCCACTTCAAATCCTTCAATACTTCAGTTGCATTTACAGGTTCAACATCTGCATAGAAAACATAATGTATCAACTCATTATGTATCAACTATCTTGTAATCTTGCTGCATTCGTCTTGTTCTCTTGTTTTGTACTTGGTTGATCTCTTACTTCCTCTTGTCGAACTTCGCTTTCGACTTGAATTTCTGGTTCGTCAAGCAAGATTCTTACTGAATCTTTCTTGATATTTTCAGTCCAATCTCATTCTTTAAACTCATATATGATCACGTCCCTATTGATCACAATCTGCTTGTTCACCGGGTCGAACAATTCGTAACCTCATGTCAAATGATATCTAACTAGGTTCATTTGACTCGACTTATCATCAAGCTTTCTTCTCAACTAATCTGACACATGTCTATGTGTTATCGATTCAAACACTTTCAGATGACTCAAATTAGCTTTTACACCAAACAAATATTCTTCTAGAGTAATTCCTTCTAACTTCTTCGTTGGATATCTGTTAAAAATATATGTTGTAGTAGACACAACTTCACCCCAAAACTCTTTAGATAAATTATTGCCTTTCAACATACTTCTCACCATATTCATGATGGTTCGATTCTTCTTTTCTGCAGTTCCATTCTGCTGTGGAGTACAGGGTGGCACCACCTCATGCACAATCCATTATTTTTCACATAATTCGTCGAAGTCTTTTGACACATACTCTCCACCACCATCAGTTCTAAATTTTTTGAGCTTTTGACCACTTTTCCTTTCAACCATAGACTTGAACTTGGTAAATACTTAGATCACTTCACTTTTCTTCTTGACCAGGTAAGTCCACAGTTTTTGATTGAAATCACCTATGAATGTGATAAAGTATTTATTACCTCCATACAAATCTACCCGGATTGGTCAATATACATCAATATATGACTTTGAGAACAACCTTCGACTTGCTTCCTGCATCCTTGCTGAAGCTATTCTTATGTTGTTTCACCTGCACACATTCCTCACAAAATTTGAAAAGGAAAAACAAATTCAAATTCAAATGTAACATTAAAATTAGTCTTTTCTCAATGAACTTTCACTCTCCTCCATGCATCGAGGGTTGAAGGGATACATTGAGAGTTTTAGTAACAAAGTCCTCTCTTTAAATCAATTGCTATCTATTATCACAATCCATTCTTTAAACAAGAAAACCCTCTTCCTTAGTCTCTCAATATATCACAAAATCATTAAACACATTCCGCCACAGCAAACACGAAGTTATAACAATGATTGCGACGATTCAAAAAACGACACCTCCGGTGCCGCCGTTGCGCTGGAACTGACATCAACGGTGGTTTTGATATATTTTTGAATGACAACGATTGTCGTGATGATGATGTTCATTGTGAAGGTTTGGACATCAACGACGGCGAGTGCTTTGAGTAGTCAAAGGTTGGCTCGGACTTTGTTGCCGGTAAGTGTACAAATCTCTTTTTCTATTTAATCACAACTTATAATTTTATTCCAAAAGAATTTCAATTTCAAGCCTCAAAGTCCAGTCAATGTTTTGGATATTGATGCTAATGTTTGTGAGCTTTTTGATTTGGATGTTGGCTGCTGGAACAAAAGCTTAGTGCAAGAGTGTTTTATACATTTTGTGGTGACACATATTCTTGATATTCCACTGTCCCTTTGAAGGCCATCTGATAAATTGATATGGAGTTTTAAGAAGGACGACGAGTATTTGTCAGTTCTGCGTTTCATTTCTTGGTCCATAACAAGTTAAGTTAAAAGGCAGGTTCTTCAAGTGTTCCTCACCATGAATTTTGGAAGAAAATCTGGAATGCCAACCTGCACTAATTTGATTAAATCCAATGAACTATGAATATATCAATTTATTGTGGAAAACATACTTACTATTAACGATCTCGATAAGGAACTTGATACTTTGAAGAGTGGTTTTGAGGTATCATTTCTATCCCTTTCTTTTGTTCTTTGCGCGACGCGTCGTAGGAGTTATGATAAAGAAAATAATGGGAGTGGGTTATCGAAGACTCTGTTGTCATATTTCATAATAAGATGGTGCTAGCAACGTATGGTAATGTCATTGAAATTGACATGGTCTGAATTTTGGTAGAAATGAAATGGTGCTCGTTGATGTGATAGTATGCGAAAAGTAGGAGAGTCTCTACTTTGTGATTTGGACCCTTGTTTATTCCTCCCATCCGGTCCTAAACATAATTGAAAATTGGTCAGCTAAAGTTTGATGCATTCTTTCCACATTTTGTTTGCTGAATACATCAATTAAGCATGTTTTGCTTGTCATACATACTCTTCTATGGCCCGATATTGTTGAGTTAGCTTATATATAATTCGGTTGAAATATACACATACTGATTATTTATCTCCTGGTGGAATGGGGTAAATCCTTAGTTGTTTCTATCAATTATTATTAATTTTTTTTCTGAGTACTATTGTAACATGTTCAAAATTTTAATTGCAGGCTGAGTTGTTGAAGTTTTCAAAGGACTACTGATTTACAACAGTCAAGATGGAAGTTGTGTAACCTTTTGCAGATACTGTGACAGGCTGACAGCAGATCAGTTCAGTTAAATAAAATTAAAATAGGATATTTTGTATGGAATTCTAAGTTATATTAACAAAAATGCCTTAGAAGGAGGATTTGCACTGTATTAAAACAACCAACTTCTAGTTTTTTTCTGTTCTGTGACATGGATCTTGTGAGTCATGGATTTCCCGTTTAAATTTTTATTAACTGTGTTATGTTTACTCTCTTGGTAAAAAACAAATATAACGCCGGCTATTAGTTTTGAAAGGAATGTTTGAAGTCAGCATGATAAGAAACTTGTCATATTTTACATTTATCTTTACAATTTTCACAAGTGAGTGGTCCTTTCTACAAATTTTCTGTTTTCCCTGCTATACAATTAGTATCTATCTCTACCCTACCTATCCATCTACACCTACATGATGTTGAATTCCTCATCAAGGCCATCTATTTCTCCTTTATGTTTGTGTTGTTGGATTACCAACACAGACACTGTTGTCGAGAAGTCGGGTCCTGAAAGGACATCCCCTATCGGTCCCAGTTCCGGGCACTGTTGCCAATCATTCATCCCCTTGGTCAATATTGAGTTTAGTCCGCCTTCTCTTCCTACAATAACTAGTGAGTATTGTCCTTCAAATGATCTGAGAGTAGAGAAAGTCTCAGCTGCATTAGCAAGATGTTTCTCTATATATGATATTTGACCACTGGAAATATATTTATCGTAAAACTGTGCAAAGCATTCATCGTCTAGGCCCATCTCTTCAACTTTCTCTGAGAGACTTACCCTGTATGCTGTCATTCTCGAAGATTCCACAGTGGTATCTACTAAGAATCTTATAACTGTGAGTTTTACTCCCGGGTGCCCTGCTACGCGTCCGGCATAGGCAAGTGCTTCTCTATCATCTTTTCCACCAATGAACACTGTTGCCACATTGAGTGATACTTCTTGAGTCTTTGATATTTTTTCAAAGGATCCTAAGCCTCTGTTCACTAGGATCCCCACAGAACAAGGAGCACTCTTCAATAACTGAGTATCAAAATATCTATTAGGAAAAATGCTTTTTAGTAGATAAGTTTGATAAGATGTGGAGATAAAAAGGAGTAGGTTTTGGCATATCAATTTTGTTTGAAAGTAAATGAGATTATAGGTTCAAGTTCCTGACTTTACCTTTCTGTTCACATATCTGAATCCTTGATTTCCACCATCCAATTTTCCATCATTATTTTGGCTCCTGTGGAATGGTAGTATTATAAGAGCAATCATCAAATCCTCTGCCAAAGTGCAGATATCCTGTGCCATGTTATTGATAGTTGACACCGCCATCGTTCTTTTGAGCGTAACACCATCACCATCGTCTTTTATATAAGCTTGAAACGAGCTAGTTATTTGGTCTCTCATCTGCACGATATCTTTATCTTTCACATTTGTTGTTTCTACTCCTTCCCCTCTTTCTACTGTGACTGCTATTTGATCAGTCAGTTCAATCATTTCTGTGACATATACCAGAATCCCGGGGTCTGATTTCCCTCTTGAGATCTCCATGAAATTGATAGAAGCAGAAATGTTCTCAGGTCCATGAAGACATAGCAGAATTCTTAGCTCACTTGATGGATCGAGCAATTGGAGTGACATGCGATGCATAGGCAATTTTTTCTTGGCGCGTTTGATGATATGTGCTACTATTGCGGGGGCGTGCACCACTGTGAAAAATATCGCAATCACCAATGCAATACCCGAAGAAGGATCAGAGCCACAACCCATCTGTAGTAAAAAGGATAAACCATGAGATTCATTCAATGCTAAAATATGATTTATGTTATGAATCTGAAAAAGTGTAGCTACTAGCTATGCATATTTAAAAGTGACCACATGTGTACGCCCGACACACTGGCACCTGTCAGCCACAAACATTTTTTCTGAAGTGCCAATGTAAACATGTGTCAAACACCAGACATTCTTTCAGAAGTGTCAATGCAACAGACATATTTTGACATTCAAAGAAAGAATAATGAAACTGTTTGAGATAGTGAAGAAGAGAGGAATGAGGAGAATACTTGCCACTTTGATAGCCATGTAGATATGAAAATGTCCCTTTGTGCTGAGCAACAATCCAATAGCAACTGATTCAGGCCAATGAAATCCAAGCATAAAACCAGAAACAACTGTTCCAACAATTTTACCTACCATTGCTATTGCAATAGGGCCAAACAATTTTACCCATATCCAAGAATCCCTTATCTGAAACTGCCTAAAATCAGCTGCATTACCCATCCACAAGAAAAAAATGGGAAAAAATATAGTTGTCAACAAATAATTGATTTTACTAATCACCCATTTCGAAACTCTTCCTTCCCTAGGAAAACATATTCCTGTTATAAAAGCACTCAGAACAGGACTATAGTTATATAGTATCGATGAAGCGCAACTCATCACCATGAATGCAATTGACAGCACCAAGTGTGAGCCTTTCATAGGTTTCCCTTCAGGATTTTCATTGTCAACCCATTTCATAAAAAGCGGCGAAACTGTTGCTGTGAACAATGCCTGTCCAAGAACAGCGCTATTCATTACGATCGCCTTTTTCAGACGTCCCTTTTGCTCGATATTGGTGCAAAACGTGTCCAACGGCATTGATATGTAGCCGATTGAAAGAAGCAAAGAGCATATGAAATCCGAATACATTCCTGTTGCTATGACGAGTTTCCCGATATCCGACTTTCCTATGTTGAGACTGGTTATGAGGCGGGTTAGGACGGGTGACGCCGTGCTTGCAAGAAGAGCTGAGAGGGAGAGAGTGAATTCTAGTGTATGATGATCCATAGAGAAGTAATGGAGAAGTGGTGTTGCAGAACCTGCTATGATGAATGTGATGATTACTCCTGCATAAGCAACTTGAGCTTCTTTAGTTGGTTTCTTGAACAGTACGTAAGGATCCATTTCTACCCCCAAAGCAAACATGTAACACATCATGCCAAAATCAATGATAAATCCAAATGTATGGTTGAATTTTCCATATAAATCACGTAAAAACGGCACATTTCCCATAAGTAGTCCGACCTGCATTAATAAACATAACGATAACATAAAATCCTACATTCACGTATTGTATTGTTGGTCTCGCCTGTTCAATCAACTTCAACTTCATCGTTTTGAGAAGGAAACTTACAATTATGTCGGAAGTAATACGAGGTTGTTGATAAGGCTTTAGAAGAAAATGTACACCATTGCATGCAATCACCATTGCCATAAACATAACAAAGTTTTTGCCTAATAGAAATATGAGGTAGCCTAGCTTTTCTGAGCATTGTGTAAATGCTATTGCCATGCTGAGATTTTTGATTATACGTGACAATAAATCTTGGTTTTTTTATTTTTATTTACAATCTGATTACCAAGTTGACAAAATTTTCTTCTCATTTTTGTTTTGTTGATGATGAAAATGTTGCAAATTTTTTGTTCAAGTCTTTTGGAAAAAGTGAGTGGTCGTGATTCATAGCTTAGTTTGTAGTTTTTGGATTGGAGAACGTAGATTGCAAGAGGAAGGTATTAAACCGAAAAACATGGATTAATCACAAATGTTGTATACAATCCCTATCACCAATATTTTTGTGCATCTAGATAAGCGTTACATGAAAATGCCACGGTGTCGCATCTTTGTTTTGAAACAACATAACAACAACACTAGGTATTATAATATTACCTCTATCTTTTATGAATTTTATTAGAATAAAAATATAATAAAAATTATTTATAATGTGACTAATCATATAAATGTAAATAATAAAGTTAATAAATACTTTAAAGACAATATATATAATTTTTTATATTAATTTTATAATGTTAATTAATTTTTTAAATCTAGACAATAGATATACTTTAAAAAAGATTATAAGCTTGAAAGTTAAAGGTTGCAAAAAATTCTAAATACTTAACTCACTATATGTATAAGCAACAAAGATGAAAGTTCAAGGCCAACTTTGAAAATAAATCTCAGGATTAATGGTGATATTTCCACTTATGGATACACGTCAACTCAATGCTCTTAAACATTCTACAAGGCAGCGTCATACCCTAATTAGTCACTTTAGTACATGTGTCAGAAAATAGGTGTGAATCATTTTAACGATGGAACTGTTGCACCTCAAATTTTACTCTGTTATTTTTTTATTTGCATTGTATTTATTAAAAAAAACAGTCATTTACTCATTGCATATGCATCATTTTATCGTATTTAAACTGATCAAAAGTCATTTACTCATTGCATATGCATCATTTAGTTATAAAATACTCATTATCTTACTTCACGCATTTTTGCCTCTTTGCTTGTTTATTGCATCGTTTTAAATTATTTATATGTCGATGATACCGATATTTCGGTTTTATAAACAGACTGTTGTTAGCTGAAGATTTTGATATCTTGTGATTCGAAGAAGGATCATGGAGCTCGAGATGAGATGATGTTAAAGTATTCAGGGGAACATAGTGAATGTCATAGTTTGGAAAGAAAAGAATTAGCCCTTCGAATGGATGTATTGAGTTCCAGAGTGTCGAACGGAAATAATGGTGATATGTGTAAAACAAGCTTCGATCGGGCAATAGAATTGTATCAGAGGAAATGGGTTCGAAATCGAAGAGTGATACATTTGAAATTCAAACGCGAGGATAAAAGGGAGTTGAAACGCTGAAGAAACGGTTCAAACGTGGAAGCAAGAGAAGCATGGTGTCTGCATGTTCTAAACGTGGCAAGATCTTATGGGTCGAATTATGGTCGAATTAGTATAAATAGAGTCTTAATGTTAGGATTTCGTGTGTCATATCTATTGTACTAAAATTCACCACATTCAAAATACCACATGGCTAGGGAAACGAATGCACGAATGATGTACGTATGATTGCACCAAAGCTTTATTATTCAACAATGTATCTTTATCCTTCCATCTAACTTTATCTTGCATCAATGTCTTTTAAGTTTCTTTACTTTCAAAGTCATTTCATTTAAATGTTTTTCTACCATCAAGTTCTTTACTTTTCCAAAAACTTTTACATTAACGCTGTTATTTCCCAGAAAGCTTTTATACATTTGTTTACATTCCTGTCTTTTACGTTTCGCGCAATTACTTTGAAAATCTTTTACACTTTAAGAGTTTATTTGAATATTGCATTTATATACTTTCTTGCCATTTCAATTTGAATGTTCTTGTTTGTTCGAACCAAATATACATTATTTACTTGATCATATCACTAAGTAATCGAAACGTTTGAACTGTACAAAACATCCAAAAACAAGTCTCAAATATGGATCTCTATCTTAAGTTCATACCAACGGCCGATACCCCATAGGATCAATCTAGTCGATCCTGCAAGTTACCAGAGGGATTGAATAACATAACAGTTATAACGCTTATTCAATAGTTTGGAAGACTAGCGGTTGTTTCACCGTAAATCATGTGAACAAAATGGCACGCCCGGGACGAGTTTGGCCGTTATAAATTAAGAAAATTATAACCATAATTATTATAAAAAATTCTTTCTGAGTAAACAAAGTTCATTGGTATATGAACCTTAGGAGTGGTAGAATAACTAATAGTAACCAACCTTTACCCAGAAGAAATCGAAATAATAGAATGTCTAATCCAAATAATCAACAAGGGGAACAAAATGCCCCACATGGAACAGGCACTAATGCGTCTGTTTCGACTGCAACGTCCAGTGCGATCCCTTCGAATGCACAGTCAGTTGCATCTTCGACTAGTAATATAGCCACGAATGGAACAAGTGGCATGTCAACAAACAATTCGATCTTGGGCAATACAGGAACCACTGGTTACCCTGGGGGATCCGTCCCACAACCAGGGACACAAGCCCATTTCGCCACCCCACTACAAACTAGACCACCTAGTTTTGAGGGTAATAGACCCAGAAACCCTTCTTATGGGATGCCAACATCTTTTATGGCAGGCTTGCAAACTTCGACGTCAAATGCATCACCCCAATTAGGATCTGGATCTGGGGTTAATCAATTTCTTACGAGTAACCAAGGTCTGGGGGGTTATAGCGCCTACCCACCTTAACCACGAAACCAAATGGCTTTTAGGCAATTGATGGATGATAGTAACCATAACATGATAGGAGTATTAGCACAAACTATGCAAGAAATCTTTGCCCCAATAGTTCGAACGTGACGTGAATAGAGAAAATGGATAATATGAGTCGAATAGCAGATTTCTTTGCTCCGCCAGAGAGGCGTAGACAGAACCAGGCTGTGGTTCGAGTGAACGCACCTATCATCGAACAAGCCATTGACCCACCCTATAGGCTTAGAGAAGAATTTGACACGAGGGCAAGGGCACAAGAGGAAATGCCCTGATTCGAGAAGAACCACTTAGGGAGTTGTAGAACCGTGGCGAGGATCGAAAGATATGATGCTCCAATGATTCGAGAGGAACCACATAGGGAGTTGGGGAACCGGGGCCGCTCGAAGGCAAGAGGCCCGTTTCGAGAGGAACAACCTAGAGGAGTAGTTATGGTAGGTAGAAACCAAGATCTGATGCGGTGGTCCATAGAATTCGAAATGATAATATCTTGGCGAAAATAACCTAACCACCATGATAGAGAATAATGGCCCAAAACGGTATTAATTGAGGATTAGGAGGCCAAATTATGCTTCTCCCATAGCGATTATGTGATGCATACGGACTTACCAAGGGACACAAGATCCCTAAGTTTACAAAGTTCACTGGAGATACTAACGAATCAACATTGAACACATAGCCGTATCTCACCGCGGAGACATAGCCAATAATGAGAACCTTAGGATTAAGTATTTCCGAGTTCCCTCACGAAAAATGCTTTCACCGGTTCACCACATTACCACCGGATCCATAGATACCGGCCCTTTTAGAAAGATTGTTCCATGAACAATTCTACATGGGACAATCCAAGATAAGTCCAAGGAACTAGCTAGTGTTAAGAGGAAGTTTATGAACCCATAGACGAATACTTGAATAGGTTCGACTATTGAAATCCGGATGTTTCACAAGAGTCCCGACATGAATTAGTCGAAATGGCTGGTGGCCTTGACTATTCGATTCGAAAGAAATTAGATACGCAATACTTGAGAGATATGGCTCAGTTGGCAGATAGGGTTCGACAAGTCGAAAGACTAAAGGCCGAGAAGGCCAGGGCTTTCAAAAGTAATAAGAAAGAAAGAATTTCCTATGTCGAAACCGAGGAAGTCAAGATCCGATTCGAGGAGGTCAAGTGGACCTAGCGAGTTAAAACAGCCCCACCCTACTCTTGTAAACAGTTGGTTCCCAAAAGGAAAGAAATTGTTGAAAATGAAAAAAACGACAAATTCCCAAAGAAGGTGTACACCTTTGATGTGACAAAGTGTGATGAGATTTTTGACCTGCTTGTCAAAGATGGTCAACTGATTGTGCCATCGAATGTTAAAATACCTCCTTTAGATCAAAGAAAGAAAAGAGGATTTTGTAAATATCATAGTTTCTTAGGCCACAAAACCTCACGGTGTTTTCTTTTCGGGACTTAATTCGAATGCAATCAAAGAAGGCACTAAAGTTTCCGATAAGCCAAAGATGAAGGTAGACGAGGATCCTCCGGATATTGCAGACACCAACTACTCCGAGCTGCAGCATGGGAGAAATAAATATGGTGGAAAGCACCAAGGGTCAATACATTGAAAGATGAAAACACCGAGAATGAGAGTTGGGACCGATCGAGTCAACAATGGAGTCATCAAGACATCCACCAACAACCGAGGCTTCGACTAAGCCAGATCATTGGTTTCAAGGACATCCAGCACGAGGGCCGTGGAGAGTCGGAGAAATTGGTACAAAGCATCAAGGTCTGAGGCGCCAATTAGAAAAGGTCCAAATTACAAAGCAACTTTCCCCTGAGAAAGAGATCTGGGATACTTTGGGAGAACCTAGTGGAAGATTCGACTGTCTGGTAAAATATTCTGCGCCAGAGAGTGCAAAAATCCCAATCGAAGCCATCAAACCATCAGGTTGGGGAGATGAGGATACAAAAGATGGAGAGGTAGAAGGACACAAGCCCAAGAAGGAAGTTTGGGACACTCTGGGGGAGCCTAGTGGCAAATTCGACTACCTGGTGAAATACTCTGCCCCAGAGAGTTCGAAAATACAACTCAAAGACATCGAACCGTCAAGTTGGGGAGATGATGAAAAAGATGGAGAGGTGGATGTTAATATGGTGGACGTGGAGAAACCTTGTTCTGAGATGCAAGAAATGGAGAAATATCTTGAGAAGGAAAAATACAAAATGGAGGAAGGATATGCTGCAGATACCAGTTTAAAAAATTACCTCATGGTGTGCCACAAAGGAAACGCCGATGATGCTTTGCCCCGATGCATCATCGCAACGAGAGGATTGCAGAGTTCGAAAGGAGCCAAGGGCTCGAATCGCGTCAATCGGCGCCAAGACAATCAATTGTTTAGATGTTATCCTCGACCGGAGAGAGTGTGTTGAATTCTTAGTACGCCATAAAGGGCAACGGTGTTTGATTTGCCCAAGGTGTTCAAATATGACCAAAACATGGCAGGGCATTCAAACCATTCCTTTCGCGCCATGCGGAATCACAAGGAGATGGGTCAAGAGTCGCACCTCCACGGCAATCATAATCAAAGAAAGCGATAGTCCTTACCCCAAAGGTGCTCAAGAGTAACATTCGTAATCCTAGAAGTACCAACTGATAGATGGCTGCACGTCAAAACCAATAAGGGGAAAGATAATTGGAGAAGCAATGAGCGAAATGCGCGTCACGCCATGGTGTACAGGAGACAGTTCAACAACAAAAGAAAAGAAGAGTTGAGGCTGGAAAACTATAAAGGGAAGAATCCCATGTCAAGATCCCAATGGCGAAGGCAACAACGTGTTCGAAAGGCTGAGAAGGAAATGCTGGCAGTTGAAGAGGTAGTTTCGACCAAAGAAAGAGATGTCCAACTAACAAACCAACGACAAGCAAGCAGCCCGAAAACAAACCTCCAGTTAGTAGGAGACTTTTTGCTGACACAAAACCAGATGAATCAAAAGAATATACTCCAGGGCCAGAGGAAGATGAGGATATGCTGACAGATAACTTTGAATTAGAAGGAGAATCCTCACTCAACCTAAACGCAACGTGGTGTGTACCTTCCGAGTTCGGGCAAGAAACCAAATCAAGAACAGAAGAGGATGATACCATTGATATGATGAAACATAGGCCGTTGCTATTATGTCATGGATAATGGCGCCGTCGAGCGAATGCATTCTTGAACACCCAGAGCCAATGAAGAATCATTTGAAGCCATTGTTCATTCGAGCAAAGGTTAATGCCCATGGTGTGAATAAGGTCCCGTAGATGGAGGCGCATGTTAATCTAATGCCTCATTTTATGTTAAAAAAGCTGGGAATACAAGAAAGTGATGTCAAACCGCATAACATGGTTCTATCAAATTATGAAGGGAAAGTTGGTCAAACATTGGGAGTGGTGCAAGTGGAGTTAACCGTTGGTTCGAGCTGCAGGCCCACCATGTTCATGGTAATCGAAGCCAAGGCCAACTACAACCTGCTGTTAGGAAGAGAATGGATTCATGGCGTAGGGGCAGTTCCTTCATCAATGCACCAAAGGTTAGTGCTATGGAGAGAAGATGGGATAGTGGAGAACATCGAGGCAGATCAGAGTTACTTCATGACTACAGTCAACCTAGTCAACAAAAGAAACTATGACAAGTATCTAGCACGAATAGCCCCTTGTGCTCCAAATGAGGAGATGAACGAAGCCAGAGATGCACAATATTATATGACCCTTCGCCATGATGGCATGTATTGGAATATAAAAATAATTAAAGGAGACGAAGGACTCAAGGTACTTGAGAAGACGCCGAAGGTGGAGTTCGACAACAGTGCTCATGATGAGTCCTCCTTCTTGAAAGGATTTCGCCTACATGGTGAGAACAAATGGATAGCCTTGAGGTGAAATAGGCAGTATAGTTGAAGAACATAACATGAAAGGGGTGGTTCGAAAGACTCACCCGAAGAAAATGAAATAGAACAAAGGCTAGATGCCATATATGATACATAACCGGCTTCGAAGGATCCTACAAACATAGGTGCTAAGATGTTGGCAGGATCAACTCAAGAGGTAAATTTGGGGATGACAACACAAAAGAATAACCTATATAAGTGCGGGGGTCCAAGTCTCAAGCAAGAGGTGATCGAAATCCTCAAGCAAAATAAAGATTGCTTCGCGTGGGACTACGACGAAATGCCGGTTTGAAAAGAGAGTTAGTAGAGCACTTCCAATTAAGGATGGCAAGAAGCCCATCAAGCAAACTCCTAGGAGGTTCGCGCCTCACGAAGATTAAAGTCGAGGTCGAAAGGTTGCGCGTTGCAAGTTCATCGAACCACAAGGTATGTCGAATGGTTAGCTAATATAGTGCACATTATTAAGAAAAATGGTTCCCGAGAATATGCATAGACTTTAGGGATTTAAATACGGCAACCCCAAAGACCAATACTCATGCCTATAGCGAAATGTTAATAGACTCGCTGGGTTCGAATACTTAAGCATGCTAGATGGATATTCTGGTTATAACCAGATTTTTATTGCTGAAGAGGATGTTGCCAAGACAACATTTCGTTGTCCAGGAGCCTTAGGCACCTATGAGTGGGTAGTGATGCCTTTTGGTTTGAAAAATGCTGGGGCCACTTACCAACGAGCAATGGATTCCATTTTCGATTTTATTGAGACTTTTATGCGGTGTATATTGATGACATAGTCATCAAGTCTCTCTTAAACTCATCGCACCATCCGAGCCAATCATTCGAAAGAATGAGAAAACATGGCTTGAAAATGAATCCCCTTAAATGTGCATTTTTGTGCGGGAGACTTCACAGGCTTTGTGGTTCATAAAAAGGGAATCGAAATCAACCAAAATAAGACAAAAGCCATCATGGAGACTAAAGCACCCACATCAAAAAGAGAGTTGCAGTCTCTGCTGGGAAAGATAAATTTTCTTAGAAGATTCATCTCGAATCTAAGTGGAAAGACTCAAGCATTCTCTCCACTACTTCGCTTAAAACAAGGCGCCTTTGAGTGGAGTCAAGTACATCGAGGCCTTGACGAAATTAAAGATACCTCTCTCAACCTCCTATCTTGTCTCCACCTTCATGGGAAAGCCCATGAGACATATCTGCTTCTGAATTTACTATAGGTAGTATGTTAGCACAAGAAGATAGTAATGGCATCGAAAGAGCTATATACTATTTAAGTAGGGTGCTAAATGATGCAGAAACTAGATATAGTAACATAGAAAAGTTATGCCTATGTTTATACTTCTCTTGTATGAAACTTAAATATTATATAAAGCCTGTTGATGTTTATGTCTCCTCTCATTTCGATGTCATCAAACACATGCTGTCAAAACCAATTATGCATAGTAGAGTGGGTAAATGGGCTTTAGCCCTAACAAAATATTCTTTAACCTTCATGCCTTTGAGGCTGTGAAAGGCCAAGTAATTCTTGATTTCATTGTGGATCACTCAGGTCGAAAAGACCATTATGGGTTATGTTGGGACGCAACCTTGGAAATTATACTTTGATGGTTCGACTCACAAAGAGGGTAGTGGTGTTGGAGTTCTTATAATTTCTCTGAAGGAATTCCAACAAAATTCAAGTATAAATTGGATGGCCTCGTTGCTCAAACAATGAAGTGAATCTGAGCGCTTATTGTTGGACTTGAAGCTTTGTTGGAATTGGGGCAACTAAAGTCGAAATTAAAGGTGACTCGAGTTAGTGGTCAAACAAATAACAAAGGAATATAAATGCATAAAGGAAAATTTGATGACATACTTCATAGCTAATGATTGATCAAAAATTCGAATACATGAATATCCAACATATACCAAGAATAGAGAATCAAGAAGCAAATGACCTAGCACAGTTGGCTTGGTTATAAAGTCTCTACAAAAACTTTAAAGAGTTGATCGAAATAAGAGGTAGGGTTATGGCTACGGACTAACACCATCGACTTAGAAAATATTAAGTTAGGTTGTAGTGGTAAAGATAGATTCAAGTGTTAGCCATAAACACCGTATCGGATGCGATTAGCGAAGCCCAATTGTAAGCTATCTAAAGGATCCAACCTTAAACGTAGATAGAAAACGAAATATAGAGCATTATCATATGTCCTTATGGGAAATGAATTGTTCAAAAGACCCAAGAAGGTGTATTGCTCAAATGCCTAGGAGAAAGTGAGGCGTATCTAGCATTATCGAAGTTCATAATGGGGCATGGGGGCATCAAGCAGGCCACAAGATGAAGTGGTTTCTATTTCGATATGGTATGTATGGCCTAGCATGCTCAAAGATTGCATAGACTTCGCTAAAGGATGTGAAGAATGTCGAAACATGCGGATTCAACATGCTCCCGCGAGTGAGTGCATTCGATCATTAAACCATGGCCCTTTAGAGGATGGGCGTTAGATTTAATAGGAGAAATCAATCCCTCGCCTAAAGGTCAAGTACATCTTGGTAGGAATAGATTATTTTACTAAGTGGATCGAGCGATACCACTAGTAGCTGCATCAAGAAGCTATTATTGAATTCATACGAAACAAATAATCTATAGGTTCGATTGCCGAAAGCATAACTACGACCAAGGGTCCAGATTACGGAAAAGATGCAAGAGTTCGCTCAGAGATGGGATTTAGACTATTGACATCAACACCATATTATGCTCAAGCAAATGGTCGTCGGCGACCAACAAAGTAATAATTGGTTTGATCAAAAACACATTGGTAAAAAGCCAAAGAATTGGCATAAAACTTTAGACCAAGTACTATGGGCTGTAGAACATCTCCTAAAGCTACCAATACTACACCTTTCCAACTAACATTTGGCCATGATGCGGTCTTGCTCAGAAATTCATCTAGTCGAATCCAAAGACAACATGAACTCCCTCGTCATTATATTGGGAAATGATGGTGAATGAGTTAGTTGAGTTAGAGACTACATGCATTGGAAATCCTAATGAGGCAAAAGGAAAGAGTGGTCGGGCATATAACAAAAGAGTAAAAGGTAAGACATTCAACGTTAATGACTTAGTATGGAAAGTCATATTGCCCATGGACAAAAAGAATAAAGCATTGGATAAATGGTCACCTCATTGGGAAGGCCCTTTTCGAATAGCAAAAACGTTTTGAACAATGCGTATGAAATAGAAGAACGGATGGTAAACGAATCCTAAAGGTAAATGGGAAGTATTTAAAGAAGTATAAACCATGCGGAGATTCGAATACTAACGACGTAGTCACAATATTATAATGAAATGCCAAAATGGTAACATAATTGCCAAAATGGCATTGTTCAAGCGCTGAATAAACATTTAATCAAAATATAAGAGTTACAAAATAATCAAGATTCAAAAATGGGGATTGTTCCTCAGCCGGTCGAAGATATTCTTGAAAGACTCAAGTCTTTGTTGGGTAAAGCGCTTGGCACCTTCGAGGATGGCAACTTCACCTTTGAGTTGTTCACCGTTTACTTCAAAGAAGGCCCTTGTTAAGAAGTTCTTCGAATCGATTCCCAAAGGTGTTGGACTCGTAGGCAATTTGTTGCTGCTGGGCCTCTTTGATCTTAGCCTGAAGTTCTTGAATCTGTTTCTCCCAGAGGAGGATGGATTGAGATCGAAGCTCATAGTCAGCTCTAGCTTGCTTAATATGCGTGGCTTGCTCTTGACTTCTTTAAAGCTTCATGTTCATAAGCGATCCATTGAAGCTCTTTTCTCTTGGACTTTATTTGCAGCGATTCATCCCGAGGAGGCATCCACACATTATCCAACAAAGAAAGTTCGAACAAGATGGTACTAACTTCCGAGAGAGTAGTGAGGTCAACTTGGTTCAAGAATCCCTTCATGATGAAACAGTACTATCTTGTTTAAGCACTTGAATAGATCCACATCAAGGATTGTTTTCTAATTCTATGAAGAAGTACAACCCTATCATCGAGGGCATTGCATTAGAGGTCGAACCGACCGTAGAAAGTGGAATATCCCTTTGAGCCAACTTAGCCTTCATGTACCCAATAGGGTCATTTCTTTTCAAATTGGCTAATTCTTCTTTTGGGGTGAGAAGACCCGGAAGTTCCATACGTAATGGAGTAACATCCATTTCAAGTCCATTTGCTCATTAGTACGAAGACCATCACGGTCATTATTGACGTTTCCATCATCTTGTTCATCATCCAAATCCACCACCTCGATGTCATCATTCGATCACCATCAAGACCGACCGCCCTTTCGCTCGAACCTTCTTGAGCGTCTTCTCCTTCTTCATCCTCGACCTTCCTCGCTAGAATCTTCACTCTCTTGAGAGCGTGGTTCTTTCCTCTGTTTGAGGTATTTGTTCACGCTCTTGAGGATTCTGGAGGATTTTGGGTGAAGAGCCTCGAGGCACCAGTAGCGCCTTGAGCATTATTGCATTGGTCTCCTTGAGAGGAGGCGGTGCCTTGATCATCGGTCGATCAAGCTCCATTGGAGTGCCATGTTAGAAGAGCCTCTATTTTGCAATCGATTATTCGAATCCCCATGAGGAGAAGAGTGAATCGAGCGGATGCTTCGGAGGAGGAGTCAAGTGGTTGGGATCCGGGTCGAATCATCCTACATAGATAAAGAAAGATTAGAAGCGATAACTAAGGTACGAATAATCATTTTAAGAATTCAAGTAAACTCACCGTGGGTTATCCGTAGATATGTTATCGTTTATATGTTCCAACATTACGTTGGAGGTCGAAGGTGGAATTTTGATTGGTGTGAGGGAGCAACATCTCTTGAATCAAGTCCAGACGCCGATCCTTTGGTACATTTTTTTGCTTTCTTCAAAGCCGTTGGAGAACTTTCTCCACTTTGAGAGTCCTCCCAATGGTGCTAGTTTTTCTTTTTGGAGTGGTTGGAGGAAGTTTACTCGTCGAAATGGTACAAAACGCAATTTAGACTTAAGTTAAAAAAATCGACCTATTTCAAATACCGGATAAGTCGTTACCTTGAATCGAACAGTTTTGTGGGTGGTGTGATTTGAGTAGTTGTTGGAGTGGGTGCGGTGTTCGTTGTTATAGTTGCAGGATTGATTGTTGGAGTCACTTCAGCACACCATCATTTGTCTCGTGGGATTGTTGAGAACTGCTTCCTTCCTTGGTCTTGATGCGGTAGTCTTGATCCCGAGGGGGAAATCAAGCAATTAAAGCGAAAAGTTAAAACAAAGAAAGCAATAATATTTGGGATTTCCCAACATTCGCACCGCGCCTCATTCGAAAGAATCGACATGGCGGAAAGGTCATAGCGAAGATGTCCGGGAAATTATGAAGCGATGTCGAGCCCATGTCACAGTCTCGGATGGCTTTGGTTTCTTGGGGATTTATATTTGAGCATTTATGCAAATTAACCACCAAGGATATGGAGGAAACCAAGCGAGCCAATTCAAGTAGGTAGTTTTGGAAATCTAGGTGGATGCATTTCGATATGGTTTGCAGCGGGGATCATAAGTAGTTTCAAGTAAGTCCGAAAAGCTTTAATCTCTTGAGCGTGGGTCAACATACCTTTCTTTTATGTACCGCACATCGAACGCAGCAGTTTAGCTTGAATGGTAAGAGTGTCAAACATATAAGATTGATAGAATTTAATCCACCAATCTAGAAAACTCTTTGAAGAAAAGGAGCCGGTTCGAAAGGATTAAGTTGAATTAGGCGAACTCTTGATATTGTTCTTGTTGAAGCTTGGCATCTCGGCTTTAAAAGTTCGACCCGAGGTAATGGCGCTTTGAGTTTGGAACAAGGGTTCGGTATTAATTGACATGACCAAATTGTCTCGAAACGGTTAGGTTGATAGGCAAATAAGAGGATCGGTTCTTGGTCGGAGTAATTCTTGAGGAGATTAGTCTTGGTAATAAAAGGCCTTCCAGATATCTTGGATTTCCTTGCTTTTAGCACCTCCGAAAGAGACATAGTGAACCATGATGGTCCATGAGTCCTCGAAGCAAAAGGCGCCATAGTTTCGTTAAATTCATGTTGTTTGGAGAGAAGCATAATGTACTTTGAAAATGAAACCTGGAAATCGGCCTTGTCATCACTAGAAGTCAGTCTCCTCAGCCTCGTGCCCTCAATGTTTTGATCAACTATCTCTGGATCTTGCTCATTAATAGTATCTGCAGTGGAGAGCGAAGACTCGAACATAGCATTTAGCCATAACTGGAGCAACCAGAAGGGACCAGCTAACAAGATGTTCTTGAAGGTATGAGATTTCAAGCTCGAAACAGCTGATCTTAGGCTCTCATAAAGGTCAACTAGCAGGAGTTCACTTAAGTTAACCCTCCTGTTCTCATGCAAATCTCTTGCTAGAGGAATGAACCTACTAGCTACCTGAAGTGACCTGCTGCAGAAAACGTATCTTGATAGCCAAAGAGTAAGGAAGGCAATGTGTTCAACATCGGAGACATTATCACCTTATGTATGGTAATGACTAATGAATTTGGAGAAGCTGGCTAGTTTGATATCGAAATCAATAATACTTGAATGTTCCTCAAGATCGAACATATGTTTCTACCGGTGTTAGTCCATGATGGCGCTTATGTCAAGAGTGTGGTGTGATCATCTCCGGGAGGTGGAAGGTATTATAGGTGCTATCCCGTAAATCTGGGATGCGAATAACGAGGATAATGTGAAGTTTGGATAATTTCAGAAATTATAGATACCTAATTCCTCCCATCGATGTGACTTCTTAACTTCCACTTTGGCGAACCGCCGATATGCTACATCAGCAGTTGGACAGGATCGAAATGGTTTAAAGTTGTTTTTAACATAGTCCAGAATGAAAGGATCTTTTGGGGTAGTCATAGGAGTTTCTACGTCCTTTGGAGCAACAGGATCATTGACATTATCGTTCCTACCCTAGGGTTTCCATTGTATTGAATAAAGGTTTGAAATCGTAACAAGCAGAAATATGGTTCGTGTATCCTTAAGAATCTCAAAACCGTAAGAGGACCCATTAGGGCAAATCTCTTTCCGTGCGCTAGTAGGGATTAATACCTGAGAAAAGTATAAGAGCTCTTGCTCTTTGGAGATTCCCTGGGGTATAAGTACAGATTGACCTTGGTGAGTGCCAACCTTGCTTTCCAAAATTGTTCCGGTGTTCTTATTCTTCTTCTTAGAAATCTTTTTTACCTGGGGTGTTGATGAAGACATTGTTGGGGTTTTGATTAAAGAGATTAGGGTTCTTTACAAGAAAGAGAGGAAAAAGAAGATTCAGAGTGTGGAAAAGTGAAAAGACTAAAGTTTGTTTGGTTTTATAGTGAGGAAGTGGAAACACTCATCAACTAATGCCAAGTTACGTGGGAGACGTGGGTTGGATACACGGTGAGGTGGCGTGAAGTTAGTATTGGTAATAAGCATGATTAAGGGTGATCATTGCTTTTAATAAATGCACCATACCGTGGTTACTGTGTAAAAGCGGTTCGAAACCGGGTCATCGTGATTGACATAATGGAAATCTTGTATGGGTCATAATTACTCGGTCACATCAAAATCTTGTGGATATATTTAAAATAAGTATTTCTTAAAAGGAAGGATATTTTAAAGGGCATTTTTAGTCAAGATTTTGATATCTTGTGATTCGAAGGATCATGGAGGAGAGATGAGATGATGTATTGGGAAGGTGAATGTCATAGTTTGGAAAGAAAAGAATTAGCCCTTCGAATGGATGAGTTGAGTTCGGAAAAATAATGGTGATGTGTAAAACAAGCTTCGATCGGGCAATAGAATCAGAGGAAATGGGTTCAAATCAAGTGAGTGATACATTTGAAATTCAAACGCAGCGGGATAAAAGGGAGTTGAAGCGCTAAAGAAACGTTCGAAAACGTGGAAGCAAGAGAAGCATGATGTTCTAAACGTGGCAAGATCTTATGGGTGTATGGTCGAATTAGTATAAATATGAGTCTTAATGTTAGGATTTATGTCATATCTATTGTACTAAAATTGGGAAATACCACATGGCTAGGGCGATGTATGATGTACGATGATTGCACCAAAGCTTTATTATTCAACAATGTATCTTTATCCTTCCAAAGATAACTTTATCTTGCATCAATGTCTTTTAAGTTTCTTTACTTTCAAAGTCATTTCATTTAAATGTTTTTTCCATATTGAAGTTCTTTACTTTTCCAAAACTTTTACATTAATTGTTATTTCTAAAGCTTTTATACATTTGTTTACATTCCTGCTCGCTACTTTGAAAATCTTTTACACTTTATTTGAATATATTTGCATTTATTTTTTTGCCATTTGAATTTGAATGTTCTTGTTTGTTCGAACCAAATATACATTATTTACTTGATCATATCACTAAGTAATCGAAACGATTGAACCTGCATAAAAAAAACAAGTCTCAAATATGGATCTCTATCTTAAGTTCATACCAACGGGATACCCCATAGGATCAATCTAGTCGATCCCGTAAGTTACAGGGATTGAATAACATAACAGTTATAACGCTTATTCAATAGTTTGGAAGACTAGCGGTTGTTTCACCAGAAATCACTGTGAACAACTGTTAAAAGCAATTTGATACTGTGCGAAAATTAGCGGGGAAAATATTTCAAGTTTTCATCTTTTACTCACTGTTTTATAAATTTACGTATCGCGTGCATGTATTTTTGGTGGTACATTTGGCTCGTTTTTAACTGTGAGTGTTATAAAGTCGGGTATACTTTATTATCGTTTTATTTCGATATTAACCTTTTTGATAATTTTTCTTTAATCTTCGAGATTCGTAATTTATTTTAATATACTCATTTTATTTTTTTCGGATAATTTATTGTCCGAACTTTTACCGTTTTTGACAATTTTTGGTGTCCAATTTTTGTCTCCAAAAATCAAAACAAAAACTCTTTTGGATAGATTAATTTTTGCTCTATTGAACTTTGTAGCTCAATTTATAATTAGGGGTATTTTTAGCATTTTAAAAAAAAATAGAAAACCCTATTTTCTTTGGAATATATATATGTGCTACTGTTACAAGCAGGGGGGAGGCAAAAAATTAGAAACGGAACAAAACGTAAACAAAGGCAAAAGTTATAAAAAACTCATCTTCTTCTTCATTCCTCCACTGTTCCGTCCAAACACCACAGAAACACAGAGGAACAAAAACAAAAAAAAAACAGAGAAACAATCACATAACTCCCTGCCGTCTCAACTCACCCACCTCGCTGTGACCTCCGTTCTTCTTTCAAACAACCGTTTCTCCACTCTGCTTCCACCCTCCTCTTTCAATTTCTGTCGCGTCAGCCCTCTCTTCACTTCCTGTTACTCCGCCGCGCCACCATCTCATATCCAGCCTCTCATCCCAGCATCAGCCAACCTTCTGTCACGCCGTAGCCACCTCTCTCGCCGGAAACAGATTCCCAGCCGCTAACATCATTCATCGTCATTCCCTTCCCTTCGTCCCTACCATCACCGTAAACCCTTCATCCCAAACCACCATAGTTAACTTCTCGGTTTCCTCACACACTCCTTCTGTTTCCTCTACCAACAACCCCTAACCTCGCCTCTATTCTCACAAAACCTCCTTCACAGCCAACGACCTCCGCCTCTCTTCACAGACCCTGCCTTCATACCGCTGCCCCCTCCTTATGCTACTTCCCAGTAAGCTCCCTCATCTGTCTCATCACCGCAACAGCAACCTTCTGCAACATACTCCTCTTCACCTTGCGGATTTCGTTCAACACAACAACAACAACAAGTTCCGGCAGCATGACTTCTGTTGATTTTCCAAGGTTTCGGTACGTTTGATTCCTTTGATTCATTAAACTGAATCTTTGTCGAGTTTCGATGATGAATGACTGCTACGATTCTGATACAAACTGATTGTGACAATAAATTTGTAAGTGAACTTCAAATTTGTTGTGGTTATGCTGTCTAATTTTTCCGAATCATATTGTTGATGTCAAATTTATGTTAAGATTGGTTTTAATATTGGTTTGTGAATTTAAGAAAATACTGATAATAAACTTGTGTTGTGATGGTTTTGGATACATTCTTAACATTTGCTGCTGCCTCGGTTCAACGGATGCGGAAGTTGTAGTGAGTTTCGATGAAGGCTAAATGGTAATATTGCGTTTATTCGGGAGGAACTTAGCCGAGAAACTATGCGGGCAGCTTTGTTGTTATTTCCTTTGAGGCGATTTCGAACGAGAATGTTTGTTGTAACATCGTTTTTTATCGCTATTCTCAATTAAAGTTCAAACCATGTTAATTTTGTATCACTTTATTCATTTTAATTGTGAGTAAAAATTGATACATGCTTTGGTTTCGATGATGGTTTAGTATCAATGATGTGTTTATTCGCATCTAATACAACCGAGAAAACTAAAGATATATATTATGTTGCATTTCTTATTGTGTTGCGTTTCGAAGCTCGAATTCAATTTAGTTTTGCAACAGAGAAACCATATATTGTCTTGTTTTCATTTTAATTTCGATTGTAGTTTGTGTTTGAGTAATATTCAAGATTAGTTTCAATGACGTTTAATGATAATACCGCGTTAATTGCGTGTAAATCTAACCGAGAAGCTCAGGGGACAACATGTCTTTTCATTTTATCTTAAATAATCGATTGAATATGCATAGTTGCTTGCTGCCCGTACTTGTTTCATTGGATTATAATTTAATTTGAAATCAATTCTCCATGTTTCGACTTTGTAAATAATATCTTGTTCGTGATTTCTTTTGTTTCAATTACAATCCGCTATTTATCCATGTACATAGTTTATGTTAATTTCATTTTGATTTTATTTCTTTGTTACTAACCATGTTCTGATTCGATGCAATTTTATCTTATTCCACACTATGCTACTAATATATCTGTTACTTGTGAAGATATCCGAGGGTGGTTCAAGCGTACATTTTCTATTAGTGCATTGATATACATTTTTTATTTATATATTGTTATCTATAGTTATGTTACTGTTTTGATTCAATATTTAGTAATGTATGTATATATATACTTAGTATTTTTATGTTTTATTTTTATACTGTAAATATGATTATAGTATTTCTATTATTATACTTAGTATTGTAAATATATACTATATACATATTACTTTTATTTATTCTTTATCATATTCATTCGTAAATAAGTTTGAATTATATTATAGTAATATTCTTCGCATAGCATCTTCTTAGAATTAATTTCTATAATCTATTCTAATTAATAAAATAAAATACAAATAATTAATATTTAAGTTTCACCGCATTTAGTTTTTGTTTTTATGCTTTTAACATAATCAATTTACCGTTTTCTCTTTAATTTCAATTTATCCCCATTCGAAATAATGTATCCCAATCCCTTTGTTATGTTGTAATTAATTTACCGCTTTCTATTTTATTTTTCCGTTTAATCCCCATTTATAGTCGATGTACCCCTCTCCCCAAAAACTTGTAATAAATATTTAACTGTCTTTACTTTATTATTTAATTTAAATGTCACTTACACAAAACCAAAAATCATTTTTAAACTAATAATTGTAAATCATTTTTAAACCCGTAAGTCGACAAAGCTATGAAGCGTCGCGATGACCACACATACACACATGTACGCTTAATCCTGGGCCTTCTTACAGTGAGCCTATTTCGATCAATTGTTCCAATTGGTCGTCTTAGTAGACTAACCCACTTTGCTAGTACACATGTAATTTAATTATTTTATACTTAGGTTGGCCACCTTGTATGGGCTTTGTCGATTTTATTTGTTATTTACAATTGTTTCGATCCTCTTCTCATCTCCATAAGGGTTCCGTAGTAGGGAATAGGCTTGGCTATTCTCTCGAGGTTGATCAAGTCTTTTGGCTTGATTGATCATAACCTGATTCTTTCTCCATTCACCAAGCATTTAAAACACTTTCAATAAAACTCGATCCAACGTCGAGTTGTTTTCAAAAATGTTTTTCATAATAAACTTGGATGAAATTTATTTAAATCGTTAGATGGTAGCCTAATGTTTTAAACAAATTTGAAGTCTTTAGATTGTTGGATGATAGCCCAATAAGATAAAACTTCTATTCATGTCAAAATACTAGAGCGGTATTTAATTAAATTGTTGGATGATAGCCCGACGATTTAATTGAATTGGAAGTCTTTAGGTTGTTGGATGATAGCCCAATAGACTAAATACTTCTATCAGCATTAAAATTATGGAGTGACATTCGTTTAAATTGTTGGATGATAGCCCGACAGTTTAATCGAATTTAAAGTCTTTAGATTGTTGGATGATAACCCAATAATTTAAATATTTTATCTCACTTCGAAACACTTATTTCATAATAAATTTTTTTGGGATGAGAGATGATTGGTTGAGCCCACTCGCCAATTTCTAGTATTCAAATTGTTAGATGATAGCCTAATGTTTCGGTACTTGTCATCCACAACTTAAAATCAATCCCAACTCATTCAATAACTTTTGTGCGCTCGAGCACCTTTACCTTTTAAACCCTTTTCAAAGATTAGACATGATTCATTTATAATCGAGATGTTTCTTCCTCTATTCTCAAGGTTTTTGACTTCTCCACTTGAGTACTAAAAGCGTTCTCATACCCTCCCTCATGTTGGTGCGTAGTCCTTTTATTCTTTATCACACATTGTGGACGTTAGACGAGTCTTCTCCTTTAAAAATGACGACTTGTCTTTTCATTTAAAATCAATCAACAAACAATTATTTTCTAGCCAAACTACGACGCTCTGACTTTCCCATTGCACGAGGGAGTACGTAGGCACTAAGTCTTACGACCAAAGGCGAGCAAAAATAATAAAAACATTTCTTCTCTCTCTCTTTCTCCTTTCAAACTTAGAAGATCATAAGATTTCACACTAACACACAAACACACTTTGAACTAAATGGGTACCATCGAGTACGATGGATGTGAGGGGTGCTAATACCTTCCCCTTGCATAACCAACTCCCGAACCCGTATCTCTTTAATCTCGTAGACCGTCTTATCCTTTCTCTCGTGGGTTTTATTCGATATTTCCCCTTTCCTTCTTGGAATAAATAAATCTCGTTGGCGACTTCATTGTCATTCATTTTTTGTGTCGTCGTATTATCGAAATTGAATTTTTCCGATAGTCCAGGTCGACAGGAACCACATTAAATATGCATGTTGCCTGTTTTGGACGCCCGACAAAGCTTTGGGGACAACTGTTTTGGACCGGCCAAAGGACCAATAAACCAAGACCTAATCCATCTCAAACTCATTCCACTAGATCCAAAGTATAAAAATAGTTTACATGCTAAGTGTAACACCCCATTTTTTTTTTCTCTTTTTTTTTATTTATAAAAAACAAAAGCTGGTGTATATATTTTTAAAACAAACGGAGTGCACTAAATTAAATGGGAAACCGACTTTAACATATTCAAAGGAACTACCACATATAATTATTTTCAAAAAGATGACTATTTTTTTTTTAAAACTGAATAATATTATATGCATCGAGTACTTCTCGAGGAAGCAAAGTGTATGTACTAACAATTTAAAATAAAACTCTTAGTTCATGACATATATACATAAGTGTGTCATGGACTCAGAGCATACTGCAGCCAAAAGATAAATACAAGCTGCACACTGAAAGTGTAATAGTATCATGTACAGTCATCCAAAAGTATCAAAATAAAACTACGACTATGTCATCATCTACATCAGTGTGGTCATGTCAGACTAAGCCTACATAAACAAGCTGAAAACTAGCGGGGACAAACACAAGGGTGCTCGCCACAAACTAGGCAAGAGCTCTCGGAAGGTGCTCGCGCCCGGGATGTAGCCTCATACACCTCCTCACTAGGATCCTCATCGTCCTCACTAGTAACCAAATCAATCACCATGGGCGGAGTAACTAAGGGAGGTGGGATCTCATAACAACTATCCTCCCCTAGAGATCCTACTCCAGCAGCAGTCGCTGGCCTAGGCATCGTCTCCCCCAATGTCTCAGCAGGTGCTGAAGGTCCGCCCACCTCAAAACCTCCCTGAGTGGTGGCTCCCAAACCACCAAGTGGTACTGCATCGTCTCTCATATGTCTCAGTGAGGGTCCACCGGTGGGTTTCCGATGCTCCCAAGATCACATGAATCGGACGGAAAAGGCATCGCCGCCAAACTTCACTCGATGAATGGAGGTGCCGTAGTGAGTAGTAATAGTAACTCGCCCATAATAGTAAGTCAGCTCAAGTGGGTCTAAACTCCAAGCACTAAGCCGATCCCTGTCAATAAAATTCTAGGTAGTCACCGTCGCCAACTCCAGCGGCGGCATCGGATACTGTCCCATGGTCTGGTTGGGCGTTAACCCACAACATATAGATAGTAGAGGGTCACAAACTAAAAATAGCATACATGAAAGAATACACACATGCAAGTACAACATGATATACAACAATCACAATATTTATTTCAATAAATAAATCAATGCACACAAAATCCTAATGCCGACTCTATATGAGTGTGATCGCCCTAACCGGGTTCCTCACATGCATGAATTCCGGAATTTTACCTCTCCGCAGAGAGTCGTAGGCACACCCTACTAAAATTTGTGGTCCATCCCCACAATGAGGCATCTCCTCATGATGACTAGTCTTTGAGGACTAACATCGACTCAATAAATCCTGCAGGATTAAGGTGGATCCATTCCGATAATCACACCCGTGAAGACCCACTTGGCCAACACGTACTATGATATGCATGAGCACATATATGCAAATGCGCCATAAACACTTCTCAATAGTCAATTCATATATTTATTCAAAATCATATGAAAGCACATTCTCAAGTTTAGCATCACAGCATAAACACACATCCCCAACTGGGCACACAATCATTCATACCAACACATATGCATTCGATCATATATAATATCGTTAGAAAGTGCCCTTACCTTAGCAAGCTTTTCGATTATAGTCTTTGTTCACAAACCGTGTACTATCGAGCCCTAAGTCACGCAACGTTTTACCATTAAAACAAATAATATTTTCCCTTCACCAAAAATTAGTGATTCTAATTTCTATACTATATATATATATTAGACTCCAAAAATCTAGACACACACGTAGGCCCTTGTTCCTGTGTTAACTACTAACCAAAATCCTATGACCATTTACTTAGTAAATTTTTGTTAATACCATTTGAAGTAAAGAAGTGTCAAGTTTTATCAATTGTGGATATTATTGAAATACTAACTATAATTGTGTTAACATGCTCACAGATATTCTCTATCAATTATATATGTAGAGTCATGTTTATTAACTTATAATAACTTTCAAAAAGATTGATTCAAAAGAACTAGGATTTTTTTTTTTTTTTTAGATTTTAAAATAATAAATAAGATAAACACATAGTGATTATAATCAAAATAATTTCATCAAAATATAACCAAATACTATCTTTAAAACAGAAACTAATTTGAAAGAAAATTAATACCCATAAACCAGAAAAATTTTCCAAGACAAGTTATATGAACATAATAACCATTTAAAATTCAAAGCTTATGTAGTATCAAATCTTTCAAAATTTAAGCTTTCTAAAACCAACAATTTTCTAAGAATCTAAAAAAAATACCAAATATATATATATTTTTTTTTAAGCATTAGACTTATAACCTTCGGACCTTCATCTTCTAAAACTTCTTCTATCAATTTGTTTAGTTACTAACATAAAACACCAAGACACAAATCAACACACAAGATCATGGAAACATCTAAAATGACCAATTTCTAACTTAATATTTCAAAATCAATTAATGAATTTTTTTATATAAGTTTTTTAACACCAACTAATACATTGATTTGATCATTATACAAAAAAAAATAGAAAATTCATACCAAGTTATTTTCCTATATTTTTCAAGTAAAGAAATTTAATGGAGGAAGAGAAAATACCTTAGGTTTTGTAGCTAGCCGAAGAGAAAAAAGTGGGGTGGTGAGTGTTTGATTTTTTTTTAACTACTAACATGTATATATCTGCAAGCTAATACCATAACCTATGCATAATCTATGGCCATTTAGATAGGATAAAGACAAGTAATAGCCCTTGGATCTCTCTCTCACAGCCTAAAGTAATGATTACCATAAAACAAATATCATGATATTATCTAACCTTGAACTTATCTAAATGATTAAAAATAACCATCCTAAGCCAACGTGTAGATCTTTCATATTTAACATTTGGTTAAAGTTATGTGCCATATAAAACAGGTAAAAATGGTATAAAAAGAGACCGGAATGAATAATAGCCGAACGCGCATTTGATCGGAAAATAAAAATAAATATATTAAAATAATCTATGCGAAACGAAGTTTAATAAAACAGACTGAAAATGTTCAAACTGATAAATAAAAAAATACCCGGTTAATTAAGCTCTAACAGGTAAAAATATGACCGTAAATTGTGTTGAAAAAATAAAACGAGCTTACCGACTTAATCTACGCGTACATAGATTAATTAAATAATTAGATATATGTCAAAGCTCGAAAAATTTCGTCAGCTAAATTCTGACAGTGACAAATCGCATCGACCGGCCAGCCTAATAAACTCATTTAGATCTTGACAAAATAAGAATAATTTACATAGACTTGATAAACTACTGGAACATTGCTACAATCTTACTAAAGTTTTGTCAGCACTACGCTATGATCTTAATAACTCTATGTTATTTATGGACAATCATCGAGTTAACGATCGAGAAAAGTCTAACTTCCTTAGTAACCTTACAACCTAATACTTATTGTTATTTTAAAACTATGGGTCTTACATTACTCCACCCCTAAAAGAAGTTTCGTCCTCGAAACTTAGACATTGTTGAAAAGCTCAGGATATCGTTCCTTCATCATACTTTCTAGTTCCCAAGTGGCGTCTCCTGTGGCTTCGTTCCAAATTACCTTTACTAGTGGTATTTCCTTGTTCCTGAGGTGCTTCATCTTTCTATCTCCGATCTTTACTGGGGGTACTTCGAATGACAAGTTATCCTTCAGCTGGATGTCATCAGGGGTGATCACATGTGAAGAATCCGGAACATATTTCCTTAATTGAGACACATGGAACACGTCATGAATTTTGGATAACACCGGTGGTAGTGCAATTCTGTATGCAACTTTTCCAATTCTCTTTGTGATTTGATATGGTCCAATAAATCTAGGGGTCAATTTTCTCGCCTTTAAAGCCCTGCCTACGCCAGTGGTTGGGGTAACTCGAAGGAATACATGTTCTCCTTCCTCAAACTCTAAAGGCCTACGACGTTTGTCTGCATAACTCTTTTGGCGATCCTGGGAAACCTTCATTTTCTACCTAATCGTTCTAATCTTATCTGTAGTTTGTTGCACCATCTCTGGTCCCACTATCATATTTTCTCCATCTTGATACCAACATAATGGAGTCTGACATCGCCTTCCATAGAGAGCCTCATATGGGGTCATCCCAATGCTTGCATGAAAACTGTTATTGTAGGTGAACTCTATTAGTGGAAAGACATCATCCCAACTTCCTCTATCATCCAACACACAAGCTCTTAGCAAATCCTCTAGTGACTGGTTAGTTCTTTTTGTCTGGCCATCCGTTTGAGGATGATACGCCGAACTCAACCTTAACTCAGTACCCAATGCGACATGCAGGGTTTTCCAAAAATGAGAGGTAAACTTTGGATCTCGATCAGACACAATGCTTGCTGGTACCCCATGAAGCCTCACGATCTCGGCTATATAAATCTCGGTTAGCTTCTCTGTCTTATATGTAGTCTTGATGGGTAAAAAGTGAGCAGACTTTGTTAGCCGATCTACTATAACCCAAATTGAGTCATTTTTCCTTTTAGTTTTTGGTAAACCAGTGATAAAGTCCATTGAGATGCTATTCCACTTCCATTCTGGTATGTCTAATGATTGCAGCATCCCTGCAGGTCTCTGATGTTCCACTTTTGCCTTTTGACAGGTTAAACACGATGCAACATATTCTGCAACGTGCTTCTTCATACCAGGCCACCAAAAGTCTCGCCTCAGGTTCTGATACATTTTAGTTGTCCCTGGATGAATACTTAACTTACTCTTATGTGCTTCATCAAGGATTCTTTTTCTTAGTTCCTTTGCATCGGGCACACAAACCCTACCGTTGCATCTTAAGATATTGTCTTCACCTACTTTGAATTCTGCGGTGGTTCCTCGAACGATCAAATTCCTTTTTTCTATAATTAAGTTGTCATCTTGACAACTGGCGATGTCTTCCAACAATCCATTTGATACCTTAATCATTCCAAATTTCAAAGTTCCTGGTGCAAACTCCACATTCAAATGTAGGTCTCGAAACGTTTCCCACAATTTTTGTTGACTAGCCATGATGGTCGACAATTCAGAAACACTTTTCCTGCTCAACGCATCTGCCACAACATTCGCTTTTCTAGGATGGTATTGTAGTGTGAAGTCGAAATCTTTGAGTGTTTCCATCCACCTCCTTTGTCTCATGTTCAACTCCTTCTGGTCAAAAAGATATTTCAAACTTTTATGGTCACTGAACACGATAAACGTACATCCATAAAGATAATGTCTCCATATTTTTAAGGCAAATACCACTGCGACAAGCTCTAGGTCATGGGTGGGATAGTTCCTTTCATGAGTTTTTAGCTGTCGAGATGCATACGCCACCGCCTTCTGGTGTTGCATTAGTACGCATCCAAGTCCTTGATGTGAAGCATCACAAAAAACTTCATAAGGTTCATCTGGATGTGGTAAAACTAACACTGGTGAAGTCGTCAATCGCTCCTTTAGTAATTGAAAACTGGTTTAGGAAATAACACCAAACCATAGATTAGCAAATCCAAAATGTCTTCGAAGGCGTGGAAACTCATAGCCTTTAAGAATTCTCGAGCCTTCTTTATCATAAATTTAGCAAGCAAACCCTTAACTCCACTTCTCGTTTCCCAATTAGCTTTAATGTCTGACCACTTTAGGTGTAGAGCTACTGCAATATCTTCAAATCTCTGAACTTTTTCTAAACAGGTGAAAGGTATCTGATCAAGAATGGGTATCCCAAGTAGCTTAGAGAATTATTCCAATGTAGGTACCAACTGATAATCTGGGAAAGTAAAGCAATGATGCTTCGGATCAAAGAACAGGAATATGATGCTCATCATATCTTCTTGAAAACCGGAGGTAACCAAGTCGAGTAGATAACCATGTCTCTTGATGAACTGAGGGTGATCGAGAACTTTTGAAACCATCTCGTGGAGTTGAGAAGGTATACCCACAAAGTTGATTCGGATAGCCTTCCTGGAAGCCATAACCCTACAACAAAGAGCAAAGGTAAATCCCTAGGTCCTTAAATGGTTAGAAATGATATGATGTTATGATGTTATGATGTTATGATGTCATGTTTAAATAGCACACATAAGTAATTCCCACAATAGCCCTAGGTTTAAGGCTTACATGAGGTATCGGCGTCTACCCTTCACCGGAGTTTAAATTGGTTCAACCTGTCCTACAATAGTAACCGGGTTCTAGGAATCTTATATCACAGATCTTTATCGCAGGCTTTATTTCAATACGACTACCAAATAGTCAACCGAAACATCCCAAAAGTTGAATCTCAATGAGCATAGCATCGAGTATCAACCAACCTCAGTCTGCACCGAAGTCGGTTATCTCACTATCTTCTAATGGCTAAGATGGGTCAATTAAGGTTCTAAAATTTTAGTTAGTGCTTGATGACACCACGCAGACGCCAAATATTTCCTTAACTAAACATGAGGAACATCAGGACATCCAAAGTGTCACACTAACCGTAGCCATAATTTTAATCGTTTCGGTCTATGTCGAACAATCGCAATGATTTATTGCTACTTACCTAAGGAAACATGGATCCGGGTGTAGGATCCCCCACAAATATAATACCTAAGCAACCCTTAAAATTAAAGCAGACAAAGCAAACAGAAAGTAATAACAATGATCTAAAACCCTAAGGTAACCTCTCTTTAGGTAGTCCCCAATAGAGTCGCCAGTTCTGTAACACAGTGAGAGAACTGACTTGTTTATTTTGCATTTTATCGCAAATGTTGCGGATAGCAAGAGTTGCCACCAATTTTTCTTTTATCCAATAAAGGACAGGTAAAAAGAACAGGAAAGACCTTTTATCGATTCTGAGTATGTGAGGTAATTATGAAAAGGAAAGTTATTAGCACCCTTTCCATCCGTAGTTATCTACAGGCTCTTAATTGCTTAGCTCACTTTTGAAAATTTGCTTTATGTGTTTATGTGATTTGAAAAGTATTTTGAAAAGTATTTGAAAAGTATTTCGCTTTGACTTCGTAATGATTCTTGTATCATTCCTCAAGAATGTATACGAAGTGTTCAGAAATATTTGTTTGGAAAAATGTAACTTTGTAATGATTCTCGCTGGAATGTACACAAAGTGTTCGTTTGAAAAGTTTTTGAAAATAAGTGTGAGGTGTGAAAAATGATTTTGTTTGATTGAAGCAAGCAATAAAGTCTTATTACCTACTCAGAATGGTCGTTTCTTGTTATTTTCCTTCTCCTTTAGGATAAGGCTATCCATACCATTAGTTGGTAGGTAACTTTATCCGTTAGATGTGAAGGGACAATCGTAGGGTCATCATATGGTCATTGAAGGCAACATGTAAGGATACCCTTAACAATTCGAAGGGACCATCATCACTTATTTGTAGGCAACAATCGAGGGACGAGATCATATATTCATAGGCAACATCGAGGGTCATCGAGGGACTATGATCTTTGTGATGATTTGAATCGAGGGACTTTTGCTAATGGTACCCCTACGTTCGAGAGACATGGCCATGTTTATCCGAAAGGCAACAAAGACAATACCCTAAGGGGGTGCAAGTGTGAGAAGTGTGTTCAATTTAGGTAATTTATCTTGATTATTAGAGTGATCTAATGATTGATTTTAGATCTTGTCATGCAAACCCTAATTAGCATACATCTAAGCAGTTATATATGTATAAAAAATAAAGTGCGGGAGTTTAAACCTAAGGCTATTACATGGCTTTGGGGCAGTTACATAATAGAGGTGCGAAAATTAAGTGGGGGAAGTAAATGTCCTAATTATCTATTACATCCCATGAGCAGATACATAATGATAAAAAGAATACGCACGAAAAGTTCTACATCTTGGAAGCAGTTACAATAAATCGGAAAAAATATCAAGATAAGGGTTAAATCGGAATAAGAAGAAATAATGTTAGAGAAAAAAGTTTTTATGTTAGTAAAAATGTTTTAGGGTTAGTAAACCTAATTGAAAGAAAGAAAATATTTTTTGGATTGATTTTAATGTAGAAAACAAATTAAAAGTTAATTTAATGTTAATTAAACAATTAATTTAATTTAAAGAAAAATAAAATACTTTTTTATGTCAAAAAGAAAATAAAGATTTTTATGTCCTAATTCTGAAAATAATAATATTTTTGTGATTTTTGTAGTATTTTAAAAATAATTTTTGAAAGAAATTAAAATAATTGATGAAAATTGAAAAAAAACAAGAAAATATGGAAAATAGGGTTAGTAAACAAAGTGCAAAAAAATAGTTTGGGACACCAGGGATCGAACCCAGGACCCCTCACTCACATGCGCGCCTCCCTTGCCATATGTGCTGGGCATGCTAGCTGTTTTAACAATGAAATAATAAACATATATAGGCAAATATTTTCCAGAAATTCATTTAAATTAAAAACGCGCACCAAGGCCTTCATCTTCTTTGTTGGGACACATACCTAGACTAACGAGTTGTGTCTGTTACAATAGCCTATAGTGATAGTTCTTTTCTGTAGCCATAGTTCCTGCAAATCACAAAACTCAAAATATGAAATAGAAATTAGTTGTGAGGACATGGATTGATTGGAGTCGACCTCCTGAACATGAAGGTATCCTTGGTTTCGTCCAATTTTTCCTGATTCGTGAAGCCCTAATTTTGAGCTCTAAACCCTAACAATGGAAACTCATGATTCTTGTACTCAAACTCGAATTGAACTACACAAAAAGCTTCAAAATAGCATCATGAACACAAATATGCAATCAAATTATATTAAATATGCGTGAATCATAGAAATCGAAATTGGAATAGAGGTGTGCAAACTGTGATCGTGTTTTCTAGATTCTGGATGTTTTGATCGATTGTAAATGGCTGGAACGGATCAGAGGATCAACAGGAAGTTAATGGAATGCTTGGAATGGCCTGAATTGGTTTGAAACCTTGCATGTTAGGTAGCTTGAGAGCCACAAATTTTTGAGCTTTATTTAGGGTTTCTGGAGATCTGAATATCTTGTGCTTATGTAGAGGATTGAATTAGGTTAAGATTTTTGGAGAGAAAATATATGGCATTCAATGAGAAAATATTTGATTTTCCAATCTTTCAAATTTGCATCAAAAGCTTCCAAATTTGCTTCAATCTTGTTCAATCAAGCCTTGCACGATATTGGCCAGCTATTTGTGCTTGCTTGGACCTCAAGAATGATAAATATCCAGCCTTGCATTTATTAATTTGATTTTGGGCATTTTATTTTAATTAAAATTGGATTTAAGTGAATAAATTCCAAAATAAATAAAATAAAAGAAGGCATGGCGTGCAAATGGTCTTGAGAAGTTCTTTACAATATTAGAAACAAGTTTGAACCATAAAAATTTAGGCCCATTTGAAAAGAATTTGAATTTGCTTAGTATTTCTCTTCATACACTTCTTCAAATTTCCCAAACTTGCACAAATTGTATCTTGCTCAATTTTTAACATTTTGAAGTGTTCTTGAACTTTTTAGAAATATCAATATGTCCTATAAACACTCCTTTTTGTTTCATCTTCATTGAAGTTTCCATGGTCATGTACACTTCTTTTGAAAAATATGACTTTTTGTTGACTTTTAAAATGACCTATAATGTCTTGATCCATAACTTTCAAATGAAACATTTTTTTGCCAAAGCTTGTGAGATACAAAGTTGTAGAGAATTGAATTCTATTCAAAATGATCTTTTGTGGAAAACTTTCTAATAAAGTATGTGAAAGTTATGCTTGGTCAAAGTTCTGTTGACTTTTTTTATCAAGAAACCCTAATTTAGAAACTTTGACTTTTGATCAAATCTTGAGTTTTCTTGATGAATCATGATCAACTTTTGATCAAATGATGAATGTGACTTCAAAATCTTGATATTGACCAAAAATGATGGGGTTTGGCTGTATGTTGACCACAATTGACTTTTTGTCCAATACAACTGATTTTCAACCATATGAGCAATTGACTGAGCAAACTTGAGTTGTAACTTGACTTGACTGAGCAATTGACTGAGCAATTGACTGATCTTCATTGAAACTTGACATGGTGATACATTGAGACATATGAGGAGGTATGATGACCACTTGAGGAAATGGAACTCATCATTGAATTGAGAGAATAAAAACCCTAGTTGTGGGTTGATTTCTTAGGAGAGGGTTCATCTGGTCAACCCTTGAGGAATTCTTGAGTATGGAGATGTGGATTGACTAGAGAAATAGGAGGGAAATTTTTTGGGTATAACATATAACAACTTATTTTTTGTTACTTGGAGCCCAATTTATGGAGATATATTAGGGAGACTTTATAGGAGAATCTGTTATAGATTTGTAACAACTTACTCGTTGTTACAATTATATGGAGATATTGTTGGAGAATATCTTGGAGCGTTTTTAGCAAGCTGTTTTGGAGAATATTGTGGAGCATCTTTAGCAACAGTTTTTTATGTCAATTTGTTATGTTTTGAAGGCTCAAATCCAGTTGAGTAATAGGTTATAAATATAAGCTTTATACCCTAGGTTGAGTATCATCCGAATTTAGTAATGATGTAGTTTTTAGGGATGAGTCTGTAACAACTTTCTAGGAGAGTTAGTTTGTAAGTGAACCACCCGAATTGTGGGATGGTCACTGATTTGTGCCTCGAATCTTGTAGGCAAGAGGTTCATTTTACTCACTCAGAAGTTGTGAAGCAATGAGTGCAGTTGTGTCCTTGGAAGAAATTGTGAAGTAATTCCAAGTTAGTTTGTGTCACAAGTTGACGGTTTTGTGTTTGGAGTGAGATATCTCCAAACTGGTTTTCTTTTGTGTTTGGAGTGAGGTATCTCTAAACTGATTGTATGTTGTAGCACCCAAGTTGTTGATGCAATTGTTCGGATTTAATTTCTAGACATCACTGAGGTGATTGGAAGTGAGTAGAGGTTTTCATATCTAAGTGTGGTATCTTAGGTAGAAGGGAAATTGGGTAGTTTGATTAAGTGAGGAGTGTAAACAAGAAGGTTTCCCTCTGAATTAATACTGCTGTTAATAGACTTTATTCCTGACTTGGTATGCCCCCAGGTGTAGGTTGGTTAGAACCGAACTGGGTTAACAATTCCTTGAGTTCTTTTGTTTCCTGCATTGTTAATTGTATATGCTACTTTGTCTGTTTTTAAATGTTGGATCAGATGTCATGACATCCCGAGTCTGCTATCACCAGAATTTCATAATCAACGGTACAATATGAACAAAAAACACAATTAAACATATTTATAGAAAAAGTTGGGTTTATTCAACCAATATTATTAACAAAGAGCCGATAGTTGCAACAAAAAGTATATACAAAATAACTACATTTTTACACTTATCAGCATCCAAATTGTTCCCTACCGCTAAATCATCCTATTGAACTCGGTGAACCATCTCATATGCATCTTGTTCATGATTGACCAAAACAACCCTAGGACGTTCGACTTCCCTAGGTGATGGTTGTTCGACCATACGAGGCTCGACACATTGGCCTCGGTTAACTTTGACTGCATTGGGTGTGAAGTGTTGGGCTTGGTTAACAGTACGCTATTCTAAAATAGCTCCTTGATTTTCCATAAACCTTGATGGTCGTGGTTTTGCGGTAGGTCAAACTAGCGCATGCGAAGCACCAAAGAAATTTGTAATTTGCGTCATTTGCACTTCCGATTGTTGATTAATCTATGTGTTTTGCTGATTGGTTTGGTTAGTGTTTTGGATTAAAGGCTCAAATATCGCACCCATGTGTAGGGTGAACATATTAACCATTTCATGATTTCTTTCGTTCATTTTCTGCCTCAATACTGCCACAGAACTTGTGGTAAAAGTAGGCATTGGCTGGCCAAAAAATCATGTTCCCAGGGGTTGGGTATTTTGACCAAGATTGTTAACAGTCGATCCTGACCCTTACAACGACGAATATGTAGTCACCATTGGGTCAACAAATGTCGATGCACTATTTTGCAAACTTGCCATCATCAAAGTTGACATATAATATGGTTGTTCGCAACCATTCATAGATATTGTGAACCCATGCATGTAGGGCCCGAAATCGCTCGACACCATTGGTCTTGGAGTCATTGAATGACTTTATGTTCTCGTTGGGGACAATATTGGTCCACTATGTGTACTTTATGGAATGAACATCGTACTCATCGAAGAGGGTATCACTTCGGTCACAATCGATGCAACCGTACTTTCCTATGCCGTATGAGAGAGTTGCTCTCCATTATTATTTGGTGGGTTAACTATTTTCACAATGTATTTTGTAACGCCCGTTTTAATTAATATTATATTATATTATATTAATATTTTCGAATTACCGATCGATATATATTTGGCGACGTTTCGTTCGGTCTGGTTTTATTTCGTTCGGTAAAATATTATTCGGACCGATATTTAATTCCCCGGAATTATTTTAATTGATTGAGTTAATAATATTATTAGATATTTTTAGTGTGTTAATTAATAGATAGGGGTGTGAGGAGTAATTTTGTAGAAATGGGGTTTACACCCTTGGCTAGTAAGAGTACACCCTTATAAAACCAATTTTTCCTCATTTTCTTTCCATTCATAAACACCAAAGCCAAACATAGAAGCTTGGAGAGAAAAAGAAAGGGTTTTGGGAGAAGAAGAGCAAGAGAAGAGCAAGAGAAGAGAAAGAGGAGAGCAAGAGCTTGAGGTTGGAGTTGTTGAATCATCAAGAATCCTCCAAGCATTTGAGGTAAGGGGTTTGATTCTCCATCTCATATTGCTAGGTTTTGATAGTTATATTTTGGATTTGGGGGAAAGGTTGATAAGTTGATTTATAGGGTTTTGGTTGATTGTTTGTTGAAATAGATTAGAAGAGTTGGATTAGGAGTATGGATTGTGGGTGTTTTAGGTGCTAGCTTGTAGAAACTAGAAGTATTAAAATGGAAACAATGGAACTGTGAAAAACCAGGAAGAAAACAAACTGTCTGAATAAAAACGCAGGGAAGAAGAAAGGAAATTGTTGGAAGGTGGTGGCATGGGGGAGGCGCCCACCTCCAAGTGTGGGGCGACCGTCCCCCCTCCTTGAGGCACCCGCCTCCAATTTATAAGAAGAGCAAGGGACGTGCGTCCTGTGAGGTCGAGGAGGAAACGAAAACGCAGCTTTTTTTTCGTAATTAAGTTTTTCAAAATTATCCTTCTGGATAATTTGCTTCTGTTTCTTTTCAATTCCCCAATTCCATATAATACTAGTTAGTATTAATTAAATATAACTAGGACATAAGTTAGCCGACTAATTTAGAACTCGATTATGTTCCGATTTTCTGATTTCGATAATTTCGGCGACGGAGCAAGTTGCTCCGAATTCAACGAAAATTGACGTGCTAGCCAAGTTCGACGTGTAGAACGTACTGGTGAGGTTAGTTTTTCGAAATTACGAGTTTTTACGAGATGACCCGAAATAGGCCAATTTACGGTTAAATTGAATCGGATTGCGTTTTAGTAGATTTAAGATACGTATGGACAATCCGATTGCGATGTTGACGATTATGATTAATGCCGGTTATTAGGAATAGCTTTCACGACGATTATAGGTGTTTGACTATTTTTCCGTATTTGGAATTTAGTGAATGAATTGATAATGATATGGTGTGATTAAACATGATGTTTGTGACGATGTATTTATTAATGAATACTTGTTGATATGCGACGCGATGATATATGTCTTTGTACATGATGATGTGATGATTATATAGATGTTGTTAATAAATGCTTCCGATTTGTGAATGCATGATTTTTGATGATGATGAATTATTGGTGATGTTTTGCATAATACAAATATGATGCGATGATATATTTATCTCGATGTGGATAAATTATGGCGATGTGGGCTTTATGCCAATCTTGATGAGCGATGATGATGTTTTTGTTGTGTTGTTTTATTGTCGAGTCACATACATTGCATTGGCGATGAGGGATTTTATGCCAAGCGACGATGGGCTTTATGCCAAGCGTTCATAATTATGGACAAAGCGACGAGTACCACATGCATAACATAGTCGTGTCTCATGGAGTCGGTTATGTTTATGTTGAGTTGTTTGGCATTGGGTTTTAATGGATGGATGATGTTAAATTGCGATGATATATGATGCTTTGTTGGGTGAGGATCTTTATGATGAATATGAAATAAATATGACTTGATAATTTCATGATAATTATGCGATGAATATAAATGACGAGTTTTGCGATGAATTGACTTTGATGAAATGCTTAATGCAAATATGATGTGATGATGTTTATGACGATGGGCTTTAGCCAATTTGTAATGATTTTGTTTATGTTATTAGCATTGTTTGATGTTGTTGTTTATGTGTTGACGTGATGGTTTATGTCGATGAGGTTATGACGATAAAGTGTAGACTATACACATTAGAATGACGATAAGAGTAAGTGAGTTTTGGATATGTGTTGAAATTGCACTTGTTAATCTATACCCTTTATAATTCCGAAACTATATATATATATATATTTTATCATGCCGTTAATTATATGTTTTGGAGTATCTCACCCTTTACTTGTTTCGTCGTTACCTTTATATTGGTAATGTGTAGGTTATGAAGACGGAGTTTATAACTGCTGTTAGTCAAGTCAGTATCGCTCTGATACGTAGCACTCGGGGGGAATATTTATGTTGTCTTGTTGTTGTTCTTTTGTTGTTATTCCTTTTGTGATTAAGAATCATACTTTATGAAAACATGATTTGATGAGGAAGTTTAATTAAGAAGACGTTTTAATTTTTATGAATCAATTTATGATTTCCGACGATGCTATGTATCCGAGATTTATACTTTAAAGCAAACTGTTTAAAGTGATTTGATTTTGAAGGTGTGATGCCTCAGTATTGAATTTATGAAATTTTAATTTACTCTGATTTTTGCATATAAAACCTTGGGTAATATTGGGGTGTTACATTAGTGGTATCAAAGGGGTCCCCAGTTATTTATGTGTTTAATCCTATTGTATGCGACATGTGTGAAACACGCTTTACTTGCTTGTTTCTATTTGTCTGCAGAGTTGAGTTTGAAATAAATGGGGAAGTTTTACTTGGTGGCGCTGTGGCTTAGAGATGGAGCCTCAGCGTGTTACGCTTTGGTAACTTAAGTGTTGTAGTTTGGTAAAGATGGTTTATGTCACCATCATGATTGCCGACTGTCTATTGACAAATTGAGGAACTGATCACCCTTAATCTCTTGTTGATAGTAGTCGGGATTTGTGTTGGTTGGGATAGACTTGTCTTGCCAACTTAATAGTGTATGAAACAGATGAGTTAGCACAAGGTGGTGCATGGTTACTTGAGTTGTGGGAGAATTTGGATTTTGGTGAGAAATAAGATTTTGGCAAGTGAACTTCTTGTTGTGATTCTTCTGAAGCATATTGTGAAGATGTGATTGAATTACCGCCGTAGTGCGAAATGAAGTTTTGATGGATTTAGTTTCTGGATCTAGTTGTGATTCGAAGTATCCTTTAGGGATGTTTGTTTCTGAGTAAGAGTTGACGAGTCAACTTGGGGATTGGTTTGAGCAGAGTTTGTTTATTCGAGCGGGTCATCATGGAGTGCGTCGGTTATGTTGTTCGAGAAGAACAAAGGCTGCCCGAGTTGGTGTATCGTTTGCAGTCAAGTAACGAAGTGGATGTTGAGAACAAGTATCTACTTCCAAGGACTGATGTTGGATGAATCAGTCATTGAGAGCCTTTGTGTTTAGTGGGATCGATGTGAAGTCTGGCTGTCTACGGGTTAGTGTGAGAACTGAAGATGTTTAGACAATGCTTTTCAAGATAGTGTATGGTCCTGGCGAGTAATTGTTGATGTCATTAGTGTGGCTGATGCGTCAGGTATAATTTTGGAATGTTCAGACAGTACTATCATGAGTAGCTGTAAAAGTTATTTCGTGTTCATGGATATTATTTGATTCACATCAAGTTAAGGAAATTGTAGCAATCATCCGAGCTTTGCATTATCAGTAGTGAAGTTAGACCAGTGCATGTCGAGTATTCTAAAGAAATAGTTTCGAACTGTTGGACGTGAGTGCCTTAAGTAAGCGACTTAGATGGTGATATTTTGGACAGTTCCGCGAAGATTTATTTTGTATCTTGTAGAAGACCTCAAGGGGTTATTTCAGAACTTAGAAGTTCTTTTGTTTTGGATGGTTAGCTTTGTGAGTTTGATGGAAGATCTTTTTATAAGTTGGTATTGATCGTGGGTACTTTGACTTGAGATGGTGGAGTCACTACTTGGACTTCGCAATGGGAAGCGAATTTGTTTGAGCCAGTGAAAAGTTTAGCGAATGCTTTGATTTTGGCCTTGTTTATTACTGAAGAACCTTGTGCGGTGTATTGTGATATTTCATTTTGGACTTAAGATGTATTTCGACATAGAGTTGGAAAAGTGTATTGCTACCTTGGAACGATTGGATTTTCATAAGGAAAATTGTCGGACACGTGAGTTAGAGTTTGATGCGGTTGTGCTCATTTGAAATCTTAAAGGTAATATTGGAGTGTTACATATTTCCTTTTTGGAAAAGTTTTGTTATTTTTGGCTATCCTACCACTTGTCAATCTCATGAAATAAAGTTTGAGAAGGTTTTATTTATGAAGAACTAATGCTAAATAAAAAAAATCAAAACAAGGGTCTCAATGAGCGAGCCAATTTATTTACCGTGGACCTTGTTAAACAATCACTAGTCCTCCAAAAGATAATATTTTGGTTACTTGCAGGATCGACTAGATTGATCCTATGACACATGCACATATATTCCTTAAGTTTTCTTGATAATAAGGACTTCAAAACTGGTGTGAATCTTTAAAGTAATGCAAGAACGATTTATAAAATATAAAGGAGTGTAAAATGACTTCGACTTGAACTTAAAATGCAGGAAAATAACTTTGATGTAAATGACTGGATATTGAACGAAAAAAGATATGATGATTCATACATACATTTCTCTCAACAACTCTTTTCTCAACACACTTAGATACTTTGAGTAATATGAGTTTTCGTAAAAATCAAACATCTCGAAACCTGATATTAAGATCCTTATTTATACAAAATCTAAATAACTATAACGAACGGTCTCCTCTCCAGAAAATGACACGTTCTCGTTTGCATGTACATCACCTTTCATAAGCTTCCACGCTTTCTTCAAGAATGAATAAGGTCAAAAAATAATTAACTAGCCTTATTTCAAATTACTTCGTCGAAATTACCATCAACTTAGTCCAAAATATAATAAGTCACAAAACAATATTTCATTAAAGATACAAAACTCCTTGAACTAATGCCCGTCGAAATCCCACCAAGACTTTCTAGTCGAATATACTACGACCTCAACTTACTTTCTTCGAGCTTTCCTTCAAACTTTTTTAATATTTCCTTCAAACTTTTTTAATAAATAATAATAATAATTTGAAAGTTGGGTGTGGTTCGGTTGGCGAGAGAGTAGAGAGGGAAAAAAAGAGGAGACGTTATGAGGTGTCGTCCCAAAGAAAAAGCTGTGTACATACAGAATCGAAAAGAGAGATCTATAAATTAAAAGACAAACGCAAAAGATAGAAAGAAGAGAAAGGGGAAATGAAATAGAGAAAAGGAAAAGGGAAAGAGAAGAAGAAATAGCAATCCCATCTGGTATTCGGAGGAGAGCCGCAGAGCCTCTCATTTCAACGTTCCCATCGCCCTATCAACAACATTTCGCTCTTTCCTTTCCTCTTTCTCTCCATTTTCCATCTCCATTCTGTTACCAACCAATTCTCGTTATACTCTAACTCTTCATTTTCGCCTTGTTAATATATACATTTGATTTTAGGTTTAGATTTGTAATTCCGAGAAGATGAGCGTGATTTCGCGTAACATTTGGCCTGTTTGCGGCAGTTTGTGTTGCTTTTGTCCTGCATTGCGTGAGAGATCGCGCCATCCCATTAAACGTTACAAGAAATTGTTAGCCGATATCTTTCCTCGCACACAGGTCTATTTTTTGTAATTAATTTGCGAATTTATAATGTATCTACTATATTAGATTTGAAATTTATTAAGGATGATTGGCGATAACGATGATGATGTTATATATTGTTGTAACAGGAAGAAGAACCTAATGATCGTAAGATCAGCAAATTATGTGAATATGCATCGAAAAATCCTCTCCGTGTTCCTAAGGCATGTGAATTGTAATTGTAAATTCATTTTGTTTTGTATCTGACTGATTTTTGTAAAATGACTGTGTTGTCCTTGACTGTTTGTTTCAGATAACCAGCTATCTTGAGCAAAGGTGTTATAAGGAATTGAGGAGTGAGAATTATCAAGCTGTGAAAGTTGTGATTTGTATTTATAGAAAGTTGCTGGTTTCTTGTAGAGATCAAATGTGAGTTGTTTTTTCATTATAGTTAGGATGTTTGTTGAGATGACAAGTAGGGTTCATGTTCAAGGTCAGCATTATATGATTTATCACTGTTAGTAAACTAGATTAGTAGTATGCTTATAGTGCAATGCTGACACTTTGCATTGATGGCGGGTTTGATGTGTCATACATGTTAGTGTCTGACATAAGACACAGACACATGAGATTAAATTTATTTATTCCTTTTCGGCTGCTCTTTTTGTTATAGATGTTGGAACTTGAAGTTTTCAGTTTAATGACCCATTTTTTTTAACATATGTTTATGTAGCTTTTATTTGTGTGTGACATGCTTTAGTTTCTACATAAATATTTATTTTAACCGTTGTGCGGCTTCCGCTATTTGCCCGCTATGCGATCCGATATTTCTCATATCGGTTTTTTTGGTGATCCGCTATTTATATTTGACTACATCGTGTCTATGTCTTATTAGGTGTATGTGTCTGTGTTTTATAGATGTGATCATTTTTGCATTTACATATCATACATATGATATAATCATATAGCATAACTTGACTGAAGATTGTGAATAGAAAGTTTGGTAGTTGTTTTATAAGGAAATATATTTATTTAGAATTGTAAGAGCATAACTTGATCTAAGATCATGAATAAAAAGTTTGGTAGTTGTTTTATAAGGAAATATATTTATTTAGAATTGTGAGAGTTTGATTGTTTTATAGGCACAAGTCTTCTTAGGTTTGCAACCATTTGAAAAAATTGTCTCCTAAGGAAATTATAGGCTCAATTGTGGTCAAGCTTAACTCAACCTTACAAAACCGGTTTGTAATGTGGTGATTGTCTCCATATATCTCATTCGGCATGAGACTCTTAACAATCCTCCCCATGCCAAACACTATTGGAATGGTGCATAGATATAAATTGTGGGTGGTCTGATAGCGGAAACCTCATAATAGGTGGCCCAACGGATCTTTGATAGGCTCTGATACTATCTTAGGATTTGGATTGAGCCTAACTCAACCTTATGAATGAAAACATTTTCATTACATATGACTTATGAGAATATTATTGTGGCAGGCCTTTGTTTGCAAGTAGCTTGCTTAGCATCATACAAATTCTTCTTGATCAAACACGGCACGATGAAGTGCAGATTTTAGGATGCCAAACCTTGTTTGACTTTGTGAACAATCAGGTGGGGGATTTTTGGTAGGTTCTCAATTTATGAGTTTGCTGCTAGTTCATTATTTTCTTAAAATGGTTAAACATTTACAACTATAAATTTTTCCACACGGAAGTTTGAGCTTGTATCATTATCTTATCTTATCCATGCAGAGGGATGGTACTTATATGTTTAATTTAGACGGGTTCATTTTAAAACTGTGCCATCTAGCTCAACAAATGGGGGAGGATGAAAAAATAGAGCATTTGAGAGCTTCTGGGCTTCAAGTCCTTTCAGCAATGGTAATACGATGCTTACTTTATCATGTAAAACGGGTTCATAATAATATTTGTCTACGGTTTCACGTTCTCTTTAAAGTTAATCCTTTTTCAATGTCTATAATATTTATCAAAAGAGAAGATAATATGTAAAAAGGGCTACCTGGTGCTACAGAGCTCCCTCCCTTCATTGTATGGTTTAGGGAAGGGTGAAATTTGTGGATCTATTATAGGCACTTTTACCTTGCCATTGCAAGAGGTTGATTCCAGAACTCAAGTGTAATTGATAAGATTCTTTTTATGTTTTACAGGTTTGGTTCATGGGTGAGTTCACTCATATTTCAGTTGAATTTGACAATGTAAGTTAGTAATCTATTTACATTTCTTTTAAAGTATCTTCCATTTCTCATGCAGAAAAAAAGACATTAGTGATTGGTTGTAGTTTTTTGGTACTTCTCAAACCAGCAACTTTTCATTGGCCCAGGTGTTTAATAGTCATGTGACTGATTACTATAGTTTTTAACATATGATGAATGAACTAAATTACAACATATTATATACTAATTGTAAGAGAGAAAGACCAATGTTGACTAAATTCATCTATCATCTGAACATCTTATTATAACATTTTCAATGACCCTTTGTCTTACCCTATACACTTCTTGCATTTAATAGCATGCATCTCTTGTTAACTCAGGTTGTTTCGGTTGTTTTGGAAAACTATGGGGATATCAAGCAAGATTCTCAAAATGAGAATTCCACTAGGCTTTATTCATGGAAAGTGGTAGTGAACGCCAAAGGAGAAGTCAATGTGCCTATGTAACTGCCTTTCTTGTTTTATTAGCTTATGTTTGGAGTTACTCGTTTGTCATAACTGATGTTAAATTCGTTTTTCCTCCACAGGGAAGATGCTGTGAATCCTGGATTTTGGTCACGAGTTTGCATACAAAATATGGCTAAGTTAGCCAAGGAAGGTACCACTGTACGGCGTGTCCTGGAATCCCTTTTCCGCTATTTTGATAATGCCAATCTCTGGTCTCCAGATCACGGGCTTGCTCTATCTGTCTTACTGGACATGCAGTCTATAATTGAAAATGCTGGTATTTCTTTTCTTGAATGCTTTGATATCAGCTTTCCGTCAAAGTTTCTTTATCCTATCTATACAGTTTGTAATTGGGTTCACCATATTTACAGGACAGAATACACACTTGTTGCTGTCCATTTTAGTTAAGCACCTTGATCACAAGAATGTCTTAAAGAATCCTAATATGCAGCTTGATATTGTTGGTGTCATTACCCATCTTGCTCAACAAACAAGAGTTCAGCAATCCGTGGCTATAATCGGTGCATTGAGTGATATGATGAGACACCTGCGAAAAAGCATACACTGCTCTATTGATGATTCAAACTTAGGGGCTGAAGTAATACAATGGAACCAAAAATACAGAATGGAAGTAGATGAATGCCTTGTACAGTTAACAATTAAGGTGACAAAAAAGGCCCAACTTTTTAATATAACTTTTTTAGTTAATACTTAATATTGTATCAAACTAGATAAACAAGTAGATGATCTATGTGCATATTTGACTTTTTACCTTGGATGTTTAATGTTAATTGATCTAATATTCTTTTACGGTTACTGGCTATAATGTTATGCAGATTTCAGACGCAGGTCCTGTTCTTGATACCATGGCCGTGTTGTTGGAAAACATGTCTAATATTACAGTTATGGCCAGAACCTTGATTGCCGCAGTTTATAGAACTTCTCAAATAGTTGCTTCTATACCCAATTTGTCATATCAGAACAAGGCAAGTTACTTAAGCTGCTTGATTGACAGCGACTGTAATATTCCATCACTTCTTTCTTCTCATCTTTTTCTGGTTGTCTGTAAACTTGAAACTCTTTTCTTTAGGCATTCCCCGAGGCATTATTTCATCAGTTACTCCTAGCAATGGTCCATGCAGACCCTGAAACCAGAGTGGGTGCACACCGCATATTTTCTGTTGTTCTTGTGCCATCGTCAGTTTGTCCTCAACCTTCTTCTTCAATTCCCCCAATGCCAAAGTCAGCTGATATTCAGAGAATGCTCTCGAGAAATGTCTCCGTGTTTTCTTCTTCAGCTGCACTCTTTGAGAAATTAGAGAAGAAGCAACTTTCCCCGGAAGAAGATAGTCAGTCAGATAGAAAGATCAATGATAGCTCCGTTCTCAACAGATTGAAGTCAAGTTATAGTCGGACCACTAGTACAAGAAAATTGGCTAAGAACCCTTCTATGATAAATAGATTGAAGTCAAGTTACAGCCGGGTAACTAGTGTGAAGAAGCCTCAATTGTCTGTACCCGTTGAAGAAAATGCTGCAGATAGTTCCAATAACCAACAGGTATGTACCTGCACTTATTTTAGGACATATCAATCAAACACCACCACATACTACCATTCTTTTTATGACTATCATGCCACAGGTATTGCCGATTAGGCTGAGTACTCATCAGATTACCCTTTTACTATCATCAATTTGGGTCCAGTCCATCTATCCCCTGAATACACCTGAAAATTTTGAAGCAATTGCTCATACCTACAGCCTTGTCCTGCTAGTTGCTCGGAGTAAGGTAATGTGACAAATCTTATTTTACCATCTATACATATATTGCAAAAAATGTTTTCCAGTATGGACAAGTCGACCAACTTTTAACAAGACTTTTCAGATTGCCGACTTTCTCATAAAAGTTGGTAATTTAACTTTTAACAAAATAAAAATCATCTCATAGACATAGATGCAATTATTTAATTTCTTAGTAATTTCAATTTATTAAAAATGATTCTGATGCCTGCTTCCTTAATGATAGTATATGTGATAATTTATAAAGTTGTTCTAAGATTAACCACAAACTCATAGATAATTTACTCATATACAATAACATGAAGTTTATACCACTGGCAGAAATTGAAGTTATAAATTTTAATGTCAAGACAAGGATTACCATATCCTTACGAAGTTTATCTTTTATCTTATCCTTGTAACTTGTAAGCTTTGGTTACTGCAGAATTCTTCTCATGAGGCTCTAGTTCAAAGTTTCCAGTTGGCATTTTCCTTGAGGAGCATTTCTCTCAATAAAAACGGTAGAGCCTTGAATCTATTTTATTTAAAGTTTGTATGTTACTTGGTCTTTTCTAAGAATGGTAAGCTCAATATATCAGCGACATACGATATAGATGGATATCTTGTGAACTCAAGTTTAGAATCACATGATTTTGTTCCCATTTTTTCCTTTTAAGGGAAGGTTTGGTACACAGGAATGACATCATTCTAATGTGGAACATGATTTAACATAGTGAACAGGGAAGTTTTGCAGTTAGGATTTTCCATGATATGCAGAATTCTTTAGCTTACATTTTACATACTCATCCAAATAGAACAGGCAGTTATAGCATATATTTTTATTTAGTATGGCATATGCTCTGATATTAGATAAAGTTTATTTGTATTTGTTTTAAGTTTCTTTTTGATGAAATGACTTAAAATTGTGAACCATTGTTAACGTGCCTGGTTTTGAAACACTTCTCTTTTCCAGTTAAACTGCAAGCATCACGCCGCAGGTCTCTCTTTACACTAGCAACATCCATGATTATCTTCACATCCAAGGCGTACAACATCCTCTCTCTCATATCTATCGCCAAAATGACATTGACTGATAAAACTGTATGTACATCTTGTGTTGGTTACAATGACTTGCAATTAAGTTGTTCAATTTTGTCTCTTTCCCTACTATCTACCTACGTCCTAGTGCTTTTTTTATATGATGAAAAACCGTTCCTTTGTATCTCTTATAGTTTTTCATGCTTCTTTCCAGGTTGATCCTTTCCTTACACTGGTTAACGACAGCAAGTTACAAGCTATGGTTGATACATCTGGCCAGCCAAGTAAAATTTATGGATCAAAAGAGGATGATGAAGAGGCTTTGAAGTCACTTTCATCAATAAAACTCACTGAAAGCCAGTCAAATGAATCGTTTGTTACTATGATAGTGCAGAGTCTAGAAGAACTTTCAAATGTAACAACCATTTATATTTGTTTATCATTTAATGTTGCACTAGTTTATCAGGATCAGTGTATTAATTTACAGTTTTTGTGTAGCAGGAATCATCCGTGTTAAAAGAACGGCTGCTTAATAACTTTTCACCAGATGATGCTTGTCCTTTGGGAGTCCAGTTATCTCTTGATACAACAGGAAATATTCACCAGACTGGATTAAAGGATGATAAACATTCTGATATGGTAATTTGCATAGCTCGGCTCTCAACATTTATTTTAATTGAAAAATACTTCTGTTGTATTTTAACCCATACAGTTCACCTACATAAAATTATGCAGGTTGATATTCCATTATTTACTATTGATGATGATCTTCCAGCTAACGGTTTGGAAAGCCAAGCTAATGCTGATGCACAACAACAGCCTTCAGAAAATTTAAGCCTGATTAGTGTTGATGACATTTTGGGTTCAGTAAGTTTTTCTGTTAATTTGATATGTACATATTTATAACATGTTTGGTTTTACTTAAGTTGTAAGGAAAAATGAAAAGCCTGACTTTTCTCAAAAGCTCCCCTAAAACTATTTTTATTATAAGATATTTTAATAAGCTAATCCAAACACACATTTAGAATTGTACTTGTTAGAGATAAACTATTTTGAGACCTACACCCACTGGTTAGGTTTTGGGCTGATTTATCTCTTGACATGGTATTAAGGGTGAGTTGGGTAAACAACTTAATAAAGAGTTGTTTGTGTTGGTCTTATGACATGACACAAGCAATAAAGCTCCAAAATAAGGAGCCATGTCTGTGTTGACACTTGTCTCAAACAGGTCTGACACCAAATTCTAATGTGCAGACTACTAATCTATATAGTCCTTAAATGTATCAAAATTGCAAACACATCCCTAGTGTCTTTCTGGTTAGTAATTTTATGGACTAAATTGAACAACAGAAAACACATTCGATGTCTTTTTTAAAAACAGATTCGAGGACTAAAAAGACTAACTAATTAAAAGAGAAAATTGTGGACGTGTTTGCAATTTTATTAATAGCTATATCGACTGTTGTGAATCGAATAAATTGTGGTTTGAAAAATATTCTCTTCAACACTCACCCATTTATTTCTTCAATTTCCTCATGGATTTCTATTATTAATTATAAAAAATAATGAGTTATAAAATGACTGGTCTGCAGGTTCTAGAGACAACACATCATGTAGGAAGGATTTCTATTTCAACACCTTCTAACATGCCATATAAAGAAATGGCTCTCCATTGTGAGGCCCTCCTCGCCGGAAAGCAACAAAAGATTTCCACTTTCATGGGTGCCCATCCATTACATGGCTATTCATTCAGGATTCTTGCTCCTGATAACAACCATGAAAAGGACGAAACTACAAATTCCAATGTTCAACAGAGTTTACCTTTGGTGGTACGGCTTTACTTTCTATAATTTTGAAATTTGGAACTTGATATGCTTTGAGATATCTTCAAAAATTCAAGAACTTAGTTAGAAGTTTCTAAATATTTTAGGGACCCATGGAAAACTAAAGTCTACACTGACCTAGTGACCTATTTATTGGGTGTCGTTTTCATCTATGTTTAAAAAGCTGAAATCTTATTCCTGTGCCATTTGAATTGCAGAGTGTTAATCCATTCTTGGATTCAAACTTAGGCTCTAATTCACCCAGCACATTGCCGGAGACTGCTCCTAGGCTTTGTGCCACATCATATCAGCAACAGGATGCCTTCTTTCAACTGCCAGTATCACGCCCTTATGACAACTTCTTGAAGGCTGCTGGTTGTTGATTAATGATAGAAAGGATGGTGATTCTCATACAGTCAAGCTTCTTGATAAAACTGTCTGATATTAGTGATGCACAAGAAGATCCTTGGAAAAGTTGCACTAGCAGCTTTCTTGACAAGGGATTGGCAACTGTATTTATGGCTGGATCAATGTGTTGTTTAGGGGCAAAAATTATCAATCAGATAGTTAGTTGAATAATGTCCCTTGTGCATTGATTTTCTTCCAGCAAGGAGTGTATCTTTTATCAGCTTCCTTGCGTTTTTCTCAGGGCTATATGGTGTGCATAGGTTACAGGTCATATGAACGTGTACATCTCATTATTTCATTCTTTTTTTACCTTCTAATCTTCATTGTCCTTCAACTTCTCATTCCATTTTAGGCAGTGAGAATTTTGTAAAGATGTAGAAAAATGTTTTATAATATATTTCAAAGTTATGTTAATACAATATATATAATTTGTTTAAATAGACAAAATTGTAGATCTAATTCAATCTTACAAAAGGTGAGAATTTCTTCAACTTATAAAAATAGGTTTAAACCATATAATTTGATGTGAAACTGTGGAAATGTTAACACATCCTCCGCACCAATGAGCTTGTAGATAGGTAAAAAATCTGGAACCCTTCTCGTGTTATGACCCTCCATATTTATATTTGCCGCTTGTGACTAACCATTGAGAGAATATAGGCCTCACACTTAAATCTCTCTCATGTTATGACCCTCCATATTTATATTTGCCGCTTGTGACTAACCATTGAGAGAATATAGGCCTCACACTTAAATCTCGCTCCAGCTTTGAATCAATTTGAGAGGAAATAGGATTTCAGTCGTGTTTATGTGCTGAGCAAATTTAGCAATCTCAACATAGGATGGTGGTTATTATTGAAGAAGATTCAAACTTGAAGGACGAACGCCATGGTAACGTGGCACTTTAGCCACTTAAGGAAATAGTGGGGGCGGGCGCCCTTAAGTTAAGGGTGGAGGCCTCTTGATTGTGGGGCGGGCGCCCTTGGTTCAGGGGTGGGGGTCACATGGGGCGCCCCTCATAATAGTGAGACGTGGGCTGCTTCTCTGATGGGCCTTCTTTTATCTTTATTAGCCCATTATTTCTTCACCACCCGTGCTGTTTCTACCTCCCTTTCTTCTTTTAGTGATTTTCCACTTATTTCTTCTCAATTTCTTCTTCTTTTCTCTAAACATCCATTTATAGAATAAATACCTGAAATACTAAAAATACCAGTGTAATATTAAAATAAAACAACGTAATTAAAGGAAAAACAGTAACATTATTTATGTAAATTAAATCGAATATGCGGTATATTTTCGTGTTATCAAACTCCACTACACTTGAACCTTTGCTTGTCCTCAAGCAAGAAGTAGTATGAAAAACTTTTGAACACGTGGTGAATGCAAGTGCAAGACACAAATCAATTTGTACTCGGTTGCGAAGCGTTCTTGTCTGAATAGCATAAGCTTAATTTTAACACCAAAGCCACCATACTGACACTAGACAACCCCACCTTATGCAGACCAGTCTCAGTCATGCTATTATAGCGCAACCTAATTCTTTTCATTTTGTTTCACCCACTTTCATTCGAGCGCAATCACATTAAGCCCTTTATCTTTTTCACGCACATATTGGAGTAACCAGTTAGTGACTCTGATCCCTTTTTATAGCTAGGAGTTTTGGTACATAAGTTGGGTAACTCCTTTATTTTACCCTATCACAGATTGCAGGGGATCGAACCGTAGTCCACACTACCAAGTCCAGCATCAGAAACCACTAAACCAACTCACAAAGGGTTGCTTATAAATATTTTTTTTTGTAGGGTCGCAACTGTTGGATTAAATAATCGGGTGAGGATCACTTAACTTAATTAGTGCATTTTCTGATTTTGATTAATAGAAATTTTTGGATTTTTGGGATCATTCACTTATATTCATCGGCTCTCCGTGTAGCTTGTGATTAAGACGGTTTCGACTGCTTATATAAACTACCTAGGGTTACTTTAAAACTAAATCTTAAGGTATTTGTATAATAGGTACTTAAACTGATCTCGCGTACTGGGGTTCTAGAGCGTTAAGACGGTAACGATTTTGTTTTAATCTCACTCAAGATCTTATCATTACTTAAAAATAAGCAACCTTTATATGTTTTGAGTGCGTCGAGTCATGCATCTAACCAATGAGATTTTGTTATGGCTCAAGAAAATGGAGGAAGTCGAATAGACACAAAAATCTTTGCATTTAAAATTTAACGATACATAAATATGCTTTTATTGAATGGAAATCTAACTTAAGAAAATGGTAAATAAACTAAAAACAGTAAAGCTTCCTCCCCTACACTTAAAACTTGCATTGTCCCCAATGCAACAAAATAAGGAGTAAGAAGGTAGAAAATACCCTATGACCTCAACTGCATTCTCTTCCCTGGCCCCTAGTTTGTGGTCGCCTATGTATTTCAGTGTCATGCTGGAAATGGTCGTGAATGCCATCTATATGAAGATTCAGAGTGTGCATTTATGCGGTAAAACTTGACATTTGCTAAGACATTTCCTCATAATTACGGTTATTCCAGTAGGCGTAATCGTGTTGATCCTGCTGAATTTTTCGAACTAGTTGTGTCATTTTGTTATGGTGCATTTCTAATGTTTGGAAACGCTCATTTTGTTGTAGTACTGCAGCATAAATGGCTTCGAGTGTGGCCTTCGGAGGATAATTTTTCGGAGGTACTTGTGCAGTAGGTTGGGGGACTTTTTGCTCTAATTCTTGTTCTATTTCATCAACTGCAGTGTTGTTACCCTCACCTTGGTTTGGTTGCACATTTACCTCAAGAGCAGGTGCATCCAGATTATATCGCCAGAGGTTCTAATTTCGCACATTAGTCTGCATAAGTCTAGGCAAGATTACACTATCGACTGTTATGTTATTAATCACCAAGTTGAATCTTCCATCCGTCCTCAGAGTAATTAAATGCGAGTCACGATAGTAGGTAATATCAAGAAGTTGTGCCGGCATTTAGAGATTCCCAATGGTTGCATATTCGGCGACAAGGTTCAGAGAGAGGGTTGTCGAAGTGATTATACCTCCAAAACAAAACAGATTTGTTTCACTTGCACGAACAGATGCCCGTATGTGCTCCAATAGGAAAGGAGCTACGTTAACCCGTCTGTTGAGGAGTGCGCAAAATATGAAGAACAACTCCCTTTGGTTTACTTTGTGGTTATTATTCCAACCAAAGATAGTGTTTGATAGGACCTTATGGAAATAGTGGATTGTCGAATTGTGAATATGGGAGGAATACAGATCCTTCCAATCTTGAGTTGTTTCCCCGGTCAAATCTCGGCAGAGAGTGAATCCAACGTGCTCCTAAGGCATTGGGTAGTCGGTTATTTTGGGTCTGTCACTCTTTCTTGATCTAACTCATATTCTTGATTAAACATCCAGAATTTGACGATTCCAGTAAGGGGAGGATCATCTTATGGAGTTTCATGAGAAAAAGAACTTAGAAATTCCAATACCAACGGCTTAAGAGTAGGAAAACGTCGGGTGCAGATCTGATGTAGATTGGTGTTGTTGAGTGTGACACCCCAAATTAATTCAAGTATTAAATAATTAGGAATTTAATTATTAATTTAATTAAAGGCTTAATTAATAATATTTTTGGATTAAATGGATTAATTATTTAATTAATTAAAAAGAAGGTTGGGGGTGTAAGGTTGAATTGGAGGTGTGTGGAGTAAAAAGCTCTACTAAATCATAACTAATTTATTTCTATTATTTGGCAAATAAAAAGGAATAAATAAAGGAATAAAAGGAAAAGTGTGAGGAAAAAGGAAATAAGGATTTGCATACTACGTGAAGTTGGAAAAGAGAAGAGAAAGAGGAGAAAATCCAATTCGTCAGAACTTCGAAGATTCATCGCGAGGTAAGGGGGGATTGAATATGGTTCTTATGCCTTATGGGTTTTGATGATCATTAGAACAAATCGAATCGTTAGGAATCTCGAATTGGAATGATTAAATATGCCCTAATGTCATAATCCGACGTAAAACCGTAATTGGAATTGTTAAGAATGATTAGATTGATGTGGAATGATTCTAGGTTAATTGGAGAAACATATTCCTATAATCAAAAGTATGTGAATTTTCATGAATTAATTCTGTTTTGGTGTTAGTATGTTGTTTGGTGATGATTAGAATTAATGGAAATTCGTAACAGTAGGGAAAACTGGGTTTTTGAGGAAAATCAACGTGTATGGGTCGACACAAGCACTTATGCATCGATACAAGTTGTGGAAATTTGAAAAAACAGAGAGTTGGAAAAGCCATGCATCGACTCATAGAGTCATGCATCGATTCATAAGTTTGAAAACAAGGGCATGTATCGATGCAAAAGGATTATGAATCGATGCAAGAGAGTTATGCATCGACACATAATGCGTATGTGTCGACACATGCTGAACAAAATTTAAAAATGCAGAAAATTAAATGTTATGCATCGATGCATAACTAATTGAGGTAGATGCAAGCTGATTTGAGGTCGATGCATAGCCTTATGCATCGATGCATACTGTGTTGGGTTGAAACATGAATTTTTTTGAAACAATTTCTATCATAACTTTTTAACCGTAGCTCCGATTTAGGCATAGTTGGTATCGTTGGAAAGCTTAGGACGTGTACTACCTAATGGAAATATTTTCAAAACTAAAAATTGAAATCTGGAAGAATTAATTTAGTTTCCGTAATCAGAACTCATGGAAAGTTTATGGTTCATGTGTTGAATAACTGTGCAAAATGTTAATTTTATGGATTGTGATTAACATTGATGTTTATGATTTCTGTACCAGATGCTATTGTGTTATTGATTTATAATTGGAATAATGCTGTGTATTCATGTTCCATGTTTTGAATTGTTGCATGCTTTTGATGTGCATGCATGAGCATTGGAAATGGTTCATTCCTATTGTGCAGAATTGAACTTGCAGGGCCAATAGACTTACCTAAGGTACAGAGGTAGTGAGGCTAGATTCTTGACCTGGTGATGTATGTGCGAATCATTGGATTGACGCTGTTTCCGAAGTGTAAGCGGAACAAGATGTGAACTTGGTTCACGATTGGTACCACATGCATTGAGTCTGCATTGCATATGTATTTGGAATATGTTAGGATGAATTCCAGTGTTCCAATTGCATCTATTTGCTGCTGTATGTATAAATGAATGTGTGAATTGTGTTTGTGAAATCATATGCTAATGCTATTAATAAGGGTGAATAATGAATTGGTTGTTTTTATTGTTTTGAGAAATGCATAATGCATCTTAATTTTGATGAAATCTCACCCTTACTTTAATGATTTCAGATTCGAAGTGATTAGCTTCTTTGGAATTGGTGAGGACAACTTTTAGAGTTGTGCTACGTAGTTATTCCGCGTGTCAGTGTCATGCTCTGGTAGTTGTAACACTGGGGAACGATTGATTGGATTTTTATGGATTTAAAACTGGTTGTTTTAGTTATGTTTTGGTTTATGTTTTGGAACAAATATTTGATTTGTACTATTCCGGAGTTTATGTTATTTTTCCGCTGCTTAAACATAATTCATTGGTTTTATTTAATACGTTCTTCAGTTAAAAAGGCATGATTACTGTTTTTAGTTATTTGAATTAATTAAATTGTGACGCCTCTTGTTATGTGTTTAAAACTCTGATTAATTATATAAATCGCGGGTAAATTAGAAGGGGTGTTACAATAGTGGTATTAGAGCATAGTGTTGCACCCCAAAATTTGCCCTCCTATATCAATTTTACCTGGCTTAGGCTTTGCATTCATTTGCATACGTTTCCATTGGGCCACTCGCTTTAGACATTCATTCACTCATCACATCTGCATCATTACTTACATCTGAGGTGATCGGATTTCGAACTCACATCATTTTGTGTTTGGAAAGTACCCACTGTTGCACATACGTGCATTGATGTCTTTGATTCTAGGGTTTTTAGGTTTTGGACTGGCTTGAGGTAATTATGTTACAAGATTTGGAAGATGTTTATTGTTTTCAATCAACCCGGGAAAATTGAGGATGACAAGGTGGTTTTTGCTCATCAAAAGATTTAGAAGGTGAAGTCGAAGAACTATGCTCACAACGGGTTACAATTTTCTTTAAAAAAAAACTTTCTTGAAGGTTTGAGTTTTAATTTAAGATGGCGCCTATCATTCAATTGGGGTTATTTTAATGGCAAGATGGTTTGAATTTCAAGGGTTTGGATTACAAGATTATCGGCTTTTATAATGCGTTTTCAATACACTTCTTGAGTTTGAAAAAGGATGGAGGAAATTGGAATTGTTTGCAAGATACTATCTTTCTTAAGCATCACTGTTCGCCGTCACCGAACCGTCACCGATTAGAAAACTAGGGTTTCATTCCCCCCTTTCCATTTCCAATTTGTAAACAGAAAACGAAAATCAAAACATTTCCAGAAATCAGATAATAGTAACAGAGACAACGAATCGAGAGAGAGATGTCTAGTTTCCGAAATCACGAGCCATAGTGAGAACGAGGGAGGTGAGTGGCGACGACGATGAGAGATGAGACATAGTCGGTCGTGTCTTAGAGTCTTTATCCCTTTCGTATGCGACTAGTGCAAGGTAACTGTCGATACTTGTGTGCTGATGTGATTGTTTTGTAATGTTACAGAACAATGGCCGAAAGAGGTAACGGAAGAGACGACGCTGCTGCTATTGCTGAAGCCTTGGGAATGTTGGCTGGTGTGCTTGGAGGGAATCAGCTAGGAGGAGGTATTGGTGCTGATAGGCAATTGGGAAACTTTCAGAGGAACAATCCTCCATTGTTCAAAGGAACTCATGATCCCGAAGGTGCTCAGAAGTGGCTGAAGAAGATCGAAAGGATCTTCAGAGTGATTGACTGTGCGGAAGAGCTGAAGGTGAGGTATGGTACTCACATGTTGGCAGAGGAAGCTGATGACTGGTGGGTTGCTACCAGAACGGAAATGGAAGAAGATGGCATTGCATTGACTTGGGCTGTGTTCAGGAGAGATTTTTTGAGAAGATACTTTCCTGAAGACATTCGGGGCAAGAAGGAGATTGAGTTTCTAGAGCTCAAGCAAGGCAACAAGTCTGTGAGTGAGTATGCTTCGAAATTCACTGAGTTGGCGAAGTACTATGCTCATTATACTAACGATGCAGATGGAGAATTTTCCAAATGTATCAAGTTTGAGAATGGTCTTCGTGATGAGATCAAGCAGGGTATCAGGTATCAACGCATTAGGAGGTTTTTTAATTTGGTAGACTGTAGTAGGATTCTAGAAGAGGATCTTGCTAGTACTAAGTCGAATGCTCAAGGATATGTTGATCGTAAGGGAAAGAAGTAGATGGATCGTGGTAAACCCTATGATAAGAATAATCAGAAATCCGGTGGTTGGAAGAAGCCTAGTGGGGGAGACTCTGGTTCTTCCATTAAGTGTTACAGGTGTGGTGAAATGGGGCATAGAGCTAATGAGTGCAAGAATGATGCAAAGAAGTGCAACAACTGTGGGAGATTTGGTCATGTAGCTGCTGAGTGCAGAGCCAGAAAGATAACTTGTTACAACTGTGGCAAAGAGGGTCATACTCGTCCGTAGTGTACTAAGCCAAAGAAAGAACAAGCTGGTGGGAAAGTGTTCGCTTTGTCAAGATCAGAGACTAAGCCAGATGATCGGTTGATTAAAGGTACATGTTTTATTAATGGCATACCTTTAATTGCGATTATTGATACTGGGGCGAAACATTATTTTATTGCTTTGGACTGTGCTAAAAGGTTGAACTTGGATATTTCTAATATGGATGGAAGTATGGTCATTGACACTCCTGCGTCGGGTTCAGTGACTACTTCATATGTTTGTAGGAATTATCCTATTATAATTTTTGGAGAGGTTTCAATATGGATTTAGTGTGCCTACCTTTAGAACAACTTGATATTATCCTTGGAATGAACTGGTTGGTACTCAACCAGGTTCATATCAATTGTTTTGAAAAGACAGTTATATTTCCTGAAGAAGCAAAGGTTGAAGATGTGACTATGTCAGTCAAGCAGCTGAATTCAGCTGTTAAAGATGGTGTTGTAGTGTTTATGTTGTATTCCTCGACGGAGGTGAAAGGAAAAGCTAAGAGTGGTGAATTGCCTGTTGTGAACGAATTTCCAGAAGTGTTTCCGGAAGACGTTAGTGAGCTGCTGTTCGCGTTAAACGGTGACGCGCCTGAGGATGCGAACGTGAGTTCGGATCTTCTGGTACACAACGATTTAAATCTTTTGATTTGTTTATAAAGATGCCGCGAGCATCAAGCTTTATTATTTTCAACACAAGAAAGATGATTTAATGATTATGAAAAAGGGGAAAGCTGAAATACCCTCAATTGATATTGGTATGCGTAACGACTAGCGCAAACTAGACATAACGCATTGGGGAGATTCTGAGTAAGGGGGATTGTTATATAAAGGGAATAGATGGAGCACCCTAAATATATGTAGTTATCTACAGCTTTATATATGAATATGTTTGATATGTTTGTCTGTTTTAATTGCTATTTTTATGTGGGATTCTAGGGTTTGTTATTATTGTGCTCGCAAAGATCTGTGGATCTTCTGCATACATATCCCCTAGTGGGAATCAGAGCATTTGTAGCTCGGATCTACAAGGTTCTATAGTTTGTTTGGTCTGAGGGAGATAGAAATTTGCTCGGCAAGGATGAGACCTTGTGCCTACGTATTCTCAAAAGGATGTTGAGAAAGTCAGAGAAATCGTAGTTCCCACTTATGCTTAGTGGAAAGCAACGGATGTTAGTAAGAGATGACAAATGTCATCTTAATGAAAAATGTATCTAATCTATTTCATCACATACATTTTTGAAAAGTTGTTTGATTGATTAAAATCTTTCGTCGTAAGTATTAGGTGTTTTGCTTGAGTGTTCAAGCGCTACCACTTACATGTTTAAGAAAGATGTTTGAAAAGGTGATTGAATCTTTTAACCGTAAGTATTGGGTGTTTTGCTTGAGTGTACAAGCGCTACCACTTACAATTAAGAGATGTTTTTGTTTGAAAAGAGTTTAAAAAGTTTGAAAAGTTTTTGACTGTGATGTAATGGATGAGATACTTCTTCCATAGAGATGATAGATGTCCAAATCTCAAGGAGAAATTGATTGGATTAAAGGGATGCTTTTAAGAAGCCCGTGGGTCCTTGTATTGTTAGCCCAAGAGGAGGCATTCGAGGGTCATCGAGGTCATCGAGGGTCCTTGTATGAAGCTCAAGAGGAAGCTATAGGGTATGGTCGACTTTGGCTTGAAAGGATTTCACCGAAACCATCCTTTTCGAATAAGAGCAATTTCACCGGAAATTTTACTGGGAATTTGAAAGTGATTTCACCGGAAACCATCCTTCGTGGTTCTATCTTAGCTGGTGATTCTTTGTATTGAAGCCCAATAGAGGTCATAAGAGATTTCCGGTCTCTTTCATTGTATGATGCCCAAGAGAAGGCTAAACTCAATGAGGAGTTCTTTTGAACGAAGCCCAAGAGGAGGCTTACTCAACAGGGGAGTGTTGTCTTATACGAAGCCTAAGCGGAGGCTAACTCTGTGGGGAGAGTTTTTTTGTACAAAGCCCAAGAGAAGGCTAAACTCTGTTGGAGATAAAAATATCTTGTATGAAGCCCAAGCGGAGGCTAAACTCAACTGGGGATGAGTTGTCTTGTATGAAGCCCAAGCGGAGGCTAAACTCTGGGAACCTATTGATTAGTCTAATTGTTATGTTATTATTAGACAGTTTGTATAAACAGTGTGTGTGTGATATGTATTCACGAGTTTATGAAGGAAATATAAACAATGCATGATGTTTATTTACAGCAGTTTATGAAATATAAACAAGTGTCCGTGAAACGAACGTCAAACGAGCGCAACTTGATTATTCACAAGTTTGTACTGTACAAGGAAATGAATATGTACACGAATGAGTTTTTATGTACAAAGAAAGATGGATGTACATAGGAGGGTGGGACTTACACCGTAGGGAGGCCCATTGATTTGAAAGCGCCACAGGGAATGATGCTCCTTTCAATGTCAATGGTATTCAGTAAAATGTATGATGAAACGGAAATGATTGATTGAAGTTTTATCTGTAAAAGGTATCTGTATTATGTACATATAAAAAGTATTTGAAAAAAGAAGTATCTGTGTTATGTACAGATGAAAATTTGTATGTGTTTTGAAAGTTTTTGATATGTACAAAGAAATATTATGTACATAAAAGAATGTTATGGGACTTACACCGTGATGGAGGCCCATTGGTCAAAAAGAAATTTCGCTTCAGAAGAAACCTTTCTTTAGAACCAATGGATTCAGCGTATAGACAAACGAATGAAAACAAACGAAAGAAATTTGTTTACGTTTGAATATTAACAATGATAATTTGAGTATGTACAAGTAAAACTAAATATGTACATAAAGGATTGGGACTTACACCATAAGGGTGGCCCATGATCGATCGAGAAATTCGAGAGAAGACGAAATCAGTTTTATCGTTTTAAATCGGATTGATCATGGTAAAAGATGCAAGTTTAATGAAATGTTTTGAAAAAATGATTTGAAAATGTTTTGAAATGTGAGGTTCATTTATGAAAAGTTTTTGAAAAAAATCGGAAGTCGAAAACTTGAAAAATTCACCTTTTAAGGAGGTTTGAAAAGTGTTCAGAACATCGTTTTCGGCTCGATTAAAATTTAATCAGATGAAAGTTTTTTCTGAAAATTTTGCACTATCACAAAATAGATGTATTTATTGACAAGTGTTTAAAAAATCATCTCAAAATGAGAAGTTTTGATTGGCCAAAAAAATTGTGAAAGTTTGATAAAAAAACATGAAAAAATTGAAGTTTTGTAAAAAAGAATGGAAAAAATGGTCCTGATGGGTGTTGAACCCATGACCATGAGGTAGACCACGTGGCAAGAAGAACTTAAGGGCAAGCATACAACCACTGGGCCAAACGCGTTGAGCTGTTTAGTGGATTAAAACACGCGTTGATATAAGATTGGTTTATTTTAAAAATTTGAAAATCAAGAACACATGAAGAACGCGCGCATCCTGGGTTTCTCGTTTTGATTTTCAGTTTCATGAATTCAACCTAAAATCTTTGTTTCTCAATGAAATCCAATGATGTAAACATCAAAGTTGCTCGATTTTGCACCACAAATATGATTATGGTTGTTAATTTCATTTATTTTCAGTCTAGAACGATTTAGGTTTTGAAAAACACGAAGAACCCTAATCTGAAAATCTCAAATTAAATGATGTATGTTGGATGATTGTTTGATTTTATTGAGGGTTAAGGATCGCTATGAGTGCAGAAAACAATTGGCCAAGAGCTTTTGTCAAAAGAATCAAAGAATTATGAGAACCAAGTTCGTGTTTATACCTGGAAAAATGAGAATCGAAAACGATGATGGAGTGTTTCCAGTTGCTGTTTCTTGATCACTTAAGCACCAGCGGCCTCTAGGGATGATGTATGAGTGTTTAGAACTTCATGAGCATGCTTGGATTACTCTACTCAAGTCCACCTGCACGAGCTTGAAAACAAAACTGGAAAATGATGTAAATCGTGTTACAGTTAGATGTTCTTGTTTTGGATCATGTCTATGAGGTATAGGGAAGGCGTATGGATGATTACAACATCAATTGATCAAGCCTAGCTTCAGTTTCAAATTCCATGGCAGTTTTGGAAGCTTATGTGCATAGCAAGTGATTTCTGATTTTTAGCTTTGATCAAGTTGTTTTTAAGCTTGGAACAAGTTTAATTATGATCATGAAACATGTTAGACACCAAAGATCCACCTGATTTTATCTGAATTTCAAAAAGGCACTAATTCCTACTTTGCACTAAATTACTTGATTTTGAAGAAAGTATAGTGAAAGCATGTTTTTGCATTTGCTTTGGTGTTGATTTAGGCTTGAAATGTCATCCTTTTATAGGCAACAAGTTCTGAAATGTTAGGCAAAGAAGGACAAGCTTTTGGTGATTCAAAGATAACTTAGAGGGCAAGAATGGTATTTGCCAAAAAAGGAAACTTCCTTTTTTCACCATGTGCCCAATTTTTACAATTTGATCCAATCCTCTCAATTATCACCTCTCATTGATATTTATCAGTTCATCCATCCACTTGGCAAGGTTAGAAAGCTTCTAGATGAAGAAACACAAAAATGACCTATAATTTTGATGTTTTGACTTTGAAAATCAAGTGTCATGGAGCCTTATGTTTCAATTTCAAAAGTGTATCTAGACTCCATGGATTTGAGAGTTCTTGGACATTTTGGAAATATCTTTCCACAAGCTACAACTTTCATGTTTTGAGTTTTTTTCAATTCAAATTGGAACTAGGTGAAAAAATGGCTTGAAGTTTGGAAAAAATGAGAAATTTCAACACTTAGAAAAATTTCTAAGTATGAAAACTTTTGACTTTTTGTTGACCTTTTCAAATTCTTTGATTTTTTATGATCATGATGGATCATTTGAAGTATTTTGATGATGGAAAAAGTTGTTTTGAAAAATTTGACCAAAAGTCAAAGTTTGACTTTTCTGTGCAGATGAAATTTCATCAGACGTTTCTGAAATTGACTGATGAAGTCTGTGAACCTCTGTGATGTTTTGAATCCAGAAATTAGGTCAAGATGTTGTATCTAAAATATAATGACCAATCTCTATCCAAAAAAGTCAATCACTGCTCAAAAAATCAGAGAATGCCTATGCTCGACCAAAACCCTAATTGGTCGATCCTCGATTGATCAGTGAAAAAAATGGATATCTGAGGATTGAAAGCTGATGATTTGATCAAGATAGATCAAATGGAGTGAGAAAATCTCAAACCCTAATTGGTTAGCTCTTGAATCAGATGAAAATCTGATGAAACCCTAATTTTGACCTGTGAATGCTACACCCGATTAATGCTGTTTGAACTGTTAGTTATGCAACAATGCAAATGTAAGGTGGTATATTAGGTCAAAAATTGGGGTATGACAGCTGCCACCTGAGAGAGAAGTGGAGTTTGCTATAGATTTGATTCCTGGAACTAGTCCAGTGTCGATGGCGCCTTATCGCATGTCGGCCATCTGAATTGTTTGAGTTAAAGAAGCAGTTGGAGGAATTACTTGAGAAGAAGTTTATTCGTCCTAGTGTTTCTCCGTGGGGTGCTCCGGTGTTGTTGGTTAAGAAGAAGAAAGGTACAATGAGACTGTGTGTTGATTACAGGCAGTTGAATAAAGTGACAATCAAGAATCAGTATCCATTGCCGATGATTGATGATTTAATGGATCAGTTAGTTGGAGCTTGTGTATTCAGTAAGATTGATTTGAGGTCTGGATATTATCAGATTCGTGTGAAGATGGAGGATATTCAAAAAACTGCATTTAGAACGAGGTATGGACATTATGAGTATTATGTTATGCCGTTTGGAGTTACTAATTCACCTGGTGTTTTCATGGAGTATATGAACAAGATATTTCATCCGTATCTTGATAAATTTGTGGTGGTATTTATTGATGACATTCTGATTTATTCAAATAATGATGAAGAGCATGCATGACATCTTAGAATTGTGTTGGGATTGTTGAAAGAGAAGAAGTTGTATGCAAAGTTATCTAAGTCTGAATTCTGGTTAAGTGAAGTAAGTTTCCTTGGTCACGTGATTTCTAAGAATGGTATTGTTGTTGATCCTACGAAGGTAGAAGCGGTATCTCAGTGGGAAGCGCCAAAGAATGCTTCTGAAATCCGTAGTTTTCTTGGTCTAGCAGGTTACTACAGAAAGTTCATTGAAGGATTTTCGAAGTTAGCTTTGCCATTGACTAAGTTGACAAGAAAAGGTCAAGTGTTTGTTTGGGATTCGGAATGTGAGAAAGGATTCCAAGAATTGAAGAAGAGGTTGACTAGTGCTCCGATTCTGATTTTGTCGAATTCGGAAGAATCTTTTGTTGTGTATTGTGATGCGTCATTGATGGGATTAGGTGGTGTTTTGATGCAAGATAAGCAGGTAGTAGCTTATGCTTCAAGACAGTTGAAGGTTCATGAAAGGAACTATCCGACTCATGATTTAGAGTTGGCAGCTGTTGTGTTTGTTTTGAAATTATGGAGGCATTATCTGTATGGTTCTCGATTTGAGGTCTTCAGTGATCATAAGAGTTTAAAGTATCTCTTCGATCAGAAAGAGTTGAATATGAGACAGAGGAGATGGTTAGAATTTCTGAAGGATTGTGATTTTGGTTTGAATTACCATCCTGGTAAGGCATACATTGTTGCAGATGCATTGAGTAGGAAGTCCTTGCATATGTCAATGTTGATGGTTCGTGAATTAGAGTTGGTTGAACAATTCAGAGATTTGAGTTTGGTATGCGAGACTACTTCTGATAGTGTTAAATTGGGAATGTTGAAGTTGACTAGTGGTATTCTTGAGGAAATTCGAACTGGACAGAAATCTGATGTTAGTTTGGTGGATAGGTTGACATTGAGCAACCAAGGTCAAGTAGGTGAATTCCGAATTGACGAGAATGGTGTTATGAGATTTGGTGACAGGGTGTGTGTTCCGGATATTGCAGAACTTCGGAAGAGTATTTTAGAAGAAGGACATCGTAGTGGATTGAGTATTCATCCTGGTGCTACTAAGATGTATCATGACTTGAAAAAGTTATTTTGGTGGCCTGGAATGAAAAAGGAAATTGCTGAATTTGTTTATGCGTGTTTGGTTTGTCAGAAGTCAAAGATTGAACACCAGAAACCGTCAGGATTGATGGAACCGTTGTTTGTTCTGGAGTGGAAATGGGATGGCATTTCTATGGATTTTGTATCTGGTTTGCCTAAGACAGCGAATAACTGTGACTCTATTTGGGTTATTGTTGATCGGTTGACGAAATCATCTCACTTCATTCCGATAAGAATGGATTATCCTATGGAGAGGTTGGCAGAATTGTATGTTGAGAAGATTGTAAGTTTGCATGGTATTCCTTCTAGTATTGTATCGGATAAAGATCAGAGGTTTACGTCTAAGCTTTGGACGGGACTACAAGAAGCTTTGGGTACTAAGTTACGATTGAGTTCCGCTTATCACCAGCAGACAGATGGTCAGACGAAGAGGACGATTCAGTCGTTAGAAGATTTGTTGAGAGCTTGTGTGTTGGAGAAAGGTGGAGCTTGGGATAGTTACTTGCCATTGATTGAGTTTACCTACAACAATAGTTTTTATTCGAGTATTGGTATGGCTCCGTTTGAGGCATTGTATGGTAGGAGGTGTCGGACACCGTTGTGTTGGTACGAATATGGAGAAAGTGTTGTGATTGGACCGGAAATTGTCCAACAGACTTCAAAAAAGATTAAGATGATTCAGGAGAAGATGAGAGCTTCTCAGAGTCGTCAGTCAGAAGAGTTATCATGATAAGAGGAGGAAGGATCTTGAGTTTAGTGAAGGAGATCATGTGTTTATGCGAGTTACTCCGATGACTGGTATTGGTCGAGCATTGAAGTCAAAGAAGTTGACTCCGCGTTTTATTGGTCCGTATCAGATTACCAAGAGGGTTGGAAGAGTTGCTTATCAGATTGCTTTAGTGCCGTCGCTTGCAAATTTGCATGATGTCTTCCATGTATCTCAGTTGAGGAAATACATTCCTGATCCGTCTCATGAGATTCAGGTAGATGATATACAGGTGCGAGATAATCTGATTGTTGAAGCATTACCTGCGAGAATTGAGGATCGGAAAGTGAAGCAATTGCGTGGTAAAGAGATAGCATTGGTGAAAGTAGCTTGGGGAGGACTAGCAGGTGGAAATGTAACTAGAGAACTGGAGAGCCAGATGAAGGACTCGTATCCCGAACTTTTCGTCTAAGGTATGTTTTCGAGGACGAAAACTCTTTTTAGTAGGGGAGAGTTGTGACACCCCAAATTAATTCAAGTATTAAATAATTAGGAATTTAATTATTAATTTAATTAAAGGCTTAATTAATAATATTTTTGGATTAAATGGATTAATTATTTAATTAATTAAAAAGAAGGTTGGGGGTGTAAGGTTGAATTGGAGGTGTGTGGAGTAAAAAGCTCTACTAAATCATAACTAATTTATTTCTATTATTTGGCAAATAAAAAGGAATAAATAAAGGAATAAAAGGAAAAGTGTGAGGAAAAAGGAAATAAGGATTTGCATACTACGTGAAGTTGGAAAAGAGAAGAGAAAGAGGAGAAAAGTCAATTCGTCGGAACTTCGAAGATTCATCGCGAGGTAAGGGGGGATTGAATCTGGTCTTATGCCTTATGGGGTTTGATGATCATTAGAACAAATCGAATCGTTAGGAATCTCGAATTGGAATGATTAAATATGCCCCAATGTCATAATCCGAAGTAAAACCGTAATTGGAATTGTTAAGAATGATTAGATTGATGTGGAATGATTCTAGGTTAATTGGAGAAACATATTCCTATAATCAAAAATATGTGAATTTTCATGAATTAATTCTATTTTGGTGTTAGTATGTCGTTTGGTGATGATTAGAATTTATGGAAATTCGTAACAGTAAGGAAAACTGAGTTTTGGAGGAAAATCAACGTGTATGGGTCGACACAAGCACTTATGCATCGATACAAGTTATGGAAATTTGGAAAAACAGAGAGTTGGAAAAGCCATGCATCGACTCATAGAGTCATGCATCGATTCATAAGTTTGAAAACAAGGGCATGTATCGATGCAAAAGGATTATGGATCGATGCAAGAGAGTTATGCATCCACACATAATGTGTATGTGTCGACACATGCTGAACAAAATTTAAAAATGCAGAAAATTAAATGTTATGCATCGATGCATAACTAATTGAGGTCAATGCAAGCTGATTTGAGGTCGATGCAAGCTGATTTGAGGTCGATGCATAGCCTTATGCATCGATGCATACTGTGTTGGGTTGAAACATGAATTTTTCTGAAACGATTTCTATCATAACTTTTTAACCGTAGCTCCGATTTAGGCATAGTTGGTATCGTTGGAAAGTTTAGGATGGGTACTACCTAATGGAAATATTTTCAAAACTAAAAATTGAAATCTGGAAGAATTAATTTAGTTTCCGTAATCAGAACTCATGGAAAGTTTATGGTTCATGTGTTGAATAATTGTGCAGAATGTTAATTTTATGGATTGTGATTAACATTGATGTTTATGATTTCTGTACCAGATGCTTTTGTGTTATTGATTTATAATTGGAATAATGTTGTGTATTCATGTTCCATGTTTTGAATTGTTGCATGCTTTTGATGTGCATGCATGAGCATTGGAAATGGTTCATTCCCATTGTGCGGAATTGAACTTGCAGGGCCAATAGACTTACCTAATGTACAGAGGTAGTGAGGCTAGATTCTTGACCTGGTGATGTATGGGCGAATCATTGGATTGACGCTGCTCAAGTGTAAGCGAACAGGGTGTGAACTTGGTTCACGATTGGTACCACATGCATTGAGTCTGCATTGCATATGTATTTGGAATATGTTAGGATGAATTACAGTGTTTCAATTGCATCTATTTGCTGCTGTATGTATAAATGAATGTGTGAATTGTGTTTGTGAAATCATATGCTAATGCTATTAATAAGGGTGAATAATGAATTGGTTGTTTTATTGTTTTGAGAAATGCATAATGCATCTTAATTTTGATGAAATCTCACCCTTACTTTAATGATTTCAGGTTCGAAGTGATTAGCTGCTTTGGAATTGGTGAGGACAACTTTTAGAGTTGTGCTACGTAGTTATTCCGCGTGTCAGTGTCATGCTCTGGTAGTTGTAACACTGGGGGAACGATTGATTGGATTTTTATGGATTTAAAACTGGCTGTTTTAGTTATGTTTTGGTTTATGTTTTGGAACAAATATTTGATTTGCACTATTCCGGAGTTTATGTTATTTTTCCGCTGCTTAAACATAATTCATTGGTTTTATTTAATACGTTCTTCAGTTAAAAAGGCATGATTACTGTTTTTAGTTATTTGAATTAATTAAATTGTGACGCCTCTTGTTATGTGTTTAAAACTCTGATTAATTATATAAATCGCAGGTAAATTAGAAGGGGTGTTACATTGAGCATGAGAATCACACTGTCAGTCAGACCCAATTGTTCTAAACAATCTTCGTCCACATATTTCGTGGGTATGACAGAGCATTGATATAAATTCAAATATTTTTCTTTTTGCCTCCCGCCATCTTGAGTGCGAAAGATAATTCATGATAAATCTGGCGGTGGCCTGGCTGGTCTAGTCATCCTATGGTTTTGAGAACATTAGGCCATTATAAGTTGCTACAAAAGGAGTGGGTTGTGAGGAAGAAATTTGATAAAGAATGAAATATGGAAGTGTAATGGTTTTAGTGAGAATGTGAGCGGTAGGATGAATTTATAAAGGTGGTGTAGAAGTTGAAGGGATGAAATGAGGTATTAATGAAATTAAAGGAGGACGATTGAATGATGTGGTTTCTGGAATATGGAAGTTTGAAAGTGGTAAATGAAAAAGAGAAAGTGGAGTGATAATGGTTTAATGTGGGTGAGAATGAGTTGAATAAATATAATGAGGATGAGAAAAGAAAATATTATGAGAAAGAGAGAGAAGATACGCGTGAGAAATAAAGAGAGGGAGTCACAGGAGAGGGGACAGGAGTGCAGGGCGGGGGCCATACGTATGAAGGGCAGGCACCCCTATGCAGGGAGGGGGCCACAACTCTTGTTTCTTTTTGACCGCGTGCATGTGACACAGGACAGTGGCCATTCATCTTCCTTTTTTTAATTTTCATTTTGACTGCATGCATGCAACAGGGTGGGGCCACTCAAGTGTGGCCGCAGCATAGCATGTGAAACAACATGCATGTGAAAGGCATGCATGTGAAGGGCGGACACCCCTATGCACATGCGAAGGATTTTAATACTTTGCATGTGATTCCTTTCCTGCATGTAGCAGCAATATGTAGACTTGTTTTTGACTAGTGTATGACATGTAAGGATAAAGCACATGTACCAACTATTTATGATTTAAACTAAGGTACAACTGGCAAAGTTAATAGTAACACTGCAGAAAATTTTTAATAGTTGGCATAATACTTGGCCTAATCAAGTAGAAAGCATGTAATTTATTTACTACATCAGCAACTTTTCATTTAGCAAGGATGCAATTTATTTACTACATAAGCAGCTTTTCATTTAGAAGGTACTATATATATATATATATATATATATATATATATATATATATATATATATATCACTTTCATATAAATAATACACATGCATAACAACAGGATAAGAAACCCCATATCTTATTCAAGTCAGTATCAAGACATTTGAATAGCAGTATCTAAGTAGTAGGTAGTAATAGAATAAAATATATAAACTGAATAGCAGAAAACCAAAACATATAAACTGGATATTAAACTGCATTAGAATAAAATGATAACAAAGTACTGAACACCAAATAAAAATGACAAAATTGAAAATCCTAAAATTAAATTTTGTTCTACTTGTATTGAAAAACAAGAAAACAAGAAATCCTAATTAACTATTTCCTTCCCCACACGTAAATAAAATAGTGCCCTCATTGTTTAAATACAAGTGTCAGAAACAAATAAATCTCCAAAAATAATTAGCCACATCTTGAGAAAATCTGCTAATATAAATCATCCATCCGTTCGGCCGTAGCATCCATAAAATCTTGAAAATCCAAGCGCAAGGTATTGATATCACCTATTAAGCTAGCAACTTGATTATCCAAATTAGTAATAGTGGAGGCAATGTCAATAGGAGGAGGTGGAGCATTAGCTGGAGCAACAGATGTGGCAGAGGGTGCGGGGCGGACAGGCGAAGCAATGTCATAATAGCCTGGAAGGGTCTCTAGGTCCTCTAAGTCTTCATAAGCCTGGGGAGTTTCCAGGTGTGTATTTGCCTTCAATGTTGAAAGATTGCATTGAGTTTGCTAAAGGCTGCCAAGAATGCCAAATGCATGGAGGCATACAACATGTCCTTGCAAGTGAGCTGCATTACATTATAAAACCTTGGCCATTTAGAGGATGAGCTTTAGATGTGATTGGAGAAATAAAACCAGCTTCTTCGAAACAACAAAGATACATATTAGTCGACATTGATTATTTTACAAAATGGGTCGAAGTTATGGCCTTGACAAATGTCGACCAAGAGGCTGTTATTGATTTTATACAAAATCACATCATATGTCGGTTTGGACTTCCAGAAATAATTACAACCGACCAATAATTAGTGTTTATTGGGCGAAAAATGCAAGAATTTATGCAAGAATTTGGGATTAAATTATTAACTTCTACTCCTTACTATGCTAAAGAAAACGGCCAAGTCGAAGCGGCCAATAAGGTGGTAATTAGCTTAATTAAGAAGCATGTAGGAAAGAAGTCAAGAAATTGGCATAAAACACTTGATCAAGCTTTATGGACATGTAGGACTTCTCCCAAGGAAGCAACAGGAGCTACTCCGTTTCGACTTGCTTATGGACACGATGTTGTGTTGCCTGTTGAAATACATGTTCAATCTATAAGGATTCAAAGAAAGCATGAGATACCATCTGAAGACTATTGGAAAATGATGGCAGACGAACTGGTCGACTTAGATGAAGAGAGGATGCTAGCTCTCGATTCGTTGAGAAGACAGAAGGTAAGAGTTGCCAGAGCCTATAATAAAAAGGTGAAAGATAAGGTATTTGTTGTTGACGACCTAATTTGGAAAGTGATATTAACTATGGACATGAGTGATAGATTCTTAGGAAAATGGTCCCCAAATTGGGAAGGACCTTTTAAGGTAATTCAAGTTTTTTCAAACAACGCTTATGAACTTGAAGAATTATCCCCAGATCGACGGATTTTAAGGGTAAACGGTAAGTACTTAAAAAAGTAAGAACCTATTCTTCAAGAAGTTACAGTTTCGATAGAGTAAATGTTTTTCGAATAAAAGTTGGAGAAAGTTATGCCGAAACCAGCAAACCAGGCATGCATAAGATGTGTGCAAAAGATAAAGATGTAAAGAAAAAAATATATAAAAGCATTACATTATATTTGGCTAGAAAGCCATTGTTTAAACTTTACATAAAAGGCCATAAAATAATGGTTACATTAATCAGAAATGTTGGAATTTGTTATGGAAAGACTTTAGTTCACTATGGAGGCATACATCATGATTTTCAAAGCTTTCTGCACTCGCCTTAAGCGCCACTATCTCTGCTTCGATTTTAGAGGTAGAAGTACTAACGGATACAACATCCATAGTCATCTTGTGCACTTCTGTTTGAGTCGGAGCGATAATTTGGTTGAGCTCCTCTTCTCGCTTAGTGACAAGTTCCAGTTCTTTGCCTAAAACGACCATTTCCTTGGACAATTCTGCCATTCGACTGCGTATTTCAGCAACTCTTTTCCTTGTATAAGTTAGTTCTTGCCGTTTCTGATTAATCTGTGCCATTAATCCTTTATTTACTACTTTGGACTTTACCACCACATTCACATTCCCATTCACCAAAGCTTGTTTCTCCTCGACCAGTGATTCATTCTTCTTTACACAATTGACATTTTCAAGTAAAGAAAGAAGAGTTTTCTTAAACATTTCCATCATGAGTTTGGATGACTCAGAAGTATCAAGGCCCTTAAGATAAGTAAGAGCATCTAAAAGTTCTGAGCCAAGAGTTGAGTATTTGTGGAGCAAGTGAGGCAGATCAGGGCTCAAAACATGAGTTCGGATTTTGTCCGTCAATTTCTTAACTTTTGTAGCCTCAGGCCCTAATTTATCGTTGTGAGTTTGGGACTAGTCGAAAGTAGAAGAGAGAGTGTGAGTATTCACGAAGTTGCACAACCTTGCTAGTTCTTCCAATGTAGAAGCGTTGATATCTTCTTTGGTTAACACTAGCGAGTCAACCTTCTCTTCTTTAGAGGGCTTTGGTGAATTGACTTTCTTTTCTCATTAAGGTCCAACTGAGTCAGTCCTCTTTTCCTCAGTAGGATTTTGAAGCATAAGCTTAGGAGTAGGAGAATGTTGAGAAGTGGTGACATTCTTGGTCGTCTCTGAATCCTGTAGGGAATCTAAAAGACTAGAGTCAGAGTTAGTCGAACTATAACCCTTATGTTTGGCAGGACTAGTGACCGAATCAGAGTCACTAAGAGTGGCCAGAACAGTCAGGTCAACAAATTCACCAGCGTCTACATCGAGAGTTTGACGGTGATGAGGTGAAGAAACTTTTGACAGAGGAGTGTAGTCTTCCACGCTTTATTGAGGGCCAGAAGCTTCGACCTAAGGAAAAGAAGACAGATGCTAGCCAGATAAATGTGGCAAACAAAAGAGGAAAAAAGTAAAAATTTAGTAAATACCTGTGGCGTTGGGCTAGGATTTACAGGCTCACCCTTTTCGACAGAAGCAACAACAGTATTCCCTACTAGATTTTTAGCTTCGTCAGTTATGGGGACTTGGGTCGGAGTGACGAAGGTTGTATTTATCATTATATTGTCAGTACCTAAGTTTAGGTCGACTTCAAAAAGTTTAGCCAAGAGTAATTTACCTTTCCTTTTTGTCCCTCTTGGACTTTTTGGATTTGGTGGAGGGAGCAGTCGAATCTGCTGAGCGTTTCCGACTCTGGTACACAAAAGAAACATTAGTATATTGCAAACCATAGAGTGTTGAATATAATGAAAATATACTTACATAAGAATCAATCTTCTTGAGAGAAGAGGAAATTAGTTCATCATCAGAGGGGGTATGGATACGGGTGAACTGTGAGATGTCAGCTAAGTAAGAAATACTGGATCAAAAAATCATATGGACAGAAGTATAAGTCGTACCTTTGAGGTCAAAGGACCTTCTTTATCACTAGGTAAGGTCGACGGGCCTTCCAGGTTCTTGATAGCAGGGGTTTTCTTTGGGACTACCCATTGAAGAGGAATAGCTAGAAGAAAAATAACTGAGTCAAATAAGTGTATGAGTCAAAATGAAAAAAAGGAAATTAAGCTTTCCAGAAGTTGTTATCGTTGGGTACTACATCAAGTTCCATCACATATTTAAGATCAATATGCAGAAAACCTGGGTAGTCGTGCAACCAATGCTTCGTCGGAACCACCCCGTCGGCTTTCTTTTTGTAAGCATTTTGAACATTTGACCAAGAGCTATACCACCAATTTGGGATAGGTGGGTGAAAAGCCAATTCTAGCGGGCTAGTCGGCAAAGGAGGAAATTTGATTTTTTCCAAAGTGGAGTGCGTAAAGATACTTGTCTTTCGCGTAACCAGGAATTTTAAGTTGTGGAATCCTTTCGGTTACCTTCTCCTTTATCTCTTGGGCCGCATCATGGATGGTTCGACGAAGATTATCTGGTAAGTACACCACCCTAAAGTATTTTTGGAAAGCTTGAATCTGCTTGATATTAGTAGCCTTACATTTTGTCGACTTGCCCTGAAAATTGTCAAGAGCAATAGTCAGTTCAATTATCTTTTTGTCAGAGTCACCAACAAAAGTAATATAATACGACTTCCACCAAGTCTCGAATTCTTTAGTACAGTAGAAGGATAGCTAAAAAAGTGGTAAAGGTAAGTATAGGCCTTTCTGCCCAGAGGGTGTCGACATCTTCTTTCACAGACTCCCAATGTTGGTCGGAGACGATGTCGGCCAGCAATTCATGAGAATTGAACATAGATTTGGGAACAATTTGGCACAACCTAAATTGTCGGGCCACCAAGTTAGGATGATAAGAACCTAGACATGGGTTTAGGCCGACAATCACATAAGTTAAGAATTGGGGAGTCAAAAAGCGTCTCCAGCAAATCAAAGATATTTTCTTGTCTTCTTCTTCGACTGGGAGGAATAATTTGGTAAGCCATTCTGGGCCAATTTTTCCATCAGCAAATGGAACCATTGAAGGTGTAAAGTCGACCCTTGTCAATATAATGTTAAACAGTAGTTTGAAGATCTCGAGGTTTGGAGAGGTTTTGTCGATCGAGGTCAGTGGCAGGAGACGTTGCCAAACTATATGCATTTGATTTTGGGGGCAGGCTATTTTCCTACTCTTGAAGGGTTTAAGATCTTCAGCAAACGTGACATTAATCCATAATTGTAGAAGCCAAAAAGGATCATGGATCAAAACATTTCTTCTCTTTGGATTCTTAGGGTAGAATCTTTTGATTTGGTTGGAAGCTTCAGTTAGGGAGGTGTATAAGGAGGCCAGCTGGCCCAAATCAATATTCTCACCATTATGTAATTGATTAGCAAGGTAAGAAAACTGCTTGGCCACCTGCATTAACCTAGAGCAAAAAATGAAACGTGAGAGCCAGAGAGTCAAAAATGCTACGTGCTCTTCATCTGTGATGGGGCCAGATTCTTGTTTATGGTGGTCGATGAAATTATTGTACGTTGGGCTTCTACTTTCACCAACGTCAAATCTGATAGGTAGAGGGTCGACCTCAGTATGGTTGAAAACTTTGCCAGTAGGTTTCAATCCTGTGATAACAATAACATCAAGCAAAGTAGGAGTAATCGTACCACACCTAGTGTGGAAGGTATTCGTCGAACCCTCCCAAAAATGTAGAGCAGCCAATAGCATGTTGCTAGAGTAGGTTGGCCATAAAGAGAGAGTTCCAGCAGTGTATCAATGCCCAGTGCCTGCCGATGTTCCTTTTTGTCAGTTTCTAGGCGTGTTATCCACGCGTTGAATTTAGGACAATTTAGGGGAGGGGCGGTTCAGAAATTCCTATCAATGTATTGTAAAGTAATAGGTTTTGGAGAAGTAATAGGTTTGGAAAGCCCCTCTATCATCTACGTATATTTCAGAGGGTGTGTGCGCAGGAAGAGGCCCTGAAAAAGCTAAGGGTTTTCCTTTAAGAGTAAAGGGAATTAGTACCTGAGATTGCCAGATTTTGGTTTTCTCTTCAGCAAATGGGGGTTCCGGCACGTAGGGTTTGCCATCGACAAGACGTAACTCAAGTTCCATAGTTGGAGATGTGGTGATGTTGTCAGTATTCGCCATTGATGAAGTTGTGAAGAAGTTTGGAGGAGATGAACTGAGATGATGAACTTTAGTTTCTAGGTTTTTCTGGAAAAAGGATGAAGAAAGCGAGAAGAAGAAGAAATCAAGGGAAGCGAAAAGGAAGAAAAGAAAAAATGTTGAACTGGGGCTATTTATAGCCAATGTCGGACGAAAAGATAATGGGAAAATTGTTGTCAATTCCCAAGTCCAAATCGTGTCAAGCTAGAGGACACGTGTAGCAAGATTGCAGCGGAAGCGTGGTGGGCCATGTTTGCCACTAAAGCGTAAACATAATGAGCATTAATTGAACCACGTCTCGAAGTAGAAAGCGTGATACGCTACCATGATTACATTGCGTCACGAAAAGAACGGAACAGTAACCCCCACTTTGTGGAGTAGTGGGAACGACTCAGTCGAATGAAGATACAACACTTCATAGATGCCATTATCTCATACGGTCGAAATGTGAAAATTCGAAAAATGGCATCTCTAGGAGGCATTTTGTTACCTTGAAATTTCTTAAGGAATTCAAAGGTACATATTTAATGCAGATGTCCTTGTGAGCTAAGGGTTGATCCATAAAGATAAGGGTTCTTCAAAAGATTGAAATTTATGACCAAGAAAAATGCTAAGACAAAGGCGTAGAAAAAGAGGTACGTCGACCAGAGGGATAAAATGTAGAAGTTGGTCGATTCGACCAAATGTTAAACAACGAAGGAAATAGTCGAAGCTGAGCCCAGTCGATTATGGAGCATTCTGGACTTAGAGAAATTTCATTATTTTTATTTCGTTGAAGGAAAGCGTCGAAGTTGGGAGCGGTTTACTCTTAGAAGCCAGAAGTGGGAAAGATTCAAAGTTCAAGATTGTGGGCAGTTATCAAAAGCTTCGTGTTGTTTAAGCGCCAATTAGGTGGCAAAGTCCTGTGAAGCGGTTTCTTCAAGTTTTGAATATCAGTCGTAGATTGTTTTTAGGCAGTTACTTTGTAAACATTATAAATAAGTCATATCAATGTAAAATTAGTGTGTTCACTTGTATACTCAAAGTACTTGCAAAAACTCTGCCCAATTTCGAGCGTCAGGAAGAAAGAGTTGCAAAAGTATTTGATATACGTGAATCACCACCTTTATTTCAATGCAAAACCTTTACATTTCAGTTGTTTTCTTTGAAACTTTTACTTGCATTTTATTTACTTTTCAACAATCACTTTGTGTTTTCGTGTATGTTGATGCTCTCTTTGTTACAAGTTTCGAATTGACAAAAGAGTCTTTCGACCCTTATTTCATTTAGAAGAGACCTGAATTCACAGCCTTCTATCGGTCACGAGTCACCATAGTAAGTCAAAATATAGTGAATACTCAGATTTGTCAAGTTATTTAGGTTTTTGTCTCCGTCGGTCACGAGTCACCTGCCATTCGAACCTGAACTATTGTGTGGAAAGTCGTTGTACTTATTTCCTTAGTCTTTGGAAATCGTTTCTTAGGCAAGGATGTCGACAGAATCAGTACAATTTCACAAATCTTAGCACATGTCTTAAGATCAACTGGTCGATCTTGTGAGTGAATCTTAGTTTTAAGACTTTAGAAAGACCAACAGTTGTTTACCATTTTCCACAGTAAACACTCTATCTTCATCGAAAACTATCAAACCCCATTTTTGTCTCTTATTTATTTATACATTCCTCAGATGCATCATTTTGATCATTTGGCATTTTGAAGGAAAAATCAATACAAGGTCCACTTTATTTGGAAAAATCAATCTTAAATATTTCAAATAAGGTTAGCTTGGCATTTTGTGTTTCATTTTAAGAATTTTCTTTAAAATTCAAGGTCATTTTCAAAGTCAAAGTCAAAGTTCGAATGGTGTAAATTTTTAGGTCAAAGTCAACCTTTTGAAGTACATGTTCAATTTACTTTTTTTGGGTTTAGTCAAATCATTTCAAATTGCTTGAGCCATATTTAATTTAATTGAAATTCAATTTTTCAGTTCAAGTTAAATTGGCAAGATATTTTTGAAGTCCACTTTGAGCCACATTTTACTTTGAATATTTATCAAGCCAAATGTTAAAGCATTTTTAAGTGACATTTCAAAGCCAAATTTTGTGACCACATACTCTCAACTAATTCACATTTTTTTATCAGCTTTACTCATAATTAACTTTACTACACACTATTCCAATCATGTTTTCTAACATTACAGTAAAAACCATATTCCATTTGCATAGCAACAATTTAATTTCAAAACAACCTACATTCAAATTATTTTCAAATTCAAATAATATTGCATTTCAAAATCTAATTTCAAATTCATTCCAAACAAATATAAAATTTAACAGAATTTCATTTTCATTTCATCTCAATTCTCATCCAATGGCCAAGATCATAACTTCACTTGGATTACAAAATTGAACACAAAGATCTAGTTATTTTCCCTTCAATCCACAACAAACTTTTTTACCTCAATCCATCCAATTCTCTCTCAAAATTCATTTAAAACACCATCATCCCTCACTATAAATAGGCCTCATCCAAACTGCACAAATGGAGGAAAAAAACTACACATAATTGCTCATAAAAACTTCCTCCAAACACATTTCATTAAAGCTCCATTAGAAGCTGCTAGAGCTTCAAACTGAAGCTCTAAGCAAGCTTAAGCTTAACCTGCACGCAAACAACAACAACAATCGACCAGCTAAATTTTTTGGAATAGAAGAAGAGCTGAGAAGGAAGGGCAAAAAAATGAAGAAGAGACAAGTTTGAGTTTACACTACTATAAATAACACGTTTCACCTCGGACACGAAATGCATTTAAGATCGAATACATAATCGAGTTAAGAAAGGGTGTCATGAAAAGCTTTCACTTTACCCCTCGATTAATATAAAATTGAGGGCTTAAGTTATATATGCACATAGGTTCGAACCACAACATCTGCATTTTAATTATTTTCAAAACCAACACATGTTGTATATAGAGAATATTAATAAATTAATGAGATAGATAGAAATACCTCGCCATACAACATGAACCCCCAAGAATCCTTCTCAAAAAATTCCGCTCTCCACAAAGTAATAATACACTTGATCTCCTCACCACCAACTTCGTACTCCACTCAACCTCAGAATCACACCGCAAAGACTCCACGACTCACTTATCACCATTCTGCAACTTAGACATCTGCACAAAACAAACATCTTGTAATACGGTGGGAGAACTGACTTTGGATTGTTTTGCTTTTGATCGCAAATGTTGCGGATAGCAAGAGTCGCCACCTACTTTTCTTTTATCCAATTAAGGGAAGGTGAAAAGAACAGAAAAAGACATTCGTTAGATTCTGAGTAAGGGAGAAGGTTATGAAAAGGGAAGGTATTAGCACCCCTTCCATCCGTAGTTATCTACGGGCTCTTAGTTGCTTTAGCTCACTTTAAAATTTGCTTTCTATGTGTGTATTTGAAAATGTTTTTGAAAAGGCATTTCGTTTTGACTTCGTAATGATTCACGCTGGAATGTATACAAAGTGTTAGGAAATGTTTCATTTTGGAAAAAGTGTTTTAACTTTGTAAGAGTGTGAGGTGTAAAAAGTATTTTTGATAGAGCAAGCAACTAAAAGTCTTATTACCTACTCAGAACGGTCGTTTCCGTGTTATTTTATTTTCCTTTAGAATAGCGCTATCCATACCATTAATTGGTAGGTAACCCTATTCGTTGGATGTAGAAGGGACATTCGAAGGGACATCGGATGGTCATAGAAGGCAACTTGTAGGAGTATCCTAGCACATTCGAAGGGACGATCATCACTTTTCGTAGGCAACAATCGAGGGACGAGATCATGTATTCGTAGGCCACATCGAGGGACTATGATCTTTGTATCGAAGGGACTATGATGATATGTTTGTAGGCAACAGTGCTAGGATACCTCTACGTTCGAGGGACTTAACCATTTATTCAAAAGGCAACAAGAGAGAATACTCTAGGGGGTGCATGTGTGAAGAGAGTGTGTTAAATTCTGATATATTATCTTGAAATTATAAGTGATCTATGTTCATTTTTATCTTGCCATACACGCTTCTTGTTTATATTGGGTGCAGTAAATTGCAGAAAGTAAAGTGCGGAAAGTAAATCCTACGCTATTACATGGCTTTGGGGCAATTACATAATATAGGAGTGCGAAAAGTAAATCCTAATTAAGCTATTACATCCCATGAGCAGTTACATAATATTGGAAAAAAAATGCGAGAAAATTAATCCTAACTATTACAACCTGGAAGCAGATACATAATAATCGGAAAAGAAAGGAAATTCGCATAAGGGAAGATGTGTTAGTAAAAGGATTTTTGAGTTAGGAAAAAGTCTTAGGGTTAGTAATCCTAATTAGATGATAAAACAATTTTTTGGGAATTTTCTGGATTGGTTTTAGTAAGGAAAAAATAATTAAAAATCAATTTTATGGTTAATTAATAATTAATTAAAATATGCATGCAAAAATATAATTTTTTATGCCAAAAATTAAATAAGTATTTTTCTGACCTAAATGCAAAAAAAAATAATATTTTTTTGTAATTTTTAATGCATTAGAAAATTATTTAAAAAGAAATTAAATTAAAAAAGAAAATATGGAGAAAAATAAGAAAAAAGGGTCAGAGTGCTTCTAGATAGAATTCTCCCAGAAGCTGGAGCTTCTAGGAGATCTCTTGTTGGCCGTGCCCAGAAGTGAGCACTTCTGGGGGGGTTCTTGCGCTGGAGGTGCCCAGAATCCTGGAATTTCTAGGGCTTCGGCTCGAGATGCCAGTATGCCCCCGGGCTGCTGAGTGCGCGGAGCTTCGGGCATAGAGCGTGGCATTGAGGGCCAGAAGTTGTGGCTTCTGGGCAAGCTTTCTGGAGAACCTGAAATTCAACAAAATAAGAATGGAAATTATGGCAAAAAGCAGGGTTCGAATCCATGCCCTTAGGAACAAGTGACTTAGTGCGCACAAGGTTAACCGTTGGGGCGGAGATACATCCATGAATTAAATTACATGAATTAACACATACGCAAAGGTTTTCTCTTCTGGTTCAAGCCAGAAAACCTCAGATCGGACCTCCGATCATCTTCTCCAGTTGGGGATTTTTTCAAACCTGCAAAATAGAGAGAATTCAAACAAGATATCAAGGCTACCCCCTAAATCGACCCTTGCGAGTTCAATGGTGAATATCAAAAAATGAATTTTAAAAAAGATATGTAAATGTATGTTCATGTATGGTACGATCCAGGCATGGCTGGCCATAGTTCTTGGCCTGGACTTACTCAATGATACCTCAGGAGCACAATGGAGTGCTTGGAATGAACTGAAAACGGATGGAAAAAGGATTTCGAATTTTGCAAGTTTATGAAAAATTTGTGAACTTTTGGGTTGGTGTTTGAGGCAAGGGTTTCTCCTCTTGTGCTTGTGAATGCATCGTGTATTTATAGAGCATGCAATTTGATCAGAAATAAAGAGAGAATATATTGCTTTGAATGCAAAAATATTCCCTTGCAAATATTTATCAAATCTTTCCAAAATTGCCTTTTTTCTTCCTTGTAGAATCTTGCACGAATTTGGCATGTTTTTTGGACTTCCTTGGTCCTCAAGATAGGTAGAAATCAAGCCCAACTTATCTTATACCTTGCCTTTGTATTTTATTTAATTTAAAATTGAATTTAATGCTTTAAATCCAAAATAAATTAAATAAATTAGAAGGGAGGTGTGGCAAGGTGTATGGAGACCATGGACAATGTTAAGATCCAGTTTGGATCATAAAATTATAAGCCCAATTGAAAAATATTTGCATTTGTCAAGTATTTCTCTTTGTGCACCTCTTCAAAAATGCTCAACTTGGACAAGGCGTATCTTGCTCAATTTTTAACATTTTTGGGTGTTCTTGGACTTTTTAGAAAGCTCAAGATGTCTTCTAAACATCCTTTTTTGGTTTCATCTTCATTGGAGTTTCCATGCTCATGAACACCTCTTTACAAAAAGTTGACTTTTTGTTGACTTTTAAATGGACCTGTAATGTTTTGATCCATAACTTCCAAATGAAGCATTTTCTACCCAAGCTTGTGAGACATGAAGTTGTAGAGAATTGAATTCTATTCAAAATGAGTTGTGGTGGAAAAATTTCGGATAAAGTATGTGAAAGTTATGCCTGGTCAAAGTTCTGTTGACTTTTGTCTGAGAAAACCTAATTTAGAAACTTTGACTTTTGATCAATTCTTGACTTTTCTTGATGAATCATGATCAACCCTTGATAAAATGATGAATATCACTTCAAAATATGGATGTTGACCAAAAATTATGAAGTTTGACTGTATGTTGACCACAATTGACTTTTTGTCCAATACAACTGATTTTCAACCATCTGAGCAATTGTCTGAGGAAACTTGACTTGTAAGGCTTGAAACTTGACATGAAGATTCTTTGAAGCATATGGTGAGGCATGATGATTACTTGAAATGTTGGAGGTCCACCTTGGTTTGAGGATGGCCAAACTCTAGTTTGGTTTGATTGCTTAGGAGAGGATTTGTCTGGTCAATCATTGTGAAATCCTTGAGCATGGATATGTGAAATGTCCTTGAGAGATAAGAGGAAAAATTTTGGGGTATAACACATCTACTTTCGCCTTACGAATCAAATCCTAGAGACACTTGCGCTTGGCACTGCTCCCACTCCCGCGAATATTAAAAGACACAACTATCATTGAGTCATCCGATGAAGAACATCCTTCAAACCTCTAGCTTGTTTATCCTCTAATTCTCAAAGCCTTATCGCCTCAATCTGGTGAGACATAAAACCCCGCCCAGAAACATCCAACCTCTTCGCTTTCTCCCAAACCACTTCCACCACATCACCCTCTTCCTTTTCCAAAAATGCTTGTTATATTGAAGCACATCAGAATCAGAATTAGAACAACAACACATAACCTCTCCATGAGAAATTCCCAAGGAATCATAGACAGTCTCTGAAGAAGAACTAGGAATGATCACTTAGTAAAGTCAGAAGCAACAAACAAATGCTTGTCCCTAGAAGAAGACGAACGTGCTGACCCAACAAAAAGGGGCGTCTCCGATCCAAAAGGCCCATCAATTAAAGTTTTTAAGCCCAATTCACCTTGTTTGGTAATACCACCTAGCCCAGGATCTATAACATCTTCTGAGGTTTCTACACATTCCAACAAAGAAGGGTCCACCTGTTTACTATTGAGAAAAATAGTTTCCAAAGGCAAAAAAGATTGCCCTTTAATTTCGTACAAATCGTAGGGGCTTGAACACGTGACAACAATACAGAAGGTCCCACAATATCCTCCACCCTCTCCTGACACGTCGCATTCACCAAGTCACAATCTTCTTCCATAACTCCATCTGAGGTTGACTTACACAACAACTTTTTGTCGGAAAGCCACATATAAAAGATATCATGAACGCTTAGACTCTCTCTCTCTCTCTCTCTCTCTCTCTCAAACAAAGATGTATCCACCAAACGATCTTCCTCCAAATGGTGAATACGAACAGAAGTGCATCCCCGTAAACTGCTACGGAGACACATTTTTGAATCAATTTATGATAAAAATGAGCGTGTATTAGTTAGAAATATGCATGGGGTGCGTATATGATGAATATATAAATGCCTCTACATATTATTTTTAGAAAGAAAAAGAGATGTAACTCATTTACGCATGTATTTAGTACGAAATAGATGTGTATGAAAATGCATTTTTGGATTCGTCAATACATTTTAAGATTTCTTTAGGGTACTCCTCTACCACTTAGAGTGAAAGAACAAATTCTCGAATAAAAATGTTCTTACCAAAACCCAAAGAGATGACATGTTTAAATAGTTTTCTTAAATTAATTAGTAATGACTGTATTAAAACTATTTCTTTTCATATTAAAAAAATGGAGATCTTCAAACTAAAGGTTAACTTAATTAGTAAGTTATCCACAGTCCAAGTTATGACTTCGATATGAAGATAGTTTGAAGAATAACCAGTAAAATAAGCACTTTTTAAATTAATTGAGCAGTGTTAACTCATCTAAACTTTTTTAAATAAAAATTTGCATATCAATCTCTATAAAAATTTAAGAAATTTTTTTAATGTATCTCGTAATTTTCTAGAGTCAAATTTTATTTTTATGACTAAGTTTACTTCGGAATGTAACTCCATCCGAAAATACATTTTTGGATCCACAACTTTCTTTAGTGCATTTTCGTTATTTGATGGAACATCATATCCATCAATGCCTTAATACAATCTTGACATTTTTCTGCATCATTACACATACTTGTATCATTAGAAAAATCAATTCTTGTCTTAACGTGTGACAGAATCAATCAATAACAGAATACTAATAAAAATTTAAAAGAGCTTATCTTTCACTTTCAAAAAGATATTTTTGGATTTTGAAAAAGATATTTTTAAACTATGATTTTTACAAAATTAAAGTTCAATTCAGTTACGCATGAATTGGAATGTATTTTTAAAATTTAAAAGATATTTTAAATTTTTATAAAATATTTTTAACCCTATAAGATAACAATTTTCTTTAATCATAAAAACTATAATATTACACAGACATCCAATCAAAATTTTTAAAATATTAAACTATAAAATTATTTTAAAACTTACAATAAAATTTAACGCAATCAAAATATTTTAAAATATTAAATTATAAAATTATTTTAAAATTTACAATAAAATTTAGCGTAATCAAAATATTTTAAAATATAATCTATAAAATTATTTTAAAATTTACAATAAAATTTTACGTTTTATATCGTTGTTATTGATTTTATACCGTTAATACACCATCCATTTTCTCAATTTTAAATTCTATAATTTTTAAATTGTAAGGGCATTTCTTGGTTTAATCACAAAGGACTAGCTATCCATCCCACTATTATTAACTATTTGTACAAATAAATAATTTAATTGGTTTTATTAAATCAAATTACACACAATTATATATAACATAATAGAACATAGAAAGTCAAATAAACAAATAAAGTTTTTGATGTTATAGAAGAGATTAAATTTTGACTGTGTATTTAGAATTGTATGACTATTAATTAGTGATATTGACTCCATTGACTAAATTAAGCAGATTAAAAGAATCATTAGTACTTTTATATATTTGTTTCAAACTTATATTTTATTTTGTCAAAAGAAAATGTTTATCCTTTATGAGCAAGGGAACTGATTTACCTTTTATCATATATTATTTATTTATCCATTATTCTATTTAACAATATTTTATAAAATATATGTATATATCACGGTAATTTTACACAAGTATTTAATCACATCTCACTCATAGATATGTGTGAAAAATATATCAATAATAAAAAATGTTTTTTTACACAATTCTATTTTCCACTATATATACACACACCATCTATTCTATTTTGTCTAATATATCAATTGAAAAACTTTTTTAAAAATTATTCTTATTTTTTTAATCATGACAAAGTTCGAATTCTCATGCAATGAGTGTGGCATAGTTTTTCCATCTCCACAAATTTTAGGAGTACATGCTATTGAAAAACATCATCCATATTTAATATTGGAATCAAGTGCATCACAAGCACCACCACCAAATAATCAACGTCGCCCTGAACCCTCAAATGCTCAAAATCAACCACAAAATGCACCACCACGACATGTGCAACCATTTGATTTGAACCTACCTCTTAATGTTCCACCTTTCGATCTTAATACTCTTCCTTCTTCAGAGGAGGAATGAGTTTTGAAATAAATGTATGAGAGATTGGTTTGAATTCCAAACATTCATAAGTCTTGTTAGTTCTTAATGTTTGTTTACAAATCATGGTTCTTTAAGATAAATAAAAGTATCATTGAGTCAAAAATAAATGGCAGTGTAGCAAGTGTTTTTTATATACTATTATTGAGAATGAGTTACACTTATTCTCTCTAAGCTTTTGATTTATAAATTCAAATATGTTGTCTACTTTGATTTACCAATTGAAGTTCTAAATAAAATTGAAAGTTATAGATTCAAGTGTTTTAAAGTGTTATCTATATTTAACTAAATAAGAAATGCCATATTTTTTTTAAAAGACATTTGGAGTAATTTGTTTAAGATTTAATTTTTAATGTACTTTTTTATTTATAACAAATGACATTTGATTGAAGTATTTAAATTTAATTATGTTTGAAATTCTAATGTATAATGTGACTATGAAAGTAAAATATTAGAGTGTTTCTAAATACTAATTTGACTTTTGAAAATTTAATTAGGAAACTCTTATTTACGCACAATAAAATATTAGACAATGTTACTTCTAGATAAAAATGTATTGAAAATATTTATATTTAAATTATTTAAAAAATAAGTAAATATAATTAAAATAAAGTTAAATTAAGATATTACTTGTAGGTATAATATTTTGCTAACTATTTGTTGACCGAACAAAATTTATAAATATAAATAAAAGTTATTAGAAATCAATATTTTAAATATAATGCCCGTCAAAAATAAATAATTAAATATAAATATAATGCCCGTAAAAAAAAAAAGAATTATAAAGATAATGGTTATATCATAAAAATTACTAATAATTTGTTCATTTTTTATTCAAAATATTAATATTATTATCACTAAGAAAAATATCATCGTCTTGTTTGAAAAGTCAAAAAACCAAATGTCATTTAATAAGCATTTTCAAATGTCTTTTTTTATTCAATCAAGTTTATTTTATTTCATTTTAAATAGAAATGTTCATAATAATATTAGGGGTGGTAAACCGGTTCAAATTTATCACGTTGACCAATTTAATCTACCATCTTTGACAAGTTGGACTGAGATTTTTAGTCTGGTATCTTAAGTTGGCATGTTCCGCCTAACACGCTTAAATGATGGATCGAGGCGGGACGAATTTTTTTCCAGACTTTTTTACTTTAAAAATTAAGTTCGTTAAAACAACTTTTTTACTTTATTCTTTACTTAGAATTAAACAACTTTAACTGTCAAAACAATATTTTTCTCTTGAAATTATGTTGAATCAATTGCATTTTAAATTATTATACATACAAATTGAGTTATATATATGTAAGATTCTTTCTATAACTTTCTAATATATGTGTTGGTTGGAGAAGCTTAAAATAAAAGAACAATTATATGACATGAAAAATTATTAAGTAGTTAATACATTATCTCATATGTTTTCTTTAGAAACAAATATTGATTTTAAGAAAATAAATGATTTTATTAGTATATACTAGTGACAAATTTATGAAATAACTATTAAGGAATCAGTAATATAAGAGTCTATATGATATAAATAGTGATAAAGTCATGTGTTTGAATTTTATGTCCTATTATTTCATGTACGATAATATTTTGTGCATTGTAATTAGTATCATTGTTTGTCTTGTGCAAATTATCAATTGGGTTATCTTAGCACTTAGTTTTAAAATAGAATTAGGATGATATCTGTTGTTTATTTATTTATTTATTTTGTTACATTTTTTTTATTGTGTTTGAGTTTGTTTCATTATGTTTTTCTTATAATTGGTCTTTATTTATTTTATTTTTGAATTGTTTGGACTTAACACATGTTAAAGCTCTATTATGCGTTCTTAAAAAATATCTTTTGTTGCTCTCTTTGGTAATGATTAAATTTTTTGTAAATTACGTAATAAATTAAATTGTAAAAGAAAACAAATGACGGGACAACCCATCAACTCGTTAGTAAACGGGAGCGGGCTTGATTTTTAAACTCGAACGTCTAAGTTGGTCCACTCTGCTTTTGGACGAGATTAAACGGGGCGAGCTATCCACTTTGCCACTCCTACATAATATAATGTGAGGTAAAGTTAAAAATTTCAAAATCAGTTGTATATTTAAATTTTTTAATGGCAATATATAATAATAATAATAATAATAATAATAATAATGGAAGAAAATCATAGTACAATAAAAAACACAAAGCACAAGAGATGTCTGGAAACAAGATAAAAAAGCAAGATACACGAAAAAATACAAAGTCTCAAATAAGAAGAAGACATCCATAAACAAAACGTCATCTGTTGTAAACAACACCACTACTATCATGCTAGATTTAAAATAAGATCCACTATCGACATATTAAATTCCAACATAAGCGGTATATAAAGTCCACCACCTTAAGATTCTAATGTCAATCCAAGAAGATGCAAGAGTTATCCCTTGTCCTTCACAAAAATCAATTTCAAGCCAATAAAATACTCTTCTTCTCCACTTCTTTCATTGTTTTTGTAACTCCATTAAAGATAACACCATTCAAGGTTTTCCAAATAGACCAGATTATAACATGACAAACCATTAGGTATCCACCTCTATGCTTTATATTATCTTCTAATGACAAAAAATACTCAAAAAACAACCTAAGATCCTTACGAATAACTCCCTGTCACCCAACCACCTAAAACTCTATACCATACTAACAAGATAATCTCACAAGTACTAAAAAGACGTGAATATGTCTCAGTCAGAAACCCAAAAAAAGGACAAGAAAGCCTACTTGTGTACGATAAAACCCATCTTCTAAACAAGTTAACTCTAAACATGAATCTATCCTAAAATAATTGTCAAGAAAAAAATAAAATCTTATATGGAGCCTAACTACATCAAATTAGGGAAACGAAATGACTAAATTGAAATCGATTACATAGATAAAGGCAAAATCCCCATTCAGACTAGGTGAAGGCCACTAGAAAAGTGCCATCACTAGAATGTCACCAAATTCACTTATCTCTATCTAGGGAAAGCATAACATCTCTAAGAAAAACATTAAACTCCTCAAGAACTAGAAACTCCTTAATAAAGAAATATATTTTCCATCTAAAATCCCAAGTCAAGACCCCATTATAAGCTTCCCATATCTTGCCCACTAACCTCTTTTGTTGGAGAGAATTAGAGAACAAATCAATATACTTAGACTTTAAGGGGATACTCCCTAACTAAGGATCTTCCCATAAGTAAGTTTAAAGACAAGACTCCACTTTTTTAATAATGTCATTTGAAAAATAATATGATCTACATTCATCTTTTGTACAAATGAGAGATATATTTTTCAATCAGGATGAGGAAGTACGAAAACCATATCCATACCTACAATTTGAGAGGAGATAAATCTCTCTTCATATATAGCTATAAAAATATCCATCCAAAGCCCTGAATCCTCTAAGATCAACCTCCATTTCCACTTCGTCAAAAGATAAAAATTAACCAGCTGAGAATCTTAGAAGTATTCTTCATTCTCCCCAACTAAATTTTCTTTGTAAATCCACACTATTATTCCAAACTATAACATGAATTTTGAGGAAGGACAAGAAAAAGATAAAAATAATATTTAGCGCTAAATTAAGGAGAACCATTATACCCCAAGACTTACATATATATTCTTATAAGAGTTAATTTTTTTTCCAACAAAGCAACTAGAGTATCCCGAGTGGACTAAATACAAGAATCCCCCATTGGCAGCCCAATGTACTTAAAATGAATGAAAGTTATATCATAGCGTAAAAAGTCCCAAACTGAAGTAAAAATGCATGATCTACATTAACCCCGATAAAACTACTTTTGAAGAAGTCAACACGGAGACCCGAAGCCCTATTAAAACCTCTAAGAATAACCTTACTACACCATAAATTATCTAGATATAAATCAACAACCAAAAGAGTGTAATCAACATACTAAATATGAGACACTACGAATCCAAAATTTTCAACTCTAAATCCAAAGTAAAGGTCAAGTTCTAGAGCCCTCACAACCAGACCATTAAGCCTCTCAACAACCAGGAGAAAAAGGAAAAGAGCTAACGTGTCCCATCATTTCAAACCACCTATAAAATCTAATTTCTAAGGTAGGACATCCATTTACCATCACCGCGAGATTTTCTAGCAAAGACACAAGATTTCATCTGAGACCTTTATTTATCACTAAACCCAAATCCAATCAACATATGATCCAAGAAATTCCAACTAACTGAATCATATGCTTTTCAAAATCCACCTTAAGAATAAGAAAAAGTATTTTAGATCTTTTGGCCAGGTCAACCACCTCAGTAATGGTATAACCTTAGGCCACCAACATTCTCCCCTTAAGAAAAGTCGATTGGTTAGAAGATAAGAGTTTCTATATCACAACCCTTAGTCTAATGATCATTATTTTCTCCATCAACTTATAGAGGGGTCCAACTAAGGAAATAGGCCCGGATTATCCAAGGTGGGATGAGGATTTAATCTTAGGGATCAATGTCACAAAGTAAGAAGCAAAACTACGAGGTAAAGATGTAAAACAATGAAATTGATTGGACATGATCCCAAGTCAACTTAAAGAAGATTCCATAATCTTTAAAAAATGAGAAGGTAAATCAATATGGACTTAGGCTTTTATCTACCTCACACTAAGATATTGTCACATCAAGCTCTTGGAAATCGAAGAGAGCCAATAAGAAAAGGTTATCATCATCCAAAAAAGATAAAAAAAATGACACCATCCAAATGGAGTTTATCGACATCAAGTTCTTTATAGATCTCAACGCGATAATTCACAACCTCTTTTCTAATATCAAAAACCCCCACCTCACCAACACGAAGCACTAAAACAACTTTCCTCGTGCTCTTCATAGAAGCATGAAAGAATCCAAAATTAACATCACCAACCTTGAGCCAACTAGACCTAGATCTCTGGTTTAATTGGGAATCTTGGATCCTAATGAGTGATCATAAATCTACAACCGTATTGGATCTAATCTAAATTTCATCCTATGATAATATGCCAAGATCAAACAAATAATCAACCATGTTAACTTCCTTTTTCAACCTATAAATTTGAGAATCCACACTACTACATAATCGATTCCATAACAACAATTTCACTTCACCTAACAATAAACAAAGGTATAATTCCTGGACATACCATGTTTTTTTTCTTTCTAAAATAAATATAATATATTGGTTGTTGTAGATAACTGAGGGGTAGAATAAATCAGGGTACAAGATTTGAATCTCTGCAATTGTAGTTTATGTTTATGTTTTTGTTTCATTAAAAATGGATCTTTTCTTCATATTTTATTTTTAATCCAAATATAAACCACTTTTCACCTCGGTTATGTTTCTAAACTGAGGTGAAATAGTTTACAATTTTATATATAGCTTAGCTTGTAGCTTTCAATTTCACTTTCCTAAAACAACACTCTAAAACAACACAAGCAAAACCCTAAAGAAGAGCCTAAACAACGACATCCCTAAACACATATCATCCTCCTAAATGATGATATGTGTTTATGGCTTTAGTTCAATACTTTCCAGAATGAAATACAAACTCATTTCTTCCACATCTTCTTTGTTAGGTATGTGATATTATGTTTGACAAAAATTTTGGTAAAACATGTTCCATGTTGAAAACATGTATCACATCTTGATGCTGAGCAAGATGTCATGACATCTTGACCAGCTGGTACAACAAAGTCTATTGTTACTGTTTTTTTAGATATTCTGATAGATGTTGTGACATGTTATACCTGAACATCATAACAATATAAATATTTAAATCCTTGAAGGTTTGATTTTAAAATATGAGATTCTTGATGATTCTAGTTCTATACAAGTGCAACCAAGCAAGGATATTTTAGGAATAATGCATATTTGATTTCGTATCATAAAAAGGATCTTGTGTGAAATATGTGTGCTTCCAGATGTTTTTACATTTATATTATTTTTGTCAATTTTTGGCTAAAAATGGGGAGTAAAGTGTTAGTGTTTCTGTTTTTCCTGATGTCATATCACATGTCTTGACATGTTGACTAACATTGTGATATGATTGTGCTACTGCTAAGAAAAGAGTAGTATATTATGATTTCTTATTGTATGCAACTATTTAGAGGGGTATGATTGTTTGTTATGCTTATTGGTGTTTATGCTGCTGCTACTGTTGATGGTGGTCTTTGAATGCCTGATGTCATATAAAATGTTCTAACATCTTGTCTAATGTGTTTATGGAGAACCCTGGTAGCTCGGTTTCTCTATTTATTGTGAGGCTAATTTTTCTTTTGCTGCATGTGCCTCTAATGTGAGAACTTTCATAGTTCATGTTTTGGATTTTCTGGTGATTTGGGTTTTCCCTTTAAGGGGGAGTTTTGGTTATGTGTGACAGGGGGAGTAATGGACATGTCTGTTTGAACAAGCCATTGTGTTGTGTTGGAGATATGTTGATATGATGTAAAACCACATGTTTGGAAATATGGCTTCTAGATTATTGAAGATGGTGATATGTATCTGCAATGCATCTCTGATATATTTTTATGTTTGTAGTTTGTACAAAGCTTACATGTTTTTCATATATTTTGTGTTGTGTGATTATGTTTGACTCATCTCTCAAGAATTATTGTGCAAATATTGATTTAGCCAAAATTCTTCAAAAGGGAAGATTGGTAGGTCTGTGATTTTATGATTGACAACAATTTTGGTAAAACATATTTCATGTTAAAAATATATATCACAACCTGATATTGAGCAACATGTCATGATATTTTGATCAACTGGTACAACAAAGTCTATTGTTACTAATTTTGAGAGATATTCTGATATATGTTGTGACATGTTATACCGCAACATAATAATAATACAACTCTTTAAATCCTTGAAGATTTGATTTTAAAATATGAGATTCTAGATGATTCTAGTTCTATACATGCACAACCTAGCAAAGATATTTTTGGAACAATGAATATTTGATTTGGTTTCTGTTAGTTGAAGTTTTTGACGCCATGTTATCTTAAAAAGAAGGGAAAAATGTATATGGATATATTTGGGGATTTCGACGAGAAAGCACGCTTTGTTGAATTCCGGTCGAAGCCACTCCTTTGCTAGAGGGAAATGTTGGATGAAAGTTAGAAATATTTTAGTTCTTACATAGGTTCGAGGAATGAAAATGTGGCGTTGGACATAAGCTTTGAATTTGAATATGGAATAACTGATTCTCGTTCTTATCCAGTTTCAACAGAAGACGCGTAGAGCTTCAGGGTGAAACGAAGACATGTCGAGCGAAATATGTCATATTCTGAGCGAAAGGTCGTTGAAACAGTTATTTCAATTTAGTATATAATAGGGGTCTTAGTGTTAAGATCAAGGTGTTTGTTCATTTTTACAAAATCTCACATAAACTCAAAGTATCTATGTATTGAGAAAAGAGTCCTCTGAGAAATGTACGTGTAAACACCATCTTTTATTTAATTACAATTTATCATTCTAGAATTTACTTTTAGCAATTTACTTTCAATTGCCTTTATTGAACTTTCTTTACAAGTTTCATAAAATTCCTTTAGAGACTCATTTAGATCAAAACAAACATTATCTAAATATTGTGAATAATGTCAAAGTGTTCCTCATTTCAAAGATTTTTTTTTTAAATTGAAACACATGTCCTATGATCAATCTACTATATCCCGTGAGTAACTAAGAACTTTTGTTGTTTTTGGAAGACTGGTGCTTGTTTACCAAAATTTAGGGTAAACAATTTCAAGAAAAGGATCTTGGAGATTTTTTAGGAAGCTTTGAAGATTTGTTCTTATTTTTGGAAAGAAAATTTTGTAGGTGATTTACAACTGGAAGATTGGATTTGATTGAAGAGTTCAAGCCCTTAATATAAGAGTCTATATAAAGGTACTTACTAAACCTAGAAACTTAGGAATTATCATTGAAAAAAGTGTGTGCCATTGAAATAAGGGTTTAGGGTTTTGAGAGTACTTAGGTGCTTTGTTTGTTTTTGTATGTCACTCATGTATCTTGTAACACCCTTCTAAAATACCCCGCTATTATATAATTAATTCAGAGTTGACATGTAAATAAAGGGCGTCACAATTGATAAAAATAACTTCAAACAAATGCCATACTTTACTGAAGAACAAATTCAATTAATTAAGAAACTAACATGTTCTACACAGCAGAAATTATTATCAAATTCGGATAAACTCAAAACCAATAGTTATCCAAAAAAAATCTAAATGAAATAACAAAGTTTAATTATAACTCTAAACCAAACGTTCCCCAGTGTTACAAATTAGAGCATGACACCGACACATAATAAGAAAATGCACAGCTCAATGTGCCTTCCTCACCAGCTCCTAAGCCACTAAACTTCAATCTAAAATCATCAAAGTAAGGGTGAGACTTCATCATAATTAAAATGCATTATAAGTTTCTCAAAACAATAAAATAACTCAAGTATATCAATCCACCCTTTTTAGCATAATCAGATAAGTCAATTTTTCACCATTCAATTCATAAGCATGCATCCATACATGACAAACAAATTATAACACAGGAAACCATCTTATCATGTTATAATTCACACAAATGCAAATGCAAGACTCTATGCATGTGGTACCAAAAAGTGAACTAAGTCACCAACATCGATTCGTCCATAATCACCCGGACATGAATCCAACCTCGCCATCCATAATCACCCGGGAACGGTTATTGACAATACTCACTAATTCTGCACAATGGGAATTAGCTACCACCATAATGTATATGCATGCACATCATAAAGCATGCAACATTCAATAAAGTTATGATCACATCAACGTCATAAACCAAAACCAAACCAAAAATGATATCATCATTGATCATGCACACATCAAACAACATAAACATGCATTTCATCCATCAAAATCTGGTACAATCAATTATCACGGATACACCACTGTATATCCACCCAGTACGCACAAAGTAACAAACCGCATAATTCGGAATTCGACGGATTTTCAAAATAAAATCAAGCTACAATTATTTTCTTCATTTTATAAAATAGAACATTAAATTTAAGAAACAACGTCCAAAACGGCGGTTAAAACGAACTTACAGTTTGAAAGTTATGAATTTTTAAAGTTTAGTTATTTTTCAAAAGTTACAGTGGTAACCGGTTCCTCACAGGGAGAACCCGGTTCTCACAAGTATGAAAATCACGCTCTCTGGAAAATTGTATGGGAAACTCGGTTCCTCCCACCAGGAAACCGGTTCCTGCATAAAAAATCATTTTCTTTGTAAAAATTGCACTGGGAACCCGGTTCCTCCCCTGGAGTAACCGGTTCCTATAGACTTAGAAAATTCCCTTCCCTAGAATTTGTACCAGGAACCCGGTTCTCCCACACAGAACACCTGACCTCTGATAAAATGATTTTGAAGAATGTTTATAATTCAATTCCTATCATTCTCAATCGAATTCATACATCCAAAAGCAGTAGAATCAATCAAACAACAATAGCACCATGCAATATAACACATTCCAATCATCCCTAACAATCCTATATCATGCAATTGGTTCAATTCCACACAATTCGTCAACATAAGGGACAATTCTACAAACCTAGAAAATTCTAAATTGGGATTTCTAACATGCTTAATCAATTCTATTGATCCTAAAACCTATAAGGCATAGTAATTAATTGAAATCACCCCTTACCTATGAGAAATTCTTGATTCCTTGAGAGTTCCGATTCTCCTCTTCCTTCTGCCTCTTCTCACTTTCACGTAGAAGAGCTTTTCTCCAAAAATATCCAATTCTCTTTTTCTCCTTTTATTCCTTTTATTATTATTCTACAATAATAATAACCCAACACTTTATTCTTATTATTTAATGAAATAATTCCCAAAATACTAAAACTCCATTTTAATTAAATAAATAATTAAAATTTCATTTATTTAATATTTTGGAAATATTGGGGTGTTACATATCTTCTGATACATTGAGGTAGATTGATTGTTCAATTTTACTTAGCAGTCACTCATGAGCTTTTAAGCAAAGAATTAATTATGTATCAAGTTATTATTCTCATTCATGAGCTTTTAAGCAAAGAGTTTAGTACTGTTTATTGGAAGTGTAATCTTCTGTTTTGGTTTTTGTCACTGATTTGTGACTAGTTTTATCACAGAGGTGATTGTGAGAGTTAGAGGGGGTTCTCATACCTAGGAGGTTCCTAGGTATAAATTGCATAGGATAGTGATTAGATGATAGGTTATAAACTAGAATTCTTTAGGCTTTGAACTAATACTATTAGGATTTCCTTCCTGGCTTGGTAGCCCCCAGAGTAGGTGACGTTGCACCGAACTGGCTTAACAATTAACTGTGTTATTTTATCTTTAGCAATTTATTTTTCCTAGATAATTCATCCTCTAAAAATTGTTGTGTCATGAACAAATATTCTAACATTTGTCTTGACATCGTGTTTGGTGTTGGAACATCAGTCTTGACATCTATCTTTACAGTTCCAGAATTTTATTCATCACATATCTGGTACGTCAAACATCACTATTTATGTTACAATATTTTTGTTTTTTTGTTTAGCTATTCTAGTTGTTTTTGTTTTTGATATTGATAAGACCTTTAGTCTCTAGAAGTTTAATCTTTGTTGTTGTTTTAACTGGGATTGAATGTTATACATTGTTGTTTTTGTTGAGATAAGTATGTTATAGGTTTATTGTTGGTGTTGATGAAGTTTTGTTGAGAGTTTTTTTTAATTTTTGTTTAGATTCTGATTGGATGTTAATGTTGTTGTTGTTATTATTTATTTTTGTTTTTGAGTTATTGATGTTGTTAGTCTTGTTGTTGTTGTTATTGTTGTTGTTTATTGTTGTTATTGTTTAGTTGTTCTACTTAACAATGTTATGAAAGCTATATGTTGGGGTTTAGTTATTGTTATTGAATTTGAGATTATGTTTTTGTGATTCTTTGTGAAACTCTCATCTTATTTCGTCGAACATGTCAGAAGGACATTAGTGTGACATAAAATACAGTTGAGTTTATTATATCTAATGTCAATTGTTTGTTTCACTAACCCCTCTTTAAATATATAACATAGTAAATTGATTTTGAAAATAATAATATGAAAAATCATGTTATATTTCAAAAACATCTTACACTAGTTAATATTTTTTGAGCATTTTGCAACTCATCATTCATCTCACGTTCTTTTATTATTAAAATCTCTCAATGCTTCTCATTTTCATTCAATAAAAAACTTGAATTGAACGAGATTCAAACCATTAAATAACGAGAGATTAATAATGAATTACAAAATGCAACTTTAATCTCATTTGCCACTTGGTATCAGAGTTTTACTCTTCTACCCCCACTCTTGTCTCTTTCAACAACGAGAACTAGAATCTTCTTCCATCGATACTGTCGAGTACCTCACCAGACACACCAAAAACCGATCCCGTCAACGTAAGACTCTTCCACTTCAATTTTCGCTTCTCAAGAAATTTCATAATTCTTATCAAATTTTACTTTGTTTTTTTTTTTGTAGCATGCAGGAAGTTCAAGAGCCTCAACCCCAATCAACACTAGGTAATTTAGATTCAATCAAGACAAGACATTATTTGTTTCAGTTTCTTGTATGATTGATGCAACAACTGTTTTTGTTTGTTGTAGGTCAAGAAAATGTAGATGAGGTGTTTGATGGAAGTTCTGCTAATGATAAAGGTGAAACACCGCAAGAGTTGTTGAGTAGTCCCCCGAAAGTTGATTCTGACGTTGAGGTTCTTCATGAGAAGGTTACCAAACAAATTATTAAGGAGGGTCATGGCCAGAAACCTTCCAAGTATTCAACATGTTTTTGTAAGTATCTTGGTTAATCATGATTTGGCTATGCCATGCTTGTAGTTAGTGTGGAAAGAGTATGCTTGTAGTAGAAAAATGATTGATATAGTCTTTGAAATTGCAGGCGTAGAGCCGTTTATTTTCAGAGCTTATGAAGTTTCAAAATGATTCATGAAATTGACAATCTTTGATCACATTAGTCCTTTTAGTAGTTCAAATGCTCAATTTAGTTTATGAAATTTTGTCTGAGGAACTTATGTATTCAAGAATTTTCGATTTACAGGATTGTTTTGGAATTTCATTAATTTTAGTAATCAAAATGTCTGACCCCTATACTATATATGTCAATGTTTTCGTATGAAAATGAGTAAAACTAGGAAATTTACTTTTGGTTTATCACAGGGATTCTTTTTTTCTTTAGGCCGAATGTAGGTGAAGCAAAATGTAAATTGTATTAGGCATTAATTAATTTTTATGAGCTCTTTCTTGCATAGTCTTTTTTGTTTTTTCTGGTTGGATTCAAGTCATGATTGTGACCTAGATGGTTTATGGTGATAGTCCATTACAGGGCGTGGTCTGAGAACACGGAGCACAAATTTGAAGATACATGGCAGGAGCAACGACCAACTGAGATGGTAATAGGAAAAGGTATGGTTTAAGTTTGAAGCATTGGATTTCTTATTTCCATTGATCAATTGAACTCATGGAAATATTTTATACTTAGATTCCTATATCTATTCTCTAGATTGTTGATTTTCCTGTTTAAACAATGGTACTAGATCATGATGTCTATGTTCTTTTTCTATAAACGTTAGTCTTGTTGGACCTTTGCCAATGAATTTTATCATGACAGGGTGATTTTACCAGTTTGAAGTGACAAAATTTGTTCAATACGTTGTCTTTCATTCTTTTTAATCACTACTATGCATTGCTAACTTTCTGCAATCGCGATGTCCAAGAAATACATGTTTGCAATATGTATTGCTTTACCAGACTTGTTATTTGTTTTCGATGGATTTTTATGAAATAGAGAAGAAAGAAATGACCGGTTTGGGCATTGGGGTGGCAAGCATGAAAGCTGGGGAACGAGCATTGCTGCGTGTGAGCTGGGAATTAGGATATGGAAAGGAAGGAAGCTTTTCTTTTCCTAATGTTCCACCCATGGCAGATTTAGTTTATGAAGTTGAGCTCATTGGTTTTGACGAAACAAAGGATGTAAGTTGGCATTTAAATTATTGTTTGGCCATGGACTTAGTTAGATGCTTATAGTGCCTAATTCCCAGGGAAAAGCTCGCAGCGATATGACTGTAGAGGAAAGGATTGGTGTAGCAGATCGGAGAAAGATGGATGGAAATGCTATGTTTCAGGAAAATAAACTAGAGGAGGCCATGCAACAGTATGAAATGGTTACCTACTCGTGTTTCTTATGCTCTTTGACATAATTCTTTGTTATTCCTTATCCATGAAAATATATTCTCCTCACTATTTTGATAAATTATTGACTGTCTTGGTTCTTGTCAGGCCATAGCTTATATGGGAGATGACTTCATGTTCCAGTTGTTTGGGAAGTATAGGGATATGGCTCTTGCTGTAAAGAATCCATGCCATCTTAATACGGCAGCCTGTCTGATTAAGCTTAACCGCTATGAAGAAGCTATAGGACAATGCAGCATTGTAAGTATAAAATTTGAAGTATAAAATTATAATCATCTTACTTTAATTATGATCACACAATAATGAGGTGGTAATACTTTCTTATTTACACCTTGGAGACTGGTCATGCTTTTGTCTCAAGGATTCCTTTTAATCAATGAAGGGAAAATTTATACTGTTTTTTGTTTATTTGCATCATTTGCCAGTCAAAACATTCGTAGACAGAAGTTGTAGACTCCTTACTGTTAGATACGTCTCGTCATATTTTTAGACTCAGTTTGGCTAAATAGCTTAAGTGTTTATAGCCTAAATGCTTATCATATATGTTCTTATGTATAAGCTGTTTCTATAATGAAAAATAAAATAAAGTAAAATTGTTTCATATAAGTTGGCTATAAGCTATTTTCATAAATTATTCTCGTGAACTTAAGAAAATAAGCTGAAAACAACTTATGCACATGTCATCAGTTGTTTTCATTAGCTCTTCCGAACCATGTCACAAGTGTTTATGCTAGTAGGTAAGTTCAAGTGAGCAAGTCCAATCAGGCCTTGAGTTAATGAAAATCTATAGCTGTCAAACTGAGTTGTTTTAGCCCTAATTTAGCGTGTAATTGTAGCGCCGCATTAAGTCTTAGAGTTATTTGTTTCAAGATATGTAAACATATTTTTCGAGAAAACGAGTATAGCATTGTAACATTTCCATGTTTGATACAAATATTTCTTTTTAACATTTCCACAATATCATGAATCTCTCAATCTATATTATAAAACAAACTTCTCCAACACATGTCATTGGTGAAACTTGCAGGTATTGAGTGAGGATGAGGGCAATGTGAAGGCATTATTTAGGAGAGGAAAAGCTAGAGCAGCACTTGGGCAGACAGATGCTGCAAGGGAAGATTTCCTAAAAGCGCGTAAATATGCACCTGAAGATAAAGCAATTGCAAGAGAATTGAGGCTACTTGCTGAACACGACAAAGCTATTTATCAAAAGCAAAAAGAGATCTATAAAGGAATATTTGGACCAAGGCCTGAACCTGTACCTAAGAAAAGGAGTTGGCTTATACTAATGTGGCAGTGGTTGGTTTCTGTGTTTTATAGCTTTACAACACTCTTCAACCGTGAAAAGAACAAATCTGACTAACTCAAACTGTTGAACTCAAGACCATTGGTGAGAAGAATTGTACCCTCAATTCTAGTTTTACTTTTTTCTTTGCTAATGGAACAATCATACATCGAAAAAGTTGTTATTTCACTCTTCCGTAGGATTTGTGTTCGGCAATGCTATCAATCTGTTCTAACATTTGATAATTAGCCATGTTGATTGATTTAATATGTAAAGCATGTTTGGATTAACTTATAAACAAGTTACTGGGACTTATCTATTGACATAAACGCTTGTTTCAATAAGCTACTCTTTATAGTTTCTTCTGAAAGTAATTTGTTTCGTCTTGTGTCTTAATCACTAAGACATAAGAAGAGTGGTCCATATGTGCATTGCCGTACGTCAGTTGACGACTGAGAGAAGTGTTCAGTTCACCCTCATGAAATTTCAAAATGATGGTGATGTGAGAATCATGTTTTTGATATTTGTTTAGTAATAGGACCAAAAGATCGATCGAGTTATAGATGATACCTTGGTCCATTCGCACCATCTGTTCAAATATGTTTAAGGCTGGTGAAGAAGTAAGTAGTTTGTTTGATTTATGATTATATTATTCAATGTTTTTAGTTATTCACAACTTTTTGGTATTTGACATGTGTCATATTGAATTTCATCTCATTTAATAGTGTTTATGTTCGTTGTGATTGTTCATGAATTTACCAAATTTGGATTATGGAATTCAGCGTTTTAAAAAAACACCACCTCAAATTCTAGAGAATTTTTCCTGCCACCCCAGTTGAACCTGACATCCTCCAAATAGGGTCATTTTATCAAAATATCTCTGCAAAATATCGGAGAACTCAAAATTTCTGACACGTATCGGAAATTTTGTAAGAAATACCGGGAATTTTGGAAAAATTACCATTTTACTGTCCTTGATACCGTAAAATTCAAATGTGTGGTACTGTAAATTTGAAATTTCTGGTATTTATTTTGTACCAGAAAATTCAAATTTACGATATGTATTTTAGTTTACACTCGTATCGAAAATTTGAAATTTTCGGTATGTGTTTCAATTTACAATGGTATCGAAAATTTGAAATTTCTGGTACTGGTTTTGTATCGGAAATTTCAAATTTCTGGTATGTATTTCAGTTTACATTAATACTGGAAAATTTAAATTTTCGGTAATATTGAGACTTCAAATTTTTTTACACTTTTACTTAAATAGAATACATAAATATAATTAATGTCATACATAGAGACATTACAAATATAAATGTCAACAAATATAACTAATGTCATACATAAATGCATCCCGCATCTTACGATCACCTTCCAACCATCTGTTTATAGTGATTTCTAGTAAACAACCGCTAGTCTTCCAATTACTGGTTACTTGCAGGATCGACTAGATTGATCCTAGGACACATGTGTCATAATTCAATTTCATATTCATTGTTTTTATAGGCTCGTATTGTATCTTTTAATATAGAACGTAAGGCTCTCAAATCTTCTCTCTAAATTTGTATAAGAAAATGTATTGACTGAATGGTAAAAGGAGGCTTCGATTTAAACTTAAAAGTTTGACAATTGAATGAAAGACTGTGTAAAGGCGAAATGTATAAGATATAAAAGACTTTGATAATGGAATAAAGATTTCTGGAGATCTAAAGCGTTTGAATGAAAGAACAAGGCAATGAAATAAAGTTTCTGAAAGATAAAGTGTTTGAATGAAATGTAAAGTTTTCTGGAACGTAAAGCGTATAAAACGAAATGTAAAAGGAAACAAAAGGATTCAGAAATAAAGATACTGTAAAGGCAAAAGGAATATAAAATAACTTGAATTTAAATTATGAAAAGACATGATGTTTAATACGTACATGTTATCTTCCACTCGTTTCCCTATATCACGGTAGTTTGAGTATTTGAGATTTTTTAGTACTAAAGTGAACACACAAATTCTAACATTAGAACACTTATTTATAGCATTTCGACCCTAACGGCCTTGCTCTAAAATTATGCCACGTTCGAAGCATGCATGTCTCTCTCGTTTACTGGCCTCCACGCGTCCTCTGCAAATGGCGCCTTTATTTGAATTTCGAATCTTACGCCAGTGAAGTGTATTCTTGTTTCTTTCGATTTGAATTATAAGTAATTCCCTTGGACCGCTTCAGCTCTTAAAGAAAAAATATCTTTATAATTAAACATGGAGATGCTAGATCGAAATCCACCAATTTGTTTACTCGAAATCGAAGGGTTTTAGAGTAACAACTCTATTTCTCTAACCAATCATTCTTCAATTCAACATTCTTTGTTGATGTCAATTTGTCTTAACTTTTAGACTTTTTATCTATATCTTTTTGACATCAAATATCTCTCTATCGAAATTGCCAACTAACACCCTCACCACTCGGAACAGATCTCAGCCTTCATAGAATAAGTGCCATCAGAAGGAGTTGCAGCTTTATTTTTTTTGTTGTAATTACCTCTTCTGTCACAATCCATAATCAATTTATCTTTCCTCCCTCGCATACCATTAGCAGCATTGGATTGGATTGATACAACAACAATATCATGAGTTTTTCCAAGGATTGGATTGTAACAACAATAATATCATGAGTTTTTCCAATTAACCGTGCTCATTCTAGAACTTTCTCTCGTGATTCACAAAAATCTGGCAATCACGTAAGTGTATAATTAGCTAACTTCATCAATGAAGAAAAAAAATAAAAATGTGTATAAAGTAAAGTATGCATATCGTATCAGTGGTGAAGTATTGCGTAAGATCAGTACATGAATCCGTAGAAGAAGTTGAAGTTGCCGATTCAGGACCACAAATATATAACACTTCATCTGCCATATCGAAAATTTCAGGTTTAAATGAAATTTCCGGTATATACCAAAAATTTGGAATTTTCGGTATTGTTTATGTATCGGAAATTTTGAAATTGCCGATACGTGAAATAACGAAAATAACTATACCAAATTTTTGGCAATTTCCGGTAAATCTTACCGGTAATTTATAAGTATTCGGTATATTGATACCGAAAATTTGTAAATAACAAAGAATTTCCGGTATTCGCCAATAAACTGTATCGGAAATTTTCAGAGACCTACCGAAAATTGTTTTTGGTTAATTTTATCAACAGTAAATTTTTTTTAAAAAACTAATTTTTTTGAGTAAATAGGGTTAGGGATAATTTTGGAATATGCAAATATGAGGGGTGGCAGGAAAAACTCTGCAAATTCTAAAATGGAGGGGGTATTTTTTCCAAAAAGAGGAGTTTCTTAGAGGTTTCAAGAGGGGAAAAAGAATTTGACTATTTAAAATGGGTTGAAACGTTGTGATTCACTTGAGAGAATTTTTCTTGTCACCCCCTAACTTATATTTAGCATCCTCCAAAGATTTTAATTCCCACTTTACCCCTGAAATTTTATAAAGAGATTTTCGGACCAAATTTCTGGTAAAACATTTAAAAAATTTGGTATTACCGGAAATTACCAAATTTTCGGTATGTGAAAAATTTTCGGAAGTATATTTTAAAAATATGGTATACCAGACATTACCGAATTTTCGGCATTGACCAAATTTCCGTAAGTGTTTTCATAAAGTCCAGTATATCGGATATTACTAAATATTCGGTATACCAGAAATTTCGTGTATACCTGAAATTTCCGGTATGTTTACATATCTTGTTTTTTCCAACGACTGAGATTTTGCCGACACTTTTGGAGGGTCCAGATTGTACCAAAACTTATGTGTGGTATAGAACGTATAACCATTTGTATAAATAGGGATTTTAGGGTTATTAGGTAACACATCTCAACAATATGCCTCTTTCTCAATATCTGATTTAAGGTAGAAGTGTATTACAACGGCCGTAAACCTATCGTTAAATTCAAGCTCCCAGATGGATCTGAGTCCTTTGCCGCCTTGAAGGAAACATTGAACGGTTTGCTGCCTGATTCAGAGAACAGAAGGGTGACAAAGATCGAGTTTCGGAAGGATTACATTGGTACAAATGGTTGGGTGAAATACAACCTAATCGAGCTGAAGAATGATGAAGATATGAAGGCCATGTGGAAATCATTTCTTCGTAGGATAACCAAAGGTCCGATCGAGTTGGACGTGGAGACCCGAAGATCTGTTGATGACATAATGAAGTGTCTAAAGCGTCCAGATGAATCTGAATCCGATAGTTCCTAGGTTTTCATGTATCAGAGTATTGTTTATGTTTGTTGTTTGTCATCTGATATTTGTTAACTTATTTGTGTTATTTTGTTTTCTTTATGTAATCGAAAGAAAAGTATTTAGCTCATTAGGCTATCATTCAACAATCTAAAGACTTTAAATTCGATTAAATCGTCGGGCTATCATCCAACAATTTAACCGAATATCACTCCATTATTTTTGACGTGGATAGAAGTTTTTATCTTATTGGGCTATCATCCAACAATATAAAGTCTTCAAGTTTGTTTAAACCATTAGACTACCATCTAACGATTTAAACAAACATCATCCAAGTTTATTATGAAAACAATTTTTGAAAACAACTCGACGTTGGATCAAGGTTTGAGAAGAAGACTCGACATTGGATCGAGTTTTATTGAAAGTGTTTTAAATGCTTGGTGAACGAAGAAAGAAAGAATCAGGTTATGATCAACCAAGCCACAAGACTTGATCGATCTCGAGAGAATAGCCAAGCTTACTCTCTACTATGAAACCCTTATGGAAATTAAAAACTTGGTATGTGGACCAAGGCGCGAGAGATGGAGGAGAAACAGATAATTGCAAACAAATCAATAAATCGAGAAAAGCTCATACATGGTGGCCAACACAAACATAAAGCGATTAAATTACATGTGTACTAACAAAGTGGACTAGTCTACTAAGACGACTAATTGGAACAATTAATCGAAATAGGCTCACTGTAAGAAGGCCCAAGATCAAGCGTACATGTGTGGTCATCGCAATGCTTCTAAGCTTTGTCGACTTACGGGTTTAAAATGATTCACAATTATTAGTTTAAAAATGATTTTTCAATTTGTGTAAGTGACGATTAAATTAAAATAAAATAAATGCGAGCTAAATAATTATTACAATTTTTTTAGGGAGAGGGATACATCAATTACAAATGGAGATTTAAACGATAAAATAAAATAGAAAGCGGTAAGTTATTTACAACGCAACAAGGGAATTGGGATACATTTTTCCGAATGGGGATAAAAAATAAATTAAAACGCAACAATAAATTAATTATGTCTTAACGGAATACAAACAAAAACCAAATGCGGAGAAACTTAAATATCAATTATTGTATTTTATTAGATTAATTAACTTTAGAATAGATTTATGTAGAAGTCAAATTCTAAAAAAGGGCAACCGATATACTTGTGCTCATACATATTCGAAAGTCGGATCAAATTCCGAATTCGAAATTGCAACACAAAGAAGAATCATTACGATATAATTTTATTTACAAATCAGTAAAGTATAAGAATAAAAGTAATATATGCAATTATATATTTACATTTCTAAATATAATAATAACAAATACTAAGTATTATATATATATATTTATAAATACATTACTAACTAATAAATAGAAATGGTAAATCGAAATCAAATGCCAATAAGAGAGTGTAGATGTGTTATCGAAAGTGAATGCTTTTGAACGATTCTTTGGATATCTTCACAAGTAGCAAATATGTTAGTAGCATAAGTGGAATAAAGGAAATGAAATGGAATGGTGACAAAGTGAACATGGTTAGTAAACAAGGTATGTAACCGAAATCAAACTTGTATGATGCATGTGAACAAATGAATGTTACGATTAAGAACTAAGAAATCAAATTAGTATTCAATTCACAAACGAACTAACCAAAGAATTCATGCTATTACTCAATCGAAATATGGATAATTGAGTTCTAAACACATCTAACCGCATGAACCAAAATTGGACAGCCACTATTCACTCAACTATACTTGAAATAACATGACTTTCTTACTTGAATTTGCTCAAAATAAACGATACATTTCCCTCAAAGTTCCTCGGTTAGATGTACATGAGAATAAACGCGGCATCATCATTAAACCTTCATCGAAACTAACTAGAAATCATGACTATCACAACGATTAAGCATCGACAAAAAAGGTGTCATTCGAACTTGAAACACATATTAACTCAACGGAGACCATAACCAAAACATACACTTATTACCTAAAACAAACTCAAAATTTGTAAAGCAAGATTGGAACAAAACTATAATCAATTGAATGGAAAACCGGGAAGCACTTACGCACATGAAATAAAGCTTGAATTCAGATTCAAAATTATTGGACTAAAGCAAATTCGGGCAGCCACAATTCAAACGATTTCTTAAAATACAACGATAGGACATGCTACTCCGTACATTTCTCGGCTAGTTTCTACACGAATAAACGCGACATAAACATTTAAACCGTCATTGAAACTATTATGGACTCCTCAATCAATTACTTACAGTAAGATCGACAAAGTGCAATCGTCACAAATCAAAAACAACGGACAACACTACGCTATATACAAATCAACGTCCGAACAACTTTTAGGCTTGCACAGTTAATTACAATTTCAACAAGGCATTATAAATCTAGCTCAGAATAAAATCGAACTCGGCATTATTATCATGGAAAACCACCCTTTCAATCAAAACAGACCACAACCGGCACAAACATTAATCACTTCACCCAAATATACAGAAACGGACAACAAAAGAGAACAAACTCGAATGGCAACACAACACCAATAGAAATTAATGCAGGACTTTCGCATCAACAAATTGACATCGAAACCAACTCAGGATTATAAAGTTGGCATAGGATTTCAGGGAAATAGTTCAAACTCAACACTAGCACAGGAAATTAATAGATCATATTACAAAAATCGAATTGAACAGAACTTATTATTGCAGTTAACAAGCAAAATGACATGGAAAGTTACTGAACGATGCTAATGAGATGTTGCAACTGTGATTGATACGCAGCGGAAATAAGTTATTGTCAGAAGGGAAGTAACAGAAGGCTGGAGGTGAGTGGCGGAGAGTGCTGGCTGTGAGGAAGGCGGTGCGCTGTGTCGAAAGGTTGCAGCGGCGGGGAGGTGGCAGAGTATGGAGATGTTGTTGGAGGTACGAAGGCGGCAACAGGGAGGATGGATTCGAAGGAAGATATGAAGGGCCGGTGATGAGGTTAGCGACGGTTGGAGAGTGGAACGAGACGGATGGAGAGAAGGGGGGACGAACTAAGAGTGAGGCTGAGGGTGGAGGTTTGCGTGAAGATGATGGAGGGAGCAGAGGATATGTTGCAGGAGAGTGAAGGAGTATGAAGAAGGAGCTGCGGTTGAGGGAGAGTGAGACAGGGAAGGAGGCGATACGGAGACTGTCGCCGGTGAGGGTTGTGGATGGCGGCGAGTGGCTTGCAGTGAGAACGATGAGCAGAGGGATTGAAGGAAGGAGATTGAGAGGATACAGAGGGGACAACAGAGGAGGTTACAGGATGGTGACCGGCGATTGGAAGATGGAGGTGGAGAACGGCGGTTGGTGAAGAGAGTGAGGCTATATGGAGAAGGTCAGGGACAATGGAAGAGGATATAAGGGAAAGATGAAAAGTATTTTCTGCTGCGTAGTTTCCTTTTGTTTCTATTTTTTTGTTTCTCCCTCCAAACAGTAAACCAACTTAGCTATATAGCCACAAATTAGGTTTAGATAATTTTATAATATCCAAAATGCCCCTAATACCTAAATGGGCCATAAAAATGGATCGTTTAAAAAATAAACTCAAAAGTATTTTTGTTTGAATTTTCTGAAATAAAAAATGGACACCTAAAATTGTCAAAAATGGTAAAAGTTTGGACAATAAATTATCCGAAAAAATTAAATGAGCACATTAAAATAAACTACGAGTCTCAAAGATTAAAGAAAAACTATTGAAATGGTTAAAATCGAAATAAAATGGTAATAAACTATAACCGGTTTTAAAACACTTATAATTAAAAACGAGACTTCGAAATGTATCGAAAAATTAGAGCGAACACAATTTCATGATCTATAGGACACGTAGATTCATAAAGCAATGAGTTAAAGGCAAAAACTTGAAATATTTTCCCGCTAATTTTCCGCACAATGTCGATTCACTTTTAACGGTCTGTCTATAAAACCAAAATATCGATAGCGTCGACATATAAACAACTTAAGACGATGCAAGAAACCGATAGAAAGATAGAAATGCATGAAGTAAGATAACGGGTATTTTACAACTAAAAAACGATGCAAATATCGATTTAAACTGACTTTTGGTCAATTTAAATACGACGAAATGATGCAAATGCTATGCGTAAATGATTGTTTTATGTCAATGGCCTAATGGAAGCATATGCAGATGAATGTGAAGTCTAAGCTAGATAAAATCGAGATAGGAGGGAAAATTAGATTGAAAATAAATATGGGATGCGAATAAAAAATGAAAATATGCAAATAAAATTTAAATATGATATAAATAAATGAATGTGAAAAGTCAGGGTAAAATTTGGGGTACAACACATGTCTGAAGCACATTGATCCAAAAACTCTAAAATGACTCACACTTGGCTTCGACCCTGTCTAAGCCTCATAAGGTGTTCTTCCTACTATCTTCTTTGTTGGACACCTGTTTAGAATGTATATTGTTGTCGAAGCCGCGTCAGCCCAAAATTTCTTAGGCATATTTTTAGCTTTCAACATACTTCTCGTCATGGTCAGTATACTTCTATTTTTCCTCTCAGCTATGCCATTGTGTTGAGGTGTATATGGTACAATAATCTCATGCTCTATACCTTCCTTATTACAAAATTTGGTAAATTCAGTAGACGTATATTCACCACCACCATCAGTTCTTAACTTTTTCAATTTGCAGCCACTTTGTTTTTCAGCATGCAACTTGAATTTCTTGAAATGTGTGAATACTTCACTCTTCCTTTCAATGATACAAATCCAAATATGTCTGGTGAATTCATCAACAAAAGTAAAGAAATACTTGTTGCCTCCATTTGACTTTACTTCAAATGGTCCACACACATCAGAGTGAGCTAGTTCCAAATTGCGCTTGAATTTCATGGACAAGACATGTTTGAATTCTTTTCTCGCTTGCTTAGCTTTACAACATTCCTCACATACTTTCTTTGGTTCCTTCACGTAAGGCAAACCAAACACCATCCTCTTCTAATTGAGCATGCATAAACTCCTAAAGTTTAGATGTCCATACATGTGGTGCCATAGCCAGTTCTTGTCTTCTCCCGTAGTCGAAGCAAGACACTTATGATCTGATGTGTTGAGTTCGACTTTGAACATTTTGTTTTCTGCCAATGGTGCTTTCATGATTAGCCTCCCATCAGCCCTATAGACTTTCATCTAATTCCTTTCAAGCTTCATTTTGAAGCCTTTTGCAAGTAATTGACCTACACTTATCAAATTACTTGTCGTAGAGGGTACATACAATACCTCAGTGATAGTAGCTTTTCCACCATCCTTTCTGGAAATCGAGATATCTCCTTTGCCTCCAGAATTGATGTGTCTTTCATAAGCAAAATTTATCACCTTTTTCACTGACTCATCTAACTTGGTGAACCAATCTTTATTGTCAGTCATATGGTTGCTACATCCTGAATCCAGATACCACATGTTAGTTTTCTCAGTGTTCGACTGAGAGTTTACCATCATCAGCACATCATCTAAGTCATTGTCTCCTGCACGTGCATATTAGGCTTCATCACTTTCTTTTGCTCTTGCTGCTTTCTTTCTTCTACAGTCTCGAGCATAGTAACCAAAACCTTGACAATTGTAACATTTCACCTCTTTCGTGTCGACTTTCCTCCCAGAGTACTTGTTTCCCACACCTTTCTTGCTCGAATCAACATTCTTGCTTGACTTCTCATCACCTGCAAGATGATTTCGCTGCTTCAAATTCTCAGCTTTCTTGTTGAATCTTGATTGCAATGCTTGTTTAGCCACCTTTTCTCTTTCTGAGTTTCTCTGCTTCAATCTCATCTCATGAGCCTTCAGTGAAGCTTGAAGTTCTTCTAACTTCATCTCAGGTAGAGTTTTATCCTCTTCAATTGTCACTACAATATAGTCAAAATCTGTAGTTAGAGATCTCAGTAACTTTTCTATTTTCTGCAAATCAGTGATCGTTTCTCCACATGCTTTCATTTGGTTCGTCAGCGTCACAATCCTTGAGAAGTATGCAAAGATTGATTCATCATCTTTCATGTGCATCATCTCGTATTGTTTTCTCAGTGTCTGCAACTTCACCTTTTTCAATTTCTTGCCTCCATCATACAAGTTTTTCAGCTTGTCCCACACATGTTTCGCTGATTCTTCTTCAATTATCTTCTCGAATACATCAGAGTCTACACACTGATGAATCAAGAACAATGCTTTACAATATTTCTTCCTCTGATCTTTGTGCGCAGTTTTCTGGGCATCCGTCGCGTTTGCTTCCAGCTCCGATACACCATCATTCAAGATTGCAACAACATCTTGAAATTTGAAAATGACCTTCATCTGTGCAACCCACCGTTGATAGTTTTCCTCTTTGAAAACTGACAGATTCGCTGGAATTTGTGTCGACGTTGTTGTTCCGTTTTCCATTAGATTCTCTCTGAATCGCAACCAAGCTCCTTGATACCAATTTGTTGGAACAAAGGGTTTTCAAGAAAGATAGTTTTGTGAAGAAGAAGAAGAAGAAGAAGAAGAATGACATTGAGAGAGAGAATGATTATTTAAAATTGTATGAAAATTATTGTATGATTTTGTGATTACAACGAAATGCTCCTTATATAGACACACTTCGCAGGCTCAAGAATGTAGACTAAGCTATGGCCCAAAATATACAAAGACCCAAAGGATTTCGACACACTGCAACACTATGATTCTATGCAGTTCGAAATTCTGTCTAGTTCGACCAACTCATACCCAATAGCTAGTTCGACTAGCACAAAAAACTAATTCGACTAAACAGAAATTATACATTCTAACAAATTGTTCATCTTTACTCACGCCGTGTTGCGTAATCTACAAACGTCAACGTCATTATGGCGGCCTTTATCAAATGATAATGTTTTCCTATTTCATCATCAATCTTGTTGATTTTACATTACAATATAAATTGCATTACAGAGATTACTCTCACTTTATATTACTTGCAGATTGTTCATATTCATATATACTTTTTATCATTAAAATTGCCTTATTGATTTATATTCTAATGAAATTGGAACCAAATCATGTAAGTGTTTCACTCTTTCTATTTTAGTAATGCACGAAATTGAGGTTTTGGAACTCGCTCCATGAAATTAAATCTTGCGTTCTGACTGCTTATGCTTTCTTATGTAAGCGGGAAAATTGGTTATAACTGCTTATGTTTGTTTATGTTAGAAGGAAAATTGGTTTTAACTGCTTATGTTAGAAGGCAATGTAGTTATATAAGGACACAGATAGTGAGAGGGAATTTATGGTGTATATTTTTCTGATAGAAACCTTTTGGGTTGCGCAAAGAGAGAATCAGTTCTCCTTTAAGATTGGTTACTATGGTAGGACTTTGCTGTATAGAAGTTGAAAGGGAAAGTGACTTTACTGTGTATTTCAAATTGTGTTTCCTCTATCATGCAAATCTTAAATGGAACTTGTTACTGTAAATATGGACAAAATATCTCTGCTACCTTACATTGATGATAGTGGATTATAAGTTCTGCAGCACAAACTGCATTCAAATTCATTCTGATCTGATAGACTTTGTTGCTTGTGAGGTGAGGACAATAACTTCTCATATTCTCCATAAACTTGCTTATATCTCTCTCCTCATTCCTTTATAGATCTACTCTAATATTATGATTTTCCTAACTTCAAAATACATTTTATCTAATCTTTATATATAATATACAATCACAATCCCCTTGTAAAAATAAAAGAGACTAGTGCTTACAATTTATAGCTTATCAACAAAGAAAATAAAGTGATAAAAAGTAAAGTAATGAATAACTAACTACCACACGTTCACTTTAGGCATTGAGGTCCAAGCACAATAAGCACAAACTAGCTTCTGAGATATATACACATAAACAGCAAAAGAAATACTCATTAGAAACAAATCCTTCCAATCACCCTTTTGTTGTTGTGGACTTATATTGTTCATCTTCTGTGGCCTCTTCCCAATTAGCTTCTCAAAATCTTTCAAAATTACTTTCCATTTCAACAACGGGTTCTTCCCTTTTCCTCCTCTTCCTATGTCTTTCTTTTCTTCATGATTGGAGTTAGAGATGGATGGTCTTCTACCTTGGCAAGACAATTGAACAGAAGGGGTCCTTTGTTTACACCAAGAAGGTCCAATAATGAGAGATGCCATAGAAGGATGTTTTTGTTTATTGGAGTAGGAGTTGTATTATTGTCTTGAAGTCAAATTTTGGTGCTCTTTCTTCATTACTAAGATAAATTATTGCACCTTAGATATTTTGTTCTCATGGGTTGGTGATAAGGTGTGTTTTATTGACCCTGCACATTGTGTGGAGGAGACACGATATAATGGGAGAAAATATAATATAATTTTTTTTCTTTTCAAAATTAAATAAAAGGTAATGCTAAGATGTGCCCTAAAAACACATGTTAAGGATATTATAATTATTATAATTAAAAAAATTTATATATAATAAAATAATATTTAAAGTTTTAAAAAGTTAAATGCACACATTTTAAAAAAATATTGTTACTTATAGTAGCTTTAACATGTGGCCTAAAGACACATGTTAACATTTTCCTTAAATAAATTAAGATAATTAAAATATTATGTAAGAATATTCAGCTGTCAAGTTAAAGATTAATTTTATAGTGTATCTAAATGAATTATGTTTATGGTGATATCTCTATAGTCTTTATTATTTCGAGTCATAAAATACTTTTTATTATCTTCCATAATCACTTATTTGAGCGTAGTAATGTTTATACACCATCAAATTTAAATCAATAGTTTTGATGATAACAAAAATATTTAAAGAACAATAGGGTATTCTAATATTTGTTTAAGTGAGCAGGATCATTAAATTGTTAATTAACTTGTTTCTGACTCAGTCAAAAGACTTATAAAGAAGAAACAATTCAGATTCGGTTGGATTGAAATTTTATTTTCATATAGAACCTCAACGCCTAATTGACTCAACCTCTATGTTCTAATAAGAACCTTAGCACCATGTTGGCTAAGCCTTTGATGTTCAAAAGGAACTTCAAAGTGTTTTTACTAGAAACATAGTACAAACATCCATTTATCTATATTCTGTGCAAAAGAAGCTTCATCTTATCAATTGCCAAAAATATGGAGAAAGTCAACTAGAGGTTTTAGTGCAAGGCTCAAGGCTGCTTGGCAAGATCTCTTCAATCTACTACAACATACCTATAAACGTTTTCTTGAGAAAGACACAATGGATAAAGAAATTATTCAGAAGATGAAGATCCTCATCGTACCTACTCCAACGCCTCTCTCTTAAAAACTTATTCTTCAATAGGGATACTTATGCAAGCAAGCTTGCAACGACTCTTTTGTTCCCTCTATATAAGAAATTGAAGATTCAAAAGAAGTAACAACAATACAGAACAACACACAACAAGAAAATAACAAGAATTGTTTTGCACTCTAAGCTTTTGTACATAACTTGTTGTATTGCACATAGACTTGATATTTTCTTACACCTGTATATCTTAGAAATCTTATGCAACAAGATATTTTTGTTGTTGTATCGTTTGTACCTCTTGTTGAATATCAGGTACATCTTGTTATAATCCTAAACAGTTTGTTTAGAACTTTAAAAGTCTCAACCAGTATGTTTAAGCAAAAAAAATCTCAAAATGAGCGTTTCAGTGAGGAAGTCATGAACAGTTGATTTAGGCAAGGAAGTATCTTTCTGGTTAGATTGAGAAAGGATGTCATGAACAATTAGTTTAGTCAACGAAGTGCCTTTCTGATGTGCTTAACACTTAACAATGGTACCAAAAAAAGACCCTGAAGAGAAAAGTACACTAGATGTGTGATATTAGTGATAGTCTTGTTACTGACACAAGTATACCACATGATTATAGTGCTCCTGAAAAGAGTATATATTCTTCTAAACCACCTGCATTTGGTGGTGGTTCTGTAAGTTCTTGAATTGTATGAATTGGCAAAGTTTTAATAAAACAAATAATAGCAGCAACAATGTATTGTACAGTAGGATTTCTAACTGATAATCCTATCTAGAATGCCTTAACATGTTGTGTTGAAAATTTCAACATTTGGAACAGCATGTCATATGAGATGTCGAGACATCAGACATCAGACATCAGGACATCACGCTACAGAAACTGTTAAGTTGGTTACAATTCTGTTTTAATTAGAGCAGAATATTCTGGGAATATTATGCATCTTCTGTAGCGTGACTTTGAAGGCATATGTGGAGGTCCAAGAGTTAAGGAGAAAGATCAGCAAGGACCTTGATTGTAGTAGAATTTATCTGGGTATTTGTTTCTGCAAAAGTTTGTTTATGCAGATGTTTGTTATAGCTTATGCTGTTATTTTGAAGGCCCAAATCCAGTTGTGTAATAGGTTATAAATAAGCAGTTGTAACCTAGTTTAAGTAAGCTATCCGGTTTTAGAAAGATGTAATATTTAGGGTTAGCCATGTAAGTGAACCACCTGGATTGTGGGAAGGTCACTAATTTGTACCTCGAAGCCTGTAGGCAAAATGATTATTTTACTCACTCATAAGCTGTGAAGCAATGAGTGTAGTTATGTCCTTGGAAGAAGCTGTGAAGCAATTCCAAGTTAGGTTTGTGTCACTTGAGTGATTGTTTTATATTGTGTTTGAAGTGTGGTATCTTCAAACTGTTTTAGTTGTGTTTGGGGTGAGGTATCTCCAAGCTGATTGTGTTAGGATCCAAACAGTTGATGCAGTTGCTGGTGTGATAGTAGCTGATAGACATCACTGAGGTGATTGCAAGTGAGCGGAGGTTCTCATATCTAAGTGTGGTATCTTAGGTAGAAGGATTATTGGGTAGTCTGATTAAGTGAGGAGTGTAAACAGGGTGGTTTCCCTCTGAATTAATACTGCTTATAGTGAACTTCATTCCTGGCTTGGTATGCCCCCAGATGTAGGTTGGTTAGAACCGAGCTGGGTTAACAATTCTTTGTGTTCTTTTGTTTCCTGCATTTTAATTGTGATTCTACCTTGCCTGTTTTGTAATGTCGGATCAGATGTCACGACATCCTGAGTCTGTCAACACCAGAATTTCAATTGGTATCAAAGCAAGCATCCTGTCTGTTTCTGGATGAGATCTATAGGGGATACTTTCTGGTTGTGCACAAGGTAAAATATTGTTTGAACAATGAGTGTTCATATTATATGGTCCCTGGAAGTGGAGGGTGGACCTATTTGTGGATTATTTGAACAAGGAGTGTTCATATTGTATGGTCCCTAGAAGTGGAGGATGGACCTATTTGTGGAGAACTAGACCAACCTGGCCAGAACTTGTACCTTCTTGAAGAAAGAAGATAAAGATGTTGGAACAAGAAAGTTAAATTCAAAGACTTCATGCGGCAGTGAGGATTTTGAATTGTATTGTTCAGCCTATAATCAGCACAGAGAAAAGATTGTCAAAACCTTCATGCGGGAGTGAAGTTGTTGATAAGATAACTTCTGTGCTTATATGTTTCCATATTGGTCAGAATATTGGTTGGGTCTAGTTTGTTGCTTGGTGAAGAAGCAAGCATTTTGTAGGGTTGATTTATTTTCAATCCTTGGATTTCATGCTTACAAGTAAATTATGGAGTAAGCATTGTGTATATTCTGTTGAGGTATGGCTATACAAAATATAGATTTCGTAACACCTTTTTACTACAGTCATTTAGTTAATTGTAGTAGTAAATCATTTATATAAGCCTTTTTTGCTATTTTCTAAAAGACATTTCACTATTGTTAAACATAACAATCGTAGTGAAAGAAGTACCTGGAGTGACAGGCTTCAGCTCTCAGCATCTGCAATTTTCCTTCTTTTGGTTATAAAATGGACGTGTCACTTATAATTTTATATTTATATTAAAATCAAAATACATTTATCCACAGTCTATAATAGAAACCTTGTAATATATTCCAACATTTCATCACAATCGTTTTTATCAACTTTGGTAAAGAATTTACCTATATTTAAGCGAAATTTCTCTTATTTCAGTACAGAACAAACGTCTCTTATAAAACAAAACCCAAACATATCTCACGTCTTATCCTAATATCCATTAACTTTTGCACATCATTTCTTCACAAAACTCCAACACTTATTGATCCAAGAAATGAGTTACACAACATGCAAGACAAAAACACCAAACTCGTTTCTTTGACATCCTCTTCACATTTCAGGTACAAAGACGTTTTAACCTTTTATGTTATGAATCATGATATTTTTATGTTTTTGTTAGGATATGTAGATGTTTTTTTTAGGTATGTCATCATTTTAGTATAAATCGTTTGTTGTTGTTTGTGTTATTGTGAATGTTATTGTTTAGGTACATTGATATTTTTATTTAGCTCATGTTTGTTGTTGTTTGTGTATCTTATTGTTTTATTTAGGTCATAAATTGTTGGTTATCGTTTGTGTTATTATGAATGATATTGTTTTAGGTATATTGGTGTTTTTGTTTAGCTCATATATGTTGTTGTTTACATATCTTGTTATTTTGTTTAGCTTATAAATCGTTTGTAGATGTTTGTGTATCTTGTTATTTTTGTTTATTTTATATCTTTATGTTGAATTACGTTGATATTTTTGTTGAGGTATCGTGTTGTTTTGTTAAGGTAAATTTTAGTTTTTATTGATATAGGTAAACATTTGTGTTATTGTTGATGTTTTTAGGTATGTTGTAAATGTTTGTGTAATTGTAGATGTTTTTTTAGGTATGTTGTAAATGTTTGGGTTATTGTTAATATTATATCTTGTACATTTCAACTTTCATTACATTACAGCTTATATTAGAAAACAACTTACACTTATCAATACGTTATGAGCTTTTTACGGCCTATTATTAATATCTTGCTCTATAATGGTTAGAACTTGGTTTAATGCTTCTAGTTTTTATGATGTCACTTTATTTGCTTATAACTTTGTCTGCAAAGTAAATAGTATTTTGCAAAATTAACTAGAGGTGAGTGAAGTGTTAGTAGAAGAATTAGACGCATTGAAACAAATTCAAACAGTTAAAGAGGAAAATGCAGATAATGGGTTTTATAAACCTTGTACAACATTGATTAGTGTAACTTATCCTTCTAATATAACTTAATTTTTCATATTATTGATTTCTAAATTAGAATAAAAGGTTATATGTTTAGTGAGTGGTTGGTGAAATAAGTATTCCACATAAGTTATAATAAACTCAAGTAAGCATATCACCATGATTGGAATGTAGGACCCTAGTGAAATATTATGCGTTAAGTCTTTCACTACGGTTAGAATCTAGAATCGTGGTGAAATATATTAAAACATACAAATATCCAGGCTCTGGGTATCGAATCACAGACCTCAATCTTTTACTACAATTTCTTTACACAACAGTAGTGGTATGTTACGCGCTACTGTGTTTCTACCATGACTAGTAGCATGTGATGGTAAAGAGGGCACATACAACCACACCCTTCTTTATCGTGGGCCACCATTCGTAGTGAAATCCTTCTCCCAAACATTGTGAAAGGTGTATTATGTAGTAGTGGTTGATCAACTAGCCCGTGTCTCCTCCTCAGTAAGTGAAGTGCCTATCTTCATGGTCTAGAGGGATAAATGGCCTATCTAGACCTCTTTCAAGTCCTATGTGGGTATGAGCTTTTCTACTTCTGAGCACATCCTAGGATCCCAACCCCCAATATCAGTATTTGAAACTTTAAAAGGGGGAACGTCAACAAGGGTAAACTATTCCCTCTCTGTCACCAAGCTATTTTGATAGAACTCTTGAACGATTTGTTAGTCTCCTCGGATTGTATTTGCTCACCCTCCAAGAAGGGAATATTTTAGGACCACGTACAAGGTAGAGGCGACTACCTCCAGTGTGTTAAGGTTGGGTCTTCCAAGGATTATGTTGTTGGGTGATAAAGCATCTACAATAATGTAGCTGACATTAATTGTAACATCCCGATTTTATTAGCTAATTATTAATTATTATGATATATTATAATTAATTTAATTAGGTGATTTTTGAATTGAAATTATTTGAATAAGTGTGCTATTTAATTAATTGTGCTTTATGAGTAGAATAGTGGTTATTTAGTATTGGGCCTATTATGAGAATGGAAGTAATAGAGAGGTGGAAAATTTTACCATGTACCCCTACATTTATTCCCATACCCCTACAATTTTGACATCTGGACGAAATTGCCCTTGAATAAATATTAATTACTTTATTTTTTTTTACCATTTTAACTTCTGAAAAAGGAGAGAGAAATATAATTTTTTTACAAACCGGATAACATGGTAAGTGGGTTATCCGGTGTGTTTTTGAAAATTTTAACACACACCGGAAGTCACGTGTGGGTTATCCGTTTGAGTTTTACACTCGGAAGTCCCATCCGGGGTTATCCGGTTTGGGTTTTACTCGAAGTCTCATCCTGGGTTATCCGGTTTGCTTCCTTTCACTCCGGATAACCCACTGCTTGGGTTATCCGGGTTGTTGCTGCGTATTTCGTAAAAAATATGTGATTCTGGATGAGCCCAGAAAATATCCCTCACAACTTCTGAATCGTCTTTTTCTGCTCCGATACATAATCGATTCCTCTACTTAAACAAATGTTGCATTTCATTAGACCCCTTATATCTTTTTGTATTTTACTCTTGTGCTTAATATTTGCGTGATCCGAGTGACATTTTCCGGATTTAGCTATGACATGTTATCCGGTTCCTGAAAAGATACGTATCGGATGTATCCATTTTGAGTTATCCGGTTTGTTAAATTTTTGTTTCCTTGGATATTCCGTATGCTTTCAAAAAATAGTGAAAAAAAATTCCATATAAAAATAAAAAAAGTAAAAGGATAAAATTGAAATATTAAAAAAATTGTAGGGGTATCCGAATAAGTGTAGGGGTATAGCGTAAAATTTTCAGAGAGGTGTTAAGTATTAAGCCCAATAAGACAATCTTATTTAGTAAGGATTAGAAGAGAATCATAATTAGAATTTCATTTGGGAGAAAGAAGAGAAGAGAAGAGGAGAAAGAGGAAAAGTGGAGAAGAAACCCTAGAATCCAAATCTACAAGAGGTAAGGGGGAGAATCTTCATTATTATGCTTGTATATGTTGTTGGGTAGTAATTAGTAACATGTTAGGTTGTTTAATTTCAATTTCTAGAATCTTTGAATGTTAGGGTTTGAAGAGAAATTATATTTTTCAACTTAGAAATGATAACCCATGATTAGAAAACATGTTAGGATACCCTTTAATGATTAGTAACATGAATTAGATTTGAGTATTTCAATTTCTAGGTTTTTGATTCACTTAGGTTTAAATTAGAATCTCAAATTAATGTTGGAAATTATGTTTAGATGTTTGTATTTGATGTTATATGTTGGAAATAGGTTATAACACCTTAAAATGGAGTAAAATGCATGTTTAAATGTGTTTTTGGGTCAAAGGTTCGTGTGGGAAGTTGTTGTCTTCGCAGAAAAGTTTCTGTAAAAAATGCAGACCAGGCTTAGCGCGGTTTTTGGGGCTTTTTTTATGTGAAAGAAAATTTCATTAAACAAATGAAGCAACAGAGGAAACAGTGGACAATTCCGTCTCAGGAAAAGGGTCATGTCAGGTTCTAGATCCATAACGCTTGCCCAAACCAACTAGATTATGGGAAGCACTATTAAAAATTCTACTAATAAAAACAAAGGAGACAAACAAGAAGTTATTACACAGAATTCTACAATCTTCAACAATATGATCAATAGACGCAGAGTGATGGACTCCCTTAATGCTGTCAATAACATTTTTGCAGTCATAATGGATAATCAACTTTTGGATTTTAAGATCAGTAGCACAAGACATACACCACTTTATGGCTAACAGCTCCGCCAATTCAGCATCCACCATGATATCCTCCTTCTTACAAGCTCCCAAAATGATTGTGCCATCGTTCTTCTTGAGGAAGCAACCGAAGGTAACGAAGCCTTCCTCAAAAACTCCTGCATCAGAAAAATCCACCAGAACATCGTGACTCAGACCTTCTAGAATTGGCGGCGCTACCGCACTAGGCGCAGGAATGGCAGAAGGGTTCCCTCTGTTGAATTCCAACACTTATTCGAGTACGTCACCAAAAACCTGTAAAGGACTAAGCAAACAGTCCTGATAAATCAGCAGGTTGCGAGCAAACTAAATCTTCTGAATTGAAACACACAGAAGTTGGATACAAAAATTGTCGCTGCAAGATAGAATACCCCAAAGCCATTCTGCTATATCAGTAACAGGAGGAAGACGGTATCCCAGAATGGAAGAAAAGAACACTTGCTTGGAGAAACTGCAGTCGAGGAAAAGGTGGGACGCAGATTTGCATTCGGTATTACAGAAGGAGCAGGACGCATCGAGGGATAGTAACGAATTTTAAAGACTTTACTCATCAGTGTATCCTCGTCTTTGAATAAATGCTAGTAATGTTTCCCTAACAAACTTTTGTTGAAATCACGAATTCCTCTAAAGCCCAATCCTCCCTCTCCTTTGGGTTGCGCCATCTTTTCCTAGCTAATTCAGTGAACTTGTCTTTTACCATTCCGCATCCCCCACCAAAAGTTAGCAAGCATAGATTCAAGTTCGTGACATAGGGCCTCGGGTAGTTTATAATAACTCATGACATAAGTCGGAATCGCTTGCGCAACAACTTTAATGAGAACCTCTTTCCCTGCCATGGATAAAAATTGCTCCTTCCACCCCTTTATTTTCATCCAGACGCGATCAGCAACATAAGAAAAGATTTCCTTCTTGGACCTCCCGAGCATCACAAGTAAACCTAGGTACTTGGCGTGTCTATCAACATTCTTTACTCCTATCCGTGTTTGGATCAAATGTTTCTCTGTTGTCTGCACATTTTGACTAAAAGACACCTCTGACTTGTCCAGGTTCACAAGTTGTCTTGACGCAGCCTGGTATTTTTGAAGGACAGCAAGCACTATCTCATCTTCCAAACAGTTTGCTCTGGAGAAAAGGAGGCAATCATTTGCAAAGAAAATGTGAGTAATAATTGGCGCCTGTCTCACAACACGAATGCCATGAATTCTTTTGGCCGCCACTTCTTTCTTCAAAAGACCTGAAAGAACATTAGCACACAGAATGAATAAGTAGGGGAAAAGGATCCCCTTGGCGGAGACCCCTCTCCGGGACTATAGTCCTGCTGGGTTGTCCGTTGATAAGGGCTTTGTAGGTCACCGTGGAAATACATCTTCTGATAACATAAACTATGTTGCTAGGAAATCCCATAGAATTAAGGACCTGAATAACAAAAGCCCATTCTAATATATCATAGGCCTTGGACATATCTAGCTTCATAGCCATAACTCCTTTCCTTCCTTTTGATTTCTTCTTAAGCCAGTGGAAACACTCCATGGTGATTAAAGCATTATCCGTAATAAGTCTCCCTTTAACAAAAGTGCTTTGCTCTTCATCAATGATATCCGGAAGGATGTACTTCAGGCAGTGGCAGGATTTTTTCATCAATAATAATCTTCATCACCACATTATATAAGCTAATGGGCCTGAAATCTTTCGCAGTGGCAGGATTTTTTCATTTGGGGATAAGCGCGATGAACGTGTTGTTTATCGTCCCTGGGTCTCCATTATTGTTAAGAATATCTAGGGCCAAATTGCTTATATCCTCTCCAACAATATTCCAATACTTTTGGAAAAATAAAGCAGGGAGCCCATCCGGTCTCGGCGCCTTCAAGGGATGCATTTCGAAGAGGGCATCTTTGACTTCTTGTTGCGAGAAAATCCTATCACAAATATCAAATTTCTCATATTGTAATCTTCCATTCACCACTAAACAGATCTCATGGATATCAACTGGCTCGGAAGATGTGAAAATGCCTTTAAAATAGTCTACAATCAATCGTTCACAATGATCTTCACCTCTCCACCACCACTTATTCTCATCCCAGAGCTTGAATATAGAGTTTGTTCTCCTCCGCAGACTCACTTTTCGATGGAAATATTTAGTATTCTTGTCACCATGGTGCAGCCACATGGCTCTACTCTTTTGACGCTACACCATTTCTTGCACCAGTAACAAGTTGTTCCGCTGTCTCTCCAGAGCTTTATACGCTGCAATCTCTTTAGGGTCGCCATCCCACCTGATGTCTTTGTTGAGAAGTTCTTCAATACGTCTTAATTATTTCGAGATATGATTGCTACGGTACTCCTTAAAAACCTCGTCCAACTCCTTCATCGCTTCTATTTTGTGACATTTGGATCCTGTCTTAGAGTTCCACAAGTTATTCACCACTCCTTCACAGGATGTACCATAACTCCACACTTATTCAAATCTAAACACAAACCTCCTCCTTCTACTATGAATCTTTGTATCCGCCTCAAGAACAATACGAATAGCAGCATGGTCAGACACATGTCTGGATAGATGAGACACCTTAATAGGAGAGAATCTGTTGAGAAAACCTTCATTAACTAGGCATCTATCAAGCCTGCATTGAATGTTTTCATCATTTCTACGACCATTCGTCCATGTGTACGGGTATTCTTCAAAACCAGGATCAGATAAACCACAAGCCTCCAGAGTGAGCCTTCCAATATTCATTTGCCCTTGTGATCTGCTAATGCCTCCTTTCTTCTCTGACTCAGTCGGGATGTCGTTTATATTCCCAAAACACACGAATATATCTCCTCCTCCGTTGTCCATTTCGTGAATAAGCTCCCAGGTATTTCGTTTATATTGTTCCTCAGGGAATCCATACACACCACAGAAGGACCACACATGAGTATCACACTCATCCATAACCAAACCAGCAATATGATTTAAAGAGTAAGATGTGATTGTGAACTACAAACCATTCTTCCATAATAAAATTAAACCCTAAGCCCTCTATTTTCCGTCACCCCTACAGTCAACACTTAAGCAATCATCGAATCCCAATTTCACCTTAATATTTTGAACATCCACACTTCTAAGGCATGTTTCCATAAGGAACAACACGTCAGGGTTTTCCACACGATTGAGCCTTAACAAGGGTCGAACTGCCCGAGGCTCCCCAAACCCTGACAGTTGCAGCTTAGAATTTTCATTTTTCTAGGCGGTGTTGGTCATCCAACACCACCTCTGGTAAAATTTCATTTGGTTCCTGCATGTGTATTTGGATCTTCCTTTTCTTTTCGCACCCAACACCGATTTCTATCTCCCCTTCTATGACCATAACATCTACCAGTTGGCGCTTGCCAATTACTATTTCCAGTTTTTTGCTAGGCTCCTTGGGGGACTTTTTACTCACTGTCCTCTGGGTCCATTTCCTCCCCCTCTCACGAACTCCTTTCCCTCCCTTACTCTTGGAATTTCCTCTGTTAGATATGTCCACCGCCCCAAAAGATTCTGCCACTACTTCAATTTTCGGGACTCTGTTTACTACTGGAGGTAACTCAATTTGTGGAATCTTCAGAGTTTTGGATCCGCTTGCTGATTTCTGCATTTGATTCACTTCAGTTTCCCCTTCCTTATCATGACCTTTTGTGTCACATTTGTTGTTCCCAGATGATATATTGAAGAGATACTTAGTATAAGAACTTGGCGTGGAGTCCTTTTTCAGTTGGGTTTCTAGGGTACAAGGAAGAGGAGACGCACGCAACCACACCCCATATGAAAGGTCATATTCTTCTAGTTCTTTAAACCCCTCCTTTGTTAGGTCTCCAACTACCTCATAGTCCTTTAGTTGATGTCCCAATCTACCACACATAAAACAGAAAATAAGGAGTCTTTCGTATTTAAAGAACACCTTCAGATATTTCTCCTTAGAGCGGACCACGGTACCTCTCTTCAACAGTTGCTTTAAATCCACTGTCACTTTTAACCGCAGGAAGCGACCATTTCGATGCGCATCCTTATGGTCCATTTCTTCAAACGTACCTAGGACTCCTCCTAACTTCTTTGCCATCGCTTTTGTCCTCAGCATGAGGGGTCGTTCATAAACTTTAACCCAGAAGCTCCCATAGTGCATATTTAGCGCAGATGGTTGCTCTTCGCCTGACACCCTAGCCAAGACCAGTAAATGTCTGTCAAAACTCCAAGGTCCGTTCTTGAGCATATTCTCAAGGTCTCTCTTTGTGGAAAACCGGAACAGAAAGAGATTTTTGTTGAGCTCTTGGGTCTCCACCAGATTCTTAAGCTTCCAAGCCCCTATCATTGTGTTTGTGAAGGCTCTAGCGTTGAAGTTGTTGTCCGACCACAATTTTCTGGCCAGGGTTTGTTGAAAAATCTCTTATCCTCCTATTTCCTCTAGATCCGTCGTAACCCCCTCCTCTTCCTCCTTAGATAGAGAGATATCCCGCCATTTCTCTATTTCTATTTCTGATCACTGTACCGACAGTAAAGGACCAAGGGAGCTCGAGTGAGAAACAAGTAACCTAAAAACTTCTACTAGAGAAGAAGCAACAACCAAAAATTGTGGTGAGAAAAAACCAGTATCAGAACTGGGGATTTGACTTTCCAACCTCAGAAAAGGTGGAAGAGGAAACACGATAAGGTTTTAGAGATAAGGAGGAGCATCTATCTCTAAAAGACACGTGGAAAATTTTGGGGCTTAGCGCGACCTGTATTGTGAAAATTTTCCAAAACTTCAAAAATTCATAACTTTTTAACCGTAACTTCATTTTGGGCGTCGTTCGAACCGTTAGAAAACTAATGAAATAACCTATAAGATAGAGCTAGGTTTGGTGGCATTATATGATTTAATAATTATGTGATTGGAAAAAAATGATGTGTATATGTGTTATGTACATTGTGAATTGGTATTGAATTAGAGTGATAGTTTGTGTATCAATTGGTATGTGTTATGAATTGGTGATGAATGGAAACAATATGTTTTGGCATTGTTTTCTATATGTTATTATGGTGTGTTGAGTTTCTAAATGATATGAATACATAATACTTGATTTACTTATGTGTGTTGTGTTGGATGATTGTAATGAAAAATTATTGTTGGTTTATGTGCAAAATGTTGTTGGTGAGTATGTGATGGTAAATGTTAAATGATTTGCAATGATTTAATGATGTATGTGTATTTGTGTAATTGATGTATAATTCAATATGTTGGATTAAAGAGGATAACATGTGTTGAAGTATATGTTATGTGTTAATTGTGATGTGTAGTGATATGTATATGCTACATGTAATGCTTGTTGTTGTTGGAACATGATGATGTGCAATTGATGGATAATTCACATGAGTTGAATGGTGGTGGTATGCTTGGATAATTGAGATTTTGTGAATAGTCTTGATTTGCATACGTTGTCTTGATAAATTGCACATACATCATTGGCTGACCTTGAAATAGAGGTGGTGAAACTTGGGTTCACGATTGCTCGATTCCTAATGGGGAATAAGTAGCGGAGGCTTTGGATCTTGTCCGGATCTAAGGTAATGGCTTTGGTTCTAGTTAATAGAATCAGAAGCGGGGTGAACGGAATGTTCCCAAATCGGTACCACATGCATTATTGAGTCACATTGCATAGTTGTCTCATGAGTCATTAATGAATATGATTTATGTGGATTGTTTTGTGATACTTGAATTGCATGATATGTGAATAAATTTAATTGAAGACAATTATGTTAATTGTAACGATTGTGAATATAATATACTTGAATTGTTTGTATGATCATAATAGTTTGGGATATCACTTGAAGTAAGTGGAATTCATGAATATATGTTGTTTCTATATTACTTCCAATTATATATATTTCTGTAATGACGTGAATTCTCACCCTTCTGTTATGATGTTGCCTCTATGTGGGTAACGTGCAGGTTCCGAGGATAGCGGTGCTTCGCACGAGACTAGTTGAGGAGTCTAGTTAGTTTATCCTTTACTAGGTAGTCTAGTCATTGCTCTGGTCATGTAACACGGGGTTTATCTAGATTTCTACTTTGATGGGATTTGTTATGTAATCTCATCTATTTTGATTTGTATGGTTGAGATACTATTTTGATGTGGCCTTGGTGCCGATGCATGAATTCTGATGACTTGATTATATGATGAATTCATTACTTTTTCATCTAATGATTATAGTATGGGATGTAATTGTTGATAGTATCTATGAATGACAAATAATCCGCTGTGAAAATGCATGTATTATTTTAAAGCATGAAATTCAAATATGTGTTATGAATGTGACTAGTGTGCATGTATGATTTCAATGTTGAACAGAATATCATGTGACGCCCTCTTGTTATGCATTCTATTTACTCTGATTATGCAATATCTATATATATAATATTTGGAAAATTATTAGGGGTGTTACATTAATCGCCTTAGCATCTTTTCCCTCACCATATGTGGTCTCTAGGGTTACATGGCCCATCACTTGTACTTGTTCGCCTGACAATCCTATTAATGAGTTGTCACATCTTTTTACGTTGTTAGGATTAAGTTGTAGCTTTTAAAAGGCGTCTCAAACAAGACGTCATCGGAGCTACCAAGATTTATCAAGACTCACTTAATATCCCAATTTCCATGTTGCACTATGATGAACAAGGGACCATTTTCGCAAGGGTTGACTCCAAAAGCGTCCTCCTCAAAAAACGTGATATTAACTCCCATTTTGCCTAGCGTGCCCCTTGGGGAACCCAAAAGATATCATATTTTCTGCAAGCAACTACTTTGTGTATTTTCTTCATGAGGAGCTGAAGCTTCCTTGTACATGGCGGGCGCCACTATACTGGTCAAAAAAACACAAGAATGTGTGTTCCTTCTACAAGGGAAGATGGACTCAGAGGTCCTAGTAGGTATATTACGGTGTATGGTGGTTAAAGCTTACCCACAACGGCAAGAAGCCCTGTGTAGTGGTGTTTTACTGTGGTTTTAGAGGTCATGCTCACGTGAGGCGATATGTTATGTTCTTGGATGGTGATCTTAGGTATGAGTGTTATGAGGTGTGATAAATTCAGTCAATGATGGTCTGTTGAATCTTTATTTTCAAAAGAGCACGGGTTAGTTATTGCCCCTGACTTTTCTATATCCAACAAACGTCTTATCTTACGTTTTGCATGACTAAATAATAGAAAAGCCTTAGATGAGGTGATAAATTCACTCAGATGAGATACTATCATTGCCTTTCCTAAAACGGCCTATAGTCATTCACACTACCTCATCTAAAATTATGTCATTTTGTATGAAACAAAAATTATAATATTTATTTTTAATCAATAAAATTTATGTTTATTTTCTCAACATTAATATTCATCTCATCCATCTCAATTCTTTAAACTAAATTAATGTTATTAATAAAGAATAATTTTTAAAAATATCATTTTTCATATAAATTAAGACGGGGATAATAACTCAAAATTTTAACTTTATAAATATTATAATGACAAATGCATCCATATATGATGAATATTTTAGTGAAAATAATTTGCTCTACTAATTCATATTCAAATTATTTAGTACAAATATTCCCTCAATATTATATTATAAACAAATTTTATTTTTTTAGATTTATTGAATAATTAACATTATATTTATAGATAAATCAGATATATTAATTATTAATGCATTTAAAAGGTGAAATTTATTTATAATATGAGACTAAGAGTGAAAATAGACCAGACCAACTAACAGTGGTCTACTGTCTAACATACACAGGCGCAAGTCAAGCCAGACTTTTTTTAAATAGAAAATATTTAGGTTTTTTTATAAACCTATTTAATTAAAAAGGTTAGGTCTCAAGCCACAGAAAATGTCTTTTAAGCCTATTAGGCCGACTTATATAAAAAATATAAATAATTTCGTTACTTTGAATTAAAATACAAAAGTAAAATTCAATTATGTTGAAGAACTTAATTAAAATATGCTGAAAACACCTAATGAACTTTGTCATAAATTATTTTCATAAATTTTCTTAAACAAATAGTGTCACAATATTTTTGCTAATAAGTAAGCTCGAATAAATCAATGCAAACAAACTTTAGTACCATTGATATTTTAATTTTTTAGTCCTATAAAAATATTAATTGTATTGTTTATTTACATATGTTCAACTAAAATGGGCTTTTAAGTAGGCTAGCAAACCAATCAGACTTTCAAAAAGACAAAACTCAAACTCAAAAATAAAGATAATTTCTTTTTATACCTAGTAGTCTCATTACAGGCCTTTGGCGAAAAATCCAAAATATCCCAAAATTCATATATGCATATCCAAACGCACAAAATTTCAGTATTTTAAGGATGTTTTCGGATATACATATCTGATATAACCCAATATTTCATTTTCAAGGGGTTTTCGGATATGCATATCTGAAATAATCTCATTTCAATTTTTCAAAGATGTTTTCGAATATGCATATCCGAAATAATTAAACATTTATTCTTTAATAGTATTCGGATATACATATCTGAAGTATTTCAACAATTAGAATCAAGGTGTATCAATTATATTAATTGTATTACTTTATCAATTATTTACATAAGTTTTGTATGTTTTTAGTGTGTTAGAAATGCAAAAATATTATTTATTTACATAAAAATATTTATTTAATATGATAATTTTTTTAATTAAACATAATAACTAATTATCAATTCTATAATAAAATTTAAAAAATACCATTTAAATATAAATTTATCTTTCAAAGTTACATTTAAAAATATTTCTTATTAAAAATAATTTATAATTATAAACAAAAAATTAAAAGACAATTACATTCCACCATTATATTAAAAATTTAATTATTATATTTATTATTTTGTTTCATATCATAAATTTACTTTAATGTTTAATTTTTAATTATAAATTTAAATTATTTTTTATTAATAATAATTCAATTTAATTAAATTATTATATTATAAATTAAAAAAAAATTAAAGTAAACTTAAAATAAAATATAAAAAAGTTGGAATATTGGGCGGACTATTTCAGATATACATATTTAAAATCTCTCTAAAAATAAAATATAGAGATTTGTTCGAATATGTATATTCGAAATAATTTAATATCTAAAATAATTTAATATTTTAAATTCGTAAAATACGAATATTTGAAAGATATTTTTGAATTTTTAAATATGTGAAAATCAACATTACTAAATATATAATTTTTCTTTCAAAATACATATGATAAGTTACAAGTCAGATTTAATCTTCAATATTTCTAACATATCATAGTCTAAATTAAAAAGTTCAATTCATTCCAACCTATTTTCATTTCTACGTGAAACAAAGGGAGTAATTTTCTTTTAATACTACTCCCTTGCTACTTTCAATTAAATTTCCATTTTGAATGAGAGACAACGACAAACTGTGCAGGTACTAATATCAATGCGGTCAACGATTGGACGGTTGCTTTGAATCCACCCTAAAAGCCAGTGTCGTACAACGTCTTTGGAATTTGCGCCCTTTACTTTGCTGCCACAGTCCTCATAAGTCAAAAGTCATAACACGAGTAATTATGCCTCAATAGTTGGTTTTCTAAAAGGAGATTGGAATGCTACTAGAGTAGGATAGGAGTAATAAAATTTTCATGATATTGGGAATTCTACAAATATTGTTTGACCTATACTACTATTTAGTTTTTCTATAAAAATTAGCTCTTCAATTTTCAATATAAGGTTATTTAATTATATTTTTTAATTAATATTATTTGTATTACTTTAAATTTAATATTTTATGACTTGTGTTTAAAATAAATGCGACTACACTAATATAGAATATTTTTTAACAATAACCCAATTTTAAAAGAAAAATATACAAATAATCATGTTTTGGAGAAAATTACACAATAACTATGTTTTAGAATTGACTTATATGGAGACGACAATTCAGATGGTGCATGCATTGATTTTATAAAGGACGCGCCAAATAAGATGACAATTTTCAAAAAAATTCAGTTACCTGTGGATTTTCCTGCAGATTAGATGTTTTCTGCGGATTTACCTACGGAATTACCTGCCGAATTACCTGCCCGCAAGTAAATTCGAAAGTAAATCTGCAGAAAACAACAAATCTGCAGGAAAATTCGCAGGTAATTGAATTTTTTTGAAAATCACCATCTCGTTTGGCGCCTCCTCTTTAGTTCATTTTTTTTTTGTTTGTAAACATGGTTAGATAGGGAAATATTGTGGAATGTTGATGAATTTTTTTTTGAATAATCAAGTTTTTCAAAAATAACCAGTACTTCAAATTTTTTACATAAATAACTACTTTTTAGACATAATTACATTATGTCGCCACTCCTAGTGGCGAATACCCTTAATTTTAGAGCAAGTTGTCACTCCTAGTGGCGACTTCTCTCTATTTTAGGGCAATTCATCACTCTCAGTGGCGACTTTTGTTTAAAAAAATAAAGAGAAGTCGTCACTGTGAGTGGCGACTTGTCCTAAAATAGAGAGAAGTTACCACTGGGAGAGGCAACTTACCCTAAAATTAAGGGTAGTCGCCATTGGGAGTGACGACATAATGTAATTCTGTCCAAAAAGTGGTCATTTCTGTATTTTTTTTGAAATACTGATTATTTTTGAATTTTTTTTGAAAAATTTGGTTATCCTCCCCAAATTTAAAGTAATCATCTCAATGACATTTATTTCTAAATGAGATTGTGATAATCATTGTATTAATCTTTAGACGATTTCTTCATCTAACTATTAATCTAACAATATTTAATGTTTGATACAAAAGAAAAGTAATGTATAAATCTATTTCTACAATTTATCCACTACTTGAGAGAATACCTTAGGTCAAGATTTGAATCATATTTCTCAATAGTAATCCAACTCTAAGTATTCAACATAAACAAAAGCATCAATCTATATTCATAACCCATTTGTTCACATACAAGAGTTTAAAGGAAGCACATAAGAAATTAGGGATAACTACTACCTCCAATCTTGCCAAAATGAGATTTAGCTACTCATTTCCATGTTTGACAACACAAGAGATAGAGAGGATTCAATGGGCATCAAAGTTGTTCTTTAATTTGGATGATAATCCAGACTTCTCAAACTTCTCTATAAGTTCTCTCCATCAAAAGTTATGATTAACTATTGTTACATGCAACCATATAGCTTCTCTCACACTCAAAAAGTAACCTAAAAGGTGTCAGACACGCTACCCAAAAAATTGGCCCAAAAACATATCTAATGATTCAAAACAGACTGGCTGACTATGCATAGTTTGCGGCGCAAATAAGGGACGCGGCGCGAACTGAGTGAATTCTGGCTTCTTTGCAAAAAGCACAGTTCGCGGCGCCAATAAGAGGACACGGTGTGAACTGAACTTAAAAATACTCCTTTGCCTTTGTCTTGCCTTGCAACTTGCTTCAATCTTCTACTCCTTGATTGATTCTTCAAGTGCTTCGAAAATTTCTTCGAAGCTCCTTCCTAACTTGCTCATGCATCCAAAACCTCTTGATCACAATTTCTACACAACTAACAAACAAAGTGAAATACCTATTCAAAACATAGTTAAAACAAAAGTAATTGCATATTTATTAAATTGTGTGAATAAAAGTGTGAAAATTCAATGAAACTTGGTTAAAGGGACCAATAACAATGTATGAAAATTAGTACTATTTGGTCATTAACACCTCCATATGGAGAGTTATGACAATGCCAAAGAATGACTTTTGACTCTTCACTTGTCATGCATCTTCTCAAGATGTTGTCCACACCTACCTTGAACAAAAATAAGTCATCCCATACATACTGCTTGGCATCCGATAAGAATTTCTTCTTTTGATTACTAGTGAGGTCTTCCGGTATTAAACTAATTGTCTTATAATTAGAAAAATCGGCAAACCAAGGCCTCACTTGAATCTCATAAAGTTTCTCATCCGGAAATTCTTCTCTTACCTTATCTTCTTTCTTTGTAATTTCTATATTGACCAATCAGGACAAGTGGTCCGCTACCAAGTTTTCGGAACTATAAGTTCATGGTTTTTATGGATTGGCTAAATTTTTAATAAAACAAAGCAACAAAAATTTATTGTACAATAAGATATTTAACTTGTTGTAATCCTATTGGAATGCCTGAACATGTTGTGTTGAATATTTTCAACATCTGAAACAACATGTCAAAGAGGATGTCGTGACATCAGACATTAGACATCACACTATTGAATTGTTAAGTTTGTTATAGTTCCGGTTTTAAGTTGTGTAGAATATTTTGTGAATATTATGCATCATATGTGGCGTGTAAGTGAAGGCATTTGTGGAGGTCCAGAAGCTAAGAAGAAAAATCAGTTAGGATCTTGATTGTAGCAGAAGTTCTCCGCTTGTTTGTTTTTCTGTAGAGTTTGTTACTGAAGTTTGTTACAGCTTTAAGCTTTTGTTTGAAGGCCCAAATCCAGTTGGGTATAAGGTTATAAATAAGCAGTTTGTAACCTAGTTTTAGGAAGCTAGCAAAATATAGAAAGATGCAATCATTAGGGTTATCCATGTAAGTGAACCAACCGAATTGTGGGATGGTCACTGATTTGTACCTCGAAGCCCGTAGCAAGAGGATTATTGTACTCACTCAGAAGCTGAGAAGCAATGAGCTGAGTTGCGTTCTTGGAGGAAATTGTGAAGTAACTTCAAGTATTTTTGTCAAAGAGTTTTTGATTTTTTGTGTGTTTTGAGTGGTATTCTTCAAACTGGTTGTTTTTGCTGCAGGGGTTTGTGATCCGTTATCGCACACGGATCAAAAACGAGTATTTTTAAAACAGTAATATAGCGACAATGGCTCGATTCGTATCGCAAGGATTCTCGTATATTATTAACCAATAGAAATCAAATCGGGGGATTTTAGGGTTCAAATATAACATAGAATAAGTGATTGTCAAAATAAGCTGAAAAGTCAATCTGCTGATTCAGTTCATACCTATCATCGACTATGGTAATTCCAACCTCCTAAGCGGATCATCTATTCCTATTCGATTATAATACCTACTGACAAGCGCAATTGATAATATAATTTGTATGTTCCTATTATCTGAATTAAGAAAACGAGATTAAGTTTCATGAATTAAGCAAACATGAATTAAATGGACACGATAACGAATTAAGGAAACGATAACATGACTATGGTTAGGATCATACAACCAATCGAATTAAATTAATATACTATATGAAATTTTGGTTAAGAAAACAAGAATCATATAATAGAATTGAAAGGAATAAAAACTAAATTGAAATTATATTATCCTCAAGGTGTCGGAACATGAATTCAACAAATTAACAAGAAGTATTAGTTCTCCATTGACATCCGTACAAAACTAAGTTTTTTCGTGAAAAAAAGGTTATCAACAATACCACGGATGCCTAGGTCTAATAGAAAACAAGGAGTTCAAATTATAACCCAACTGGTTCAAAAACATAATCCAGGTCCAAAAATAAATGACCCAAAACAAATTATAAATCTAATGCTGCAACTTCAACGGAATTTTAAGGTCTGCTACAGTCCGAATCAGCTTCTGACTTCTAAATTAAAGTCGTAGCTCTTTCTCTTATCTTTCCAATGCATACTAGAATGCGTCGATCGGATACTCGTAGCTCCAGTTATGAATTTTTCCGTGAAAGCTGCTGAAGCTGAAAATTAAATACGAAAATCAAATTAAACCAAAAAAAACTAAATTAGAAAAACATTATAAAACATAGAAATAAACAAAGAAAAACATAGAAATTCTTAAGTACAAACATGGAAGAATGTGCATCAAAATGCACTGATCAAATTTCCCCACACTTAAACTTTTGCATTCCGAGCAAAATAAAATCAAAAGAAACACAACAACATCATTAGTTACTCATTCTAGGTTACAAACTCTTCTTCGGTTAAGATTGCATCGATAGGTACTAATCCTGCACACTAAGGATATCATAGGAACCTCTGAACCAACTAACAATGGGTCTTGAAATCATTTTTTAAGGTTTTTCAACTATTGGGTTAAGTGACCGGGTGAGAGTCACCAAACTTAGAAGGTGCATTCCTTTTTTTTCCAAATAAAACTTGGATCATTCACTTATTTTCATTGGCTTCCTTACGTAGAGCATGTGTAAGATGGTGGCGATTGCAAAGATAAACTACTCAAGAGAAGAATGAGAATTCAAGGCTATGTCATAATAAGTATTCAAATTAACTTTCATATGCAAGAGACTTACGGTGTTAAGAAGATACCAATCTTGTGAACTTTTCCCAAGTCTCACAGCTAACCTCAGATTAATCTATATCTTAAAATTTTCAAGAAAAATGCAAAGTGTTTCTAAATTATTATTTTTACTTAAAGAAAAGAAACAAACCAAAATAAAAAACAAATAAACCAAAACAAAAACAAAGAAAAAAGATGATTCTCTCCCCCACACTTAAAACATGCATTGCCCTTAATGAAACAAACAAACATAAAATAAGAGAGAGGAGAGAGAGAGAGGAGAGAGAGAGAGGAGAGGGAGGAAAGAACACACTTGAGTAGTCATGACGGATAGGTGATCACATAAGTAGACTTTAGCAATGAGAGCTCTTCTACAATTTCATCTTTCAACGTGGGGCTCTCATGGAATAACTTGAGGAGGTGACCATTAACTTTGAAATTGTTATCAGTTCCTTCGTATTTTATTCCAGGATCGAAGAAGAATCTTCGATAAGTAAAAGTGTCGAATGGGCACGTGATCTTCTTTTTCACAACATCAAAGATCAAAAGATTGAGGGGCTGCCTCACTACTTTTGTTTCATTTTTCACTTTAATTAAGAACCTATGCAAAATCATGGATGGGCTAATATCGGGAATGTCAGCCAAAGTCCACCCACTCATCTTCTTATGCTTCTTCAAAACCTGCAAAATCTTATTTTCTTGATCAAAATCAAGGTTAGAAAAAATTGTAACCGAACATTTTTTATTCCTCTCTAAATAAGCATAATTCATATTTTTAAGAAGTGGTTTCATCTCTAGAGAAGATGGTTGTTCAATGGATTGTATGCTTGAGGAAGCCGAGATGTCAATAGCTTCATCTACATGAACAATTTCATTTGCAACCTCATGTGCAATAAGTTTATCAACTTGCAAGGCAACCTCAATTTCAGCACAAACAGAGCAAATTTTATGTTAGTACAAACATCACAAGAGTAAACATCATCAAAATCAGACAATAATGGAAAATCAAATGCAACAAAATCAATACAAGTATCATCAACAGTCTCAGAAAGCAACTCTTTTGGAAAAAAGAATGCTCTTCTAAGGGTTGTTGGTTTGATCCTTGAGTTTACTACATGACATTCATCAAAGTGGCAAGTTGTCCAATCTGTGTTTGCAAAGTCTGCAAAGTATAATCTATTTATTGTTGATACTGAAGATTATTTGCAGCCATTTGTTTGACAATGTCCTCTAGTGAAGGTTCAGAAGGTGCAGAGTACACAATCTAGAATTCCTTCAAATGCTTATGCGGATCATCACCTGCAAAAACATTAAACTTTGGCAACAATTGTATTAAATCATATTTAAATCCAAAAGGTGCAGCAACTGTAAGATAATCAATATATAAACCATTATAGTTTATATCACGGATAACCAACTGCCTCAAAGTTCTTTGTTCAGCCATGTTAACAAACACATAAATACCAACTATGTCCCAAGTAGACAGAAACAAATAGAAAGAAGGAAAAAGATTAATGTAAATTCAAAAAAATATAAAAAACACAAAATTTAATCTATTGAACTGAAATAAGAATTTTGATAATTTTTTTTGGATTTTTTCGACACTATGAAAACAGTAAATAATTAATTAAAAATAGAAAAAAGACGAATTTGCAATTTTTAGGGTCGAACTGTATTAGAATTTATTCTAAAGGAGTAATGTTCCTAGATTTTTTCCTGATTTACACGAAAAAATTCGGATCAATTTGAAACAATAGCTTCCAAACTTACCTGACAGGCTGAAATATTTATCACTATACTGCAACCGGTATTGCAACCCTGAAAATCAAGAAACACAACAAAAAAAATAAGAAAATTATACCTATGACTCTAATATCAGTTAATAACAACAAAGAATCCCCAACAACGACGCCAATTTGATTTGCTGTCGCACACGGATCAAAAACGAGTATTTTTAAAACAGTAATATAGCGACAATGGCTCGAGTCATATCGCAAGAATTCTCGTATATTATTAACCAACAAAAATCAAATTGGGGGATTTTAGGGTTCAAATATAACATAGAATAAGTGATTATCAAAATAAGCTGAAAAGTCAATCTGCTGATTCAATTCCTACCTATCATCGGCTATCGTAATTCCAAACTCCTAAGCAGATTATCTATTCCTATTCGATTATATTATCCACTAACAATCCCAATTCATAATATAAGTTGTACCTTCCTATTATTCAAATTAAGCAAACGGGATTAAGTTTCATGAATTAAGCAAACATGAATTAAACAAACATGATAACAAATTAAGCAAACGATAACATGACTATGGTTACGATCATACAACCAATCGAATTAAATCAATATACTCTATGAAATTTGGATTAAGCAAACAAGAATCATAGAATAAAATTGAAAGGAATAAAAACTAAATTGAAATTATATTAACCTCAAGGTGTCGGAACCTGAATTCAGCAAATTAACAAAAAGTATTAGTTATCCACTGACATTCGTCCAAAACTACGTTTTTTCTTAAAAAGAAGGTTCTCAACAATACCACGGATGCCTAGGTCTAATAGAAAACAAGGATTTCAAATTATAACCCAACTGGGTCAAAAACATAATCCAGGCCAAAAACATATGACCCAAAACAAATTATAAATCTAATGCTGCAACTTCAACGGAATTTTAAGGTCTGCTAAAGTATGAATCAGCTTATGACTTCTAAATGAAAGTCGTAGATCTTTCTCTTAGATTTCCAACACATATTAGAAAGCGTCGATCGGATACTCGTAGCTCCAATTATGAATTTTTCCATGAAAGCTGCTAAAGCTAAAAATTAAATACGAAAATCAAATTAAACCAAAAATAAACTAAATTAGAAAAATATTATGAAACATAGAAATAAACAAAGCAAAATATAGAAATGCTTAAGTACAAACATGGAAGAATGTGCATCAAAATGCACTGATCAATTTGCAACAGTTAGGTATCACTAGGGAGTGAGCAGAGGTTCTCTTATCTTAGTTGGGCTTCTAAGGTAAGGGTTTCATTTGGTAGTGATTAGGTAAACTAGAGGTTGTTTATTTGTAAACTAGAGGTTGTTTACATAAAATGATACTACTGATAGTGGATTCTTCTTCCTGGCTTGGTAGCCCCCAGATGTAAGTTAGTTGAACTAAACTGGGTTAACAATTCTGTTATGTTTTTATTGTTTTCCTGCACTGTATAATTTTGTCTTGTCTGTTTATATAAATGTCAGACCAAATGTCTTGATATCCCTATAGGTATCAGAGCAGGCATTATGTCTGTTTCTGGATGAGATCCTAGTGAGGATACTTTCTGGTTGTGTACAAGGTAGAATGTTTGTTTGAACAAGGGTGGTTCATATTGTATGGTCCCTTGAAGTGGAGGGTGAACCTATTTGTGAAAGACTAGTGTGCATTGAAGACCAACCTGACCAGAATTATTGTACCTTCTTGATGAAAGAAAATAATGAAGCTAGAACAAAGAGAGTTTAAATTCAAAGACTTCATGCGGGAATGAAGAACTTGGATTAAATTATTCAGATTATATTTAGCACAGAGAAGAAAATTGTCAAAACCTTCATGCGGGAGTGAAGATATTGATAAGGTAACTCTTGTGCTAATGTGTTTCCTTCTGGTTATGGTATTAGTTATGTCTAGTCTATTGCTTGGTGAGAAGCAAGTGTATTGTAGAGTTAATTTATTTTCAATCCTTAGCTGTCATGCTTACATTTGAATTAGTGAGTAAGCATTGTGTAAATTCTGTTGAAGTATTGCTATATTCCACTGCATAGCTTTTGATACAACCCTTAAAGTGCAAGAAGAATTCTAGGGTTATTTTGTTCAAATGATTTTTTGGCAAATTTTTACAACTTGATCGCGACTTTGTGTGTCTTAAATAATCTAGACCGCAAGTATATTGTCCTATCGCATGTAGCTTTAAAGATTATCGAATCCCAAGGGACTAAATGTCGAACTATCGCTATCTTAGGTTACTATGTAAATCTAAGGCTAATAATGTAATTGATTTGAGGTTTTAGGGAACCTAACTGAATAAAGTCTAGTTTAGATTCAAGGGGAGATATCGGTATGTAATGGTCGGGCTTCGGGGATTTAGCAACTCATTGACTCAACTCAGATTATTAAAACAGTCTTCAGTAGAAAATATTTGTTTGAAAACCCTCTTCTCACACTCTCGTGTTTATTGATTCAGATCCTATAATCAAACCTAAGTGAGTGCTCTCGCTGTATCATTTAAAGTTTGGAAATAGTTTTTGAAAACGAATAAGATCTAATTAACTTAAAAGCGCTTTGCTATATTTTAAGTTAATGCACAATTACTACTGTCCAGTTATTATCTCAAACTCTCGTTTTTATTGATCCTAACTTTTATCTGTATTTTACTCTCGTAATAAAATAGTTGATGTTTAAAACTAGTAATTGAAACCAGAAAAGCGTTCTTTTAAAAAGGAATATATCAAATGGCGTGGGTGAACCCCGTCGGCTATATGACCTTACATACCGATAAACTAATTTAGCCTACCATGTTATAAAATTTGATAATAGCGCAAACGAAATAAATAACATCGAATAAATTAAACCCAAGCATATCATACAATTTTTGAGAATAATAAATTAAAACAATTAAATTAAACTTGAAAATAAAATTGCAGAATATTTGGCTAAGCGTCAGGTGTCTCCCACAGGTCGGTGAGATCTACCTTTATTGCTCCGAAAAATAAATGCGAGAAAGAAAATAAAAGCACGATTCTAACGTAAGGTTAGAATCAGCAAAAGTTCGCAGTAATCCCCGATGTGGAAATTGCTACGAGAAAATAAAAGTAGAAACAGAAATAAATAAACTAAACCGGAATTGATAAATAAAACTCAAAGAAATAGTACTGAGAAAATTTGGCAGAGTAAAAGTAAAGCAAAAAGAAAAAGAAGCGTGTGAAAAATGAGGTACGACAGCCCTATTTATAGAGTTGGGGTTCGCTTGAAAATAAGATCGTTGAGAGATCTTCACCTCCGAATTTGCCTCCGTAGAAGTCGTTATGGCTTGTTGAAGGGGGCGTGATGGTCGTCACGCTATGCCTCCGTAGAGATCTTCCTGAGTTGTCGCGGTCATTAGGGCACGCGTGGCAAGGGTGTAACGGTCGTTACCCCTTGTGTAGACTCCTGGGTGTGCGTTGGGTCGGGCCTTCACTTCCTTCTTATTTCTTTCTTTCCAAAGCCTTTTTACTTATAATGCACCCCTATTTTTCCATACACCACACATTTGCATATTTGCTCTTTTTTGTGGATTTTAAGTATGATTTGTTCGAATTTTCTCGACTTTCTTAGCACATGCCTTGTGTTATACCCCAAAATTTTTCCTCCTATTTTTTAAGTCAATTCACATCTCCATACTCAAGAATTTCTCAAGGGTTAACCAGATGAACTCACTCTTGAGCAATCAACTCACAACTAGGGTTTTGGTTCTCTCAAGTCAAAGATGGTTTCTAATGCTTCAAGTCATCATCATGTCTCCTCATTTGTATCAAAGCATCACCATACTAAGTTTTAAGTCTCACAGCTAAAGTTTGCTCAATCAATTGCTCAGATGGTTGAAAATTAGTTGTATTGGACAAAAAATCAACTATGGTCAACATACAGTCAAACTTCATCATTTTTGGTCAACATTAATATTTTGAAGTCACATTCATCATTTGATCAAGGGTTGATCATGATTCATCAAGAAAAGTCAAGATTTGATCAAAAGTCAAAGTTTCTAAATTAGGGTTTTTTTGGTAAAAAGTCAACAGAACTTTGACCAACCATAACTTTCACATACTTCATCAGAAAAATTTTCCTCCAAAGCTAATTTTTAAGGTAATTCAATTCTCTACAACTTTGTGTCTCACAAGCTTTGGCCAAAATGCTTCATTTGAGAGTTATGGATCAAGACATTATAGGTCCTTCTAAAAGTCAACAAAAAGTCATCTTTTTTCCAAAGAAGTGTACTTGAACATGGAAGTTTCAATGAAGATGAAACCAAAAGTAGTGTTTAGAGGACATCTTGAGCTTTCTAAAAAGTCCAAGAACACTTCAAAATTATAAAAATTGAGCAAGATAAAACTTGTGCTAAGTTTGGCATTTTTGAAGAAGTGCATGAAGGGAAATACTAAGCAAATTCAAAAATAGTCCATGACTTCTAAGCCCACTTGAACTCCTCCCTTTAATTTATTTTATTTATTTTGGAATTTATTCATTTAATCCAATTTTAATTAAAATAAAATGCCAAAAATCTAATTGATGAATGCAGGTTATAAAATCAAGTTCCTTGAAGTCCAAGATACTCAATAAAAGCTGGCAAATTCGAAATATCATTGATTGGCAAGAGATTGAACATGATTGAATCCAAAAAAAGATATATTTGGTGCAAATTCTCAATCAAATATCTTTGCATTCAAGGCTTGATTCTTGATCAGAATTGTTTACCTAAATCCATCTACTATATATGCACATTGAACCCTAATGCTGAGAGAACGAATTCTTGCCTCCAGGAACCCTAGACAAACTCAAAAAATCCGTGACTTGCAAGAAACTGGTAGATCAAGAATTGCTTCGATTCAAGCCATTCCAATGTGTCTAATAGCTTCATCGGTGTCCTCTGATTCATTCCAAACCTTTACAAGCAGTCGAAACTTCCTGAAACGTAAAAACACCATCATGGTTGCACTTACATATTTTCTAATTCGATTTCATATATACATGCATTTATAACATGAATTGATCATATATTTGTGTTCGTGATGTTGTTTCGATGCTCTCTGTATGGTTTGATTCGAGTTTGAGTATAGGTACAAGAATCCGCCATTGCTAGGGTTCCAAGCTTCGATTTAAGGCTTCATGAAATAGCCCAAATTGGACGAAAATGAGGGCATGATTGTGCTCAGTGGATCAAACCAATTGATTTATGGTCTTATACTAATTTATATTTCGTATTTTGAGTTTTGTGATTGTGCAGGGATGTAGTGACAGACAAAACTGTGGGTATAGGCTTTAGCTACGAATCAGAACCGTAGGTAAAAGTCTGTGTTTTAAAACGAGGAAGATGAGACCCTTGTGCGTTATTTCAAAATTCAAATATTTTGATTTTTTGTTTTATTATTTAATAATTGTGTTTCGTTTACTAACACCAAATGCAGTCAGCTCAGATGGCAAACACGTGGAGCCTTTCACCTTGAGGTTATGGGTTCGAACCTAGCCTCCTCCAAACTTTTTTTTGCCAATTTTCACGAATCCTTCTTATTTTTTTTTCTTTTTTTTTATATATTTTTCTTTATATTTCTTCTTTTCAATTTATTTTCGTTTTAAATATTTTCTAAAATACAACAAAATCACAAAAAAAAAAAATTTAGAATTAGGTTTTAAAATTACTTATTTAATTTTTGACACCAAAAAATTCCTTTTTTTCTTCTCTTTATTTAAATTAATTGTTTAATTAACCTCAAAATTAACTTTTAATTTATTTTCTCAAATAAAATCAATCTAGAAATTTCACAAAAATATTTTTTACTGCTAGTAATTAGGTTTACTAATCTTAAATATTTTTACTAACCTCAAAACATTTTATTTATTTATCGCTTTTCGCATTTAAATTCTAGAAATCAATGTATAGGTCGCAAGGATATTTTTGTAATAGCGTAGATTCAAATTCTCGCATTTTACTCTCTGCACCTCTATTATGTAACTTCCCCAAAACCTTGTAATAGCTTAGGACTTTACATTTCCGCACTTTTACTTTCCGCGCCTTTATTTTATGTATATATATACACTGCTTAGATGTATGGCTAATAGAATTGTATGACAAGATCTTAAAATCAATGTTAGATCACCTTAATAACCAAGATAAAATATCTGAATCAAACACATTACTTTCACAGTTGCACGCTTATGGTATCCTCTCTTGTTGCCTTTTGAATACAAATGGCCATGTCCCTCGAACGTAGGGGTACCATTAGCAAAAGTCTCTCGATTCAAAATCATCACAAAGATCATAGTCCCTCGATGACCCTCGATGACCCTCGATGTTGCCTACGAATATATGATCTCGTCCCTCGGTTGTTGCCTACGAATAAGTGATGATCGTCTCTACAAATATGCTAAGGTATCCTCACAATGTTGCTTTCAATGACCATACGATGACCCTACGATTGTCCCTTCACATCCAACGGATAGGGTTACCTACCAACAAATGGTATGGATAGCACTATCCTAAAGGAGAAGGAAAAAACAAGAAACGACCATTCTGAATATGTAATAAGACTTTATTGCTTGAACTAATTAAAACAAATCATTTTCACACCTCACACCTTTTTTTTCAAAATAGTTTTCAAAACAAACACTTTGTATACACTCCAACGAGAATCATTACAAAGTTAAACATTTTCCAAACAAATATTTCCAAACACTTCATATATATTCTTGAGGACTGATACAAGAATCATTACGAAGTCAAAGCGAAATACTTTTCAAAATTACTTTCAAATCACACAAACAGAAAGCAAATTTTCAAAAGTGAACTAAAGAAATTAAGAGCCCATAGATAACTACGAATGAAAAGGGTGCTAATACCTTCCCTTTTCATAATTACCTCCCATACTCAGAATCGATAAAGGTTTTTCCTGTTCTTTTCACCTTTCCTTTATTATATAAAAGAAAAGTCGACGGTGACTCTTGCTATCCATAACATTTGAGATAAAACACAAAACAAACAAGTCAGTTCTCCCACCTTGTTACAGAACTAGCGACTATGCTGGGGATAATACCCAAAGAGAGGTTACCTTAGGGCTTTAGATTACTTTTTATTGCTTTCTGTTTGCTTTGTATGCTTTACTTTTAAGGGTTGCACGAGTATTATATTTGTGGGGGATCCTACACTCGGATCCAGGTTTCCTTAGGTAAGTAGAAATAGATCATCGCAATTGTTTGGCGTAGACCGAAACGGTTAAAATGATGGCTACGGTTAGTGCGACACTTTGGATATCCTGATGTTCCTCATGTTTAGTTGAGGAAATATTTGGCATTTGCGTGGTGTCATCAAGCACTAACTAAACTTTTAGAACCCTAATTGACCCATCTTGGCCATTAGAAGGTAGTGACATAGTTGGCTTCAGTGCAGACTGAGCTTGGTTGATACTCAATGCTACGCTCATTGAGATTCGACTTTCGAGATGTTTCGGTCGACTATTTAGTAGTCGTATTGAAATAAAGCATGTGAGAAAGATCCGTGATATGAGATTCCTAAAATCTAGTTACTATTGTAGGATAGGTTGAACCGACTTAAAGTCTGGTAGAGTAGACACCTATACCTCATGCAAGCCTTAAACCTAGGGCTATTGTGTGAATTGTTTGTGTGTGCTATTTAAACATGACATTATAACATCATATCATCATAACATTTCTAACTATTTCAAGGACCTAGGGATTTACTTTTTCTCTATTTTGTAGGTTTATGGCTTCTAGGAAGACTATCTGAATCAACTTCGTGGGTATACCTTCTAAACTCAAGGAGTTATTCTCATAAGTTCTCGATCACTCTCAATTCATCAAAAGGAATGGTTATCTACTCAACTTGGTTACCTCCGATTTTGAAGAAGATATGATGAGTGTAGTATTCCAATTTGTTGATCTGAAACATTACTACTTTACATTCCCAAACTATCAGTTGGTACCTACAATGGAAGAATTCTCTAAGCTACTTGGGATACCCATTCTTGATCAGATACCCTTCACCGGTAAGTTCTGAGATTTGAAGACATCGCATTAACTCTACATTTGAAGCGGTTAAACATTGAAGCTAATTGGGAAACAAGAAGTGGAGTTAAGGGTTTGCTTGCTAAATTTCTGGTAAAGAAAGCTAGAGAATTCTTGAAGGCTATGAGTTTCCACACTTTCTTAGACATTTTAGATTTGCTAATCTACGGGTTGGTGTTATTTCCTAATCCATATCAATTCATAGACGTGAACTCCATCAACATATTCCTCACTCATAATCATGTGCTTACCTTACTTGGAGATATTATGCATTCTCTCCACACTCGTACTATGAAAAGACAAGTAACTCTCATGTGTTGCATACCGTTATTATCCAAGTGGTTTATTTTGCATCTTCCTCGATCAATGATGAAGAATGAACAAGGTTTGAAGTGGTCTCAAAGGTTGATTTCACTCTCTCATTCAGATATCCGTTGGTGTCTCTACTTTCAAAAGGACTTTACTTTCATTGAGCGTTGCGGAGAATTCCCTAATGTACCACTCCTTGGCATAAGGGGAGGTATCACTTACAACCCTTCTCTAGCACTACATCAGTTTGGTTATGCTCGAAGAGATGGTCCTCATGATATTCTTATCCAAGGCATTGTGCTTGACTACGACAACGATATCCATGGTTACCGTCCAAGATTTGTGCACGCTTGGGGCATGGTGAAGAAGACTGATACCAAGACTTTGGGACATAAAAATTCCATTCCTTGGGAACCTTACCTCAAATGGGTGCAGGCTCGCGCTCAAAATCTTATGATGTCATATGTTGCCATTCTACCAATAATTATAGAACTTGTTGCCGAAGATGATGAGTCTTATACCATTCTCCATCTATACATGCCTAGTGAATTCAAATAATTGAAGAGATCCTGGATTCGGCTTAAAGAAGAAAGGGATACATTCGAAGCTCAATGTTATGCAAGCGAGAAAAGAGTATTAAAGCTGACGAAGCTACTTCACGAGGAACAAAGCATTAACACCTATGTCAACACAAAGAGGAAGCGTCCATGGGAGACCTAGGAGTTTTACTTTTGTATTTGAACTATCTTTTGTACTTACTAATCAAATTAATAAAAAGTTTGTTCTTGCTCGTTTACCAAATTTAAATTCCTAAGGTCCTTGAAAATATTGTATTGCATAACATTGCATATCATGGCATATCATTTCATAACAGGTACTCTAAAGATCGGTTTTCTTATTCTCTCACTGTTTATTTCAGCAGAAATGGCTCTCGAACAAACTGTCAAAGGTCTCCAGGCTCAGAACGCTCAGTTCCAAGAAATGTTCACCAACTTGGCCCAAGGGCAGAAAGATCTGAAAGAGCTCATCATCAAGAAAAAAAGAAGAAGATCGCTGGTATTCTCAACATGGGGAAAAGGTTCAGAGGTCCAATCAAGGTAGTCAGACAACTTGAATTCTCAGAAAAGAGTAGAGAAACTGAAGGAAGTGTCAAGGCCAATGAAGGAAGTCATCATGGGTCTCAAGAAGAAGAGGAAGAATACTATATGAGCGAGCAATATCCTCCTGACAACAAGAAGTATAAGAAACTTGAAGACTGTCTGAATGCTATGGAGAATCTGCAAATGTCTGGATTAAACTTTGATGGTTTAAGCCTGGATCCCAGAGTGGTCATTCCCCACAAGTTCAAAGTTCCTACTTTTGCTAAGTACGATGGCATTTCTTGTCCGAAGCTTCATCTGAAGTCCTATGTTTAGAAGATTCAACCACACACTACTAACAAGAAATTATGGATGCATTTCTTTCAAGAGAGTCTGTCCGGAGCACAGTTAGAGTGGTATTATCAGCTAGATAATACTCACATTCATACCTGGAATGAGTTGGCATATGCTTTCTACAAACAATACCAGTACAATGTTGAATTGGCACCAACCCGCATGCAACTACATAATATGTCTATGGACCGAGATGAGAAGTTCAAAGAGTACGCCCTGAAATGGAGGGATCTAGTAGGCAAAGTCCAGCCACCCTTGTCTAATAGGTAATTGTTTGACATGTTCATGGGAACACTAACATGCGCATTCTTCAATCATTTGATTGGAAAATCCTCAGTCGAATTCATCGAGCTGATATTGACGGGAGAACCTATTCAAGCTGGAATCAAGAGTGGAAAGATTCAAGTCGAAACATCTTCAAATGCTGAAAAGAGATCTTTTGTTGGGAAGAAAGAAGCCAATGTTGTGTATGGTCATAAGAACCGTGACAAATGTGATCGACATCATTTTGTGGATGCAGTTCTGATCTCTAACCCCACACCAGTGCAACCTCAACAAGACAACGCGCGTAGACAGAACACACCAAGAAGATAGTTTACGAAGATCAACATGTCGTTGTCTCAAGCATTACAACACATGTTGAAAGCAAAGCTGATTACTTTGAGAGATCCTCCTCATCATGTGAACACATCCTCTCCGAAGTACAATCCCAATGAAAGGTGTGCATACCACTCCAATAACCTAGGGCACGACACCAACAAATGTTGGACCCTGAAGAACAAGATCCAAGACATTATTGAAGCTCAGGAAATTGAATTTGACCATGTTGTCGAAACCCCGAATGTGATCAATGCACCTATGCCCAATCATGGCAAGATTACCAACACTATAAATAATGACTCATATGTCTTTGTTGTAAATGAGTTAACCACTCCTTTGATGACTGTTAAGAAGAATATCTGAAGAGAGGTGTTCAGTGCCTGATAGACAACCGAGAAGTGATTTTCCTAAAATCTTCGTCCATATAGAGTTTGTGCGAAGATGTTTCCAAAAGCTTGACAATCGAAGACGTAAGTGAAGCCATACCAGAAGTCTGGGATACCTTGGGGCAGCCAAGTGGGAAATTTGATTTCATGGTGAAGTATACTGCCCCCGAAAGCTACAAAATTGGAATTAAAGACATCAACGCGACTAGATGGGGAGATGACGACTATTCCGAAGAATATGTTGATGTGAACACAATAAGGATCACCTCTAACGATCCTACACCCAGTGCGACACCTCTCATTATTACATCACCCAAGCCAATTCCATATTCCTATGACAAAGTTATACCTTGGAATTATGGAGCCGAAGTTTACTATTATAGCGTCAATCAAGAGCCATTAACCATTGAAGACCGTACAATCGAAACTCCTGATCCTGATATCGACAATATCACCGGATCAAGCAAAGTAACCAGAACTGGAAGAGTGTTTTCTCCAGATATATCTCCTCTAAAAGATACTACTGCACCAGTTCGCATTCCTGCTATTTAACCAACTCCCGAGGCTCGAGGGGGAAAGAGAAAGTGACTCAACCTGTTCAGACGGAAGTACCAAAGCAAGTTGTTGAAGATACCTCCAAGCAAGAGATGGAGGAGATCCTGAAGATTATTAAGAAGAGTGATTACAATGTTGTGGAGCAGTTGGGACAAACCCCATCCAATATTTCCATGCTAGCTCTGTTGTTATGCTCTGAGGCTTATGCTAAAGCCTTGGTGAAGTTTCTGAAGAATGCTCATATACCGCAAGACACTTCTACCCATTGCTCCTAAAAACTCCCACAAGTCCAAATTGACTCGCTCTGAGGCTGCCTTAAAGAAGGCCGCTTCTGTTGTTGCGCCTCCCATATTTGTGGCATAAGAAAAGGTCTTGCAACCTGCACCAAATCGACCAGAAAGCACCAACTCTAGTCTTGAGGGAGATCATCATGTATCTTCTTTTTCCAAAGATTTTTATCTTAGGAGTTGTGGCACTTTCTATAATTCTGCTCTCATTTTCCTCTATTATTTCACCGGCTAACAGTTAAGTAAACATAGCACCCACCAAAATCATCTTGAAGTCTTCTAAGACAAAGAAACCTTTGGCTGTCGTTGTATCTGATACTGTATCTTTTGAGAGTGATCTCCATTCTCCTATCAATCAGGATATTTCTGAGTATTATCCTATTAGTGAAGGAATTGAGGGCGAAGTAGAAGATGAAGGCCAAGAAGATAATGTAAAATATGATGGCCTTGAGGGATCTGAATAAACAGATGCTGCCAACACTGAAGTACCTCCTCACACAATTGTCGACTTTAGTACCATTTCGACTCCTCCCAACGTGATTCCCACAACTACCACCATATCACCCAAACAAATTGAAACTCTAAGGCAAAACAACCCTTCTGAGTACTTAAAGTTCACAGTGAATGTTAAGAATTGTTCGAATGATGGTGGCTCCAGTACTTCCACTACATCAGGAATCATTTCTTCTCTTGGGACTCAAGAAGAAGTTCTTAGTCGTCTCAAGACTATGCTTTTCATGTTGACCTGATCAATCATTTGGACACCCACCTTTCTGATGGTGCCAAAATCAAAGATTTGTTGAAGAAGGTTGATGTTCAAACTGCTCATCCTTTGGTGGTCAAATTTGTGGCTAAGGCGTCCACCTTCCTTGACCAGCTCTTGGTCGACCTGGCCCAAAAGAACGAAATTCAAAGGAAATGTTTTCCTAAGGAGAAAGAGCGTACCGTTGAATTGGCCTTTGTGACTTCTTCTATGGATGCTAGTGAAAAATTGTAGAAAGCTCTTGATAGAGAGAAACCAGACTTCAACACTAGGGCCACAAACATTTCCCAATGGAGACAACAAATTGTGGCGCAGAAAAAAGAAATTGTAAACCTAGAGAGCCAAATCAATGAGGAAGAACCTCTACAAACGACTAGGGTTGGCATGTATGAAAGTGCATTGAATGATGAAGCTCTTGTTGTGGTAAATCATTTGGAATGTGTTGACGTATTAAATGTTGAACTGGCCGAACTCGACTCATCCATCTTATTAACCAACGCTCGTTTGACCATAATCAAGAACGTTACGTGCACCTCAAGAACTATGTGCCATTTTAGTTTGCATGTCTTTTGGACTTATTTTTTAAATGATTTTTTTGTAACTTTTAATTCACACTTTAGGCCTCCACATGGTCTTTTTGTTATGCAATCAATTTCAGTTTTTTCTGATTACCATTTCTTGCAACATAGGCTTATACCTCTTTAAGTATTTGCCATTTACTCGAAACACTCGACCTTATGGCGTAAGCTCTTAGATCTCATAGACATTGTTGGAAAAGCTTATAAAATTTGAAAGGTTCCTTCCCAATATGGGGACACTTTCCCTGGACTCGATCCCTTCTATCTATTGGAAAAATTACTTGCCAAACCACATCACTAGAAACGAACACCTTTGCATTTACCCTTTTATTATAGGCCATTGTTACTTGCTCTTTTTACCTAAGCAAAGTATCTAATGCTACCAATGTATGTTCTTCAACATCTACCAATGCATCATACATCAATCCACAATAATACTTAGTACGAATATTTGTTTCCCTTTGCACTCTTACTGATTGTAAGTGAATATCTAAAGGCAACACTAATTTATGTCCATAAATTAAGTTGAAAGGTCTCGTGTTAGTCGAATCCTTTGGTGAGTTTCGAAATGCCCACAGTGCTTGGCCTAGAGTTGTATGCCAACTTCTAGGCTTTTGGCCAATATATTTTTTAATCAAACTTATAATAAACTTATTTGCTTCTTCGACTTGCCCATTTACCTGGGCGTAATATGATGCTGATGTTAACAATTTAAACCCCATCTTTGTAGCGAACTCAGTTACCTTTCGTCCTATGAACATCGTTCCTTGGTCAGTCGTTATGGTTTTTAGAATTCCGAACCTATGTATGATTTTACTTTGGAAAAATGTAATTACTTCCTCTTGATCCACTTTAACCAAAGTGACTACTACCCATTTTGAAAAATAATCAATACCCACCAAGATGTATCTATGTCCTTTCGACGAGGCAAGTTTAATTTGTCCTATAATATCCAAAGCCCATCCTATGAAAGGCCAAGGTTTGATAATGTAGTGTAATTTGCTAGCTGGCAAATGTTAAATTCCATATTGTTTTTGGCATTCTTGGCAACTTTTGGCAAACTCAATGCAATTTTTTAACATGGTTGGCCAATATACTCCTATTCGACACAACGACCATTTCATTTTTTGTCCTTCTTGATGTGCACCACAAGCTCTACTATGTACTTCAGATGTTGCCACATTTGCTTCATTTTCTCCCAAGCACTTTAACAACACCCCATCAAGCATTTTCTTGAATAATTCATTTCCCATTATTTTTTAACTTAACGCCCTATACTTAACTTTGCGTTCTGTCGATCCAATTGGATTTTTTAAGTAGTCGACTATAGGCTTCCTCCATTCGTTCTCAGCTAACGCATCGATGGCGAAAACTTCTTCCACCACTTCAAAATTTCCAAAATAATCATAATTCAAGAAATTAGGGATTACTTCAGGATCTTCCCCCCAATTTTTTGTCACTTGCATGTTCTCAAACACCATTTTATCTTTTACCTCAATGAATTCATCCATTTTCTCTTTGGGTATCTTATATTCAGATACCAATTGGGCCATTTCATTTTCCTCTTGATTGTCAATACGCCTCACATGACTAATAGACACATCATCAAATTTTTGAAGCAACGACAACACTCTGGCAACATACATTACCAAATGATCCTTAACGCATTTGTATTCTCTAGTCAATTGTTTCACCACTAACTCCGAATACCCTTTGATGTCAACATCTTTGATTCCCACGTCCAACATAATCTGAAGTCCAATTATTCAAGCTTCATATTCAGCATCGTTATTAGAGCATTTGCCCCTGATTTTATAATAAATCTAGTTAGGACTCCATCTGGTGATAGGAGAAAAATACCTAATTCAGTCATTTATTTATGTTTAGAATCGTCAAAATAAAATTTCCACAACTTAGTGCCTATAGAGGCTTCATTGATGTCAACCACTAAATGGTCGACTATAAAGTCTGGAATAATTTGTCCTTTGACTGCTTTTAAGGGAACATATGCTAAGGAGTATCCAGTTAATGTTAATGCCTATTTACCAATTTGACTATGGAAAATAGGTTTAGATAACATATGCTTAATAAAATCAAAATGAGAATACATAGAAACTTCGACTTGTTTTATATAATGCTTAAGTTTAATACATGAGAAATATACACATAAACATAGTTTTTCAATTGCATTATATCTAGTCTCAACATCATTTAACACTCGATTGAGGTAATAAATGACTCTTTCGACTCTATTCTCATCTTCCCAGGCTAACATGCTTCCCAATGTCGACTCTGATGTTGCAATGTATAACTTTATGCCTTTGTTTCTGTTTGGGGGTGCTAACATTGAAGGCTTCACCAAGTAATTTTTCTTTGTTGTTGACACTTTTGTACTCAAAATCGCCTTGGTTTTGTTCTGGTTGATTTCTATACCCTTCTTGTGAAACACAAAACCTAGAGAATCTCCTGCACGAACACAAAAGGCACATTTTAATGAATTCATTTTTAATCCATATTCCCTTATTCAAACAAAAGATTGTCGAAGCTGGTCTAAATGACCAGCCCTTGAGGGTGATTTGACTACAATGTCATCAATGTACACTTGCATAAACGTGTTTATGAAATCATGAAACATGGAGTTCATTTCTCTTTGATAAGTAGCCCCATCATTTTTCTACCCAAAAGGCATAACTACCCACTCATATGTGCCTAGCGCCCTAGGGCATCGAAACGCAATTTTGTGGGTATCTTCTTCAGCAATACAAATTTGATTATAGCTTGATATCCATACAAAAGACTTAAATATTCACACCCTGCAGTTGAATCGCCCATCATTTCTGCCACATGCATTATATATTCGTCTTTTAGAGTGGCTTTATTCCAGTCCCTAAAATCTAAGGAAATTCTTCGCGTTCCATTTTCTTTATAAAGGGCACTATATTAGCTAACCACTCAACATACATGGCTTTCCTGATGAATTTTCTCTCCAACAAGCATTCGATCTCTGTTTTTATTTTGGACAACACTTATGGTGCAAACCTCATTGGCATTTGTTTGATTGGTCGTTTTCCTAAATTTATAGGTAATATGATTTCCACCATTTCCCTGCTTAAACCAGATATTTTGTTGTAATCCCATGCAAAGAAATCTCTAAACTCTTTAAGTAGTTCGATCACTTGATTCTTCATCTCACCGTCGACCTTGGTGCTGATGTACATAATTCGTTTCGTTATGCTATCACCCAGGTTGACTTCCTCCAATGGATCTTGTGATTCCATCTTTGGTATATTATCTCTCGGATCTTTCTCAAACCCCAAAGGCTCTTCTTTATATATGTAGTCAAGCCTCTGGCTTTCTAAAGTTGTTGTTTGGCTTAGTTCTCCAAGCTTTTCCACCATAACGGCTTCAGGCGCCATATTCAAAATGTCATCATCTTCTAAGGCCAAATTTATTCTATTTTCAGCCATATATGCCAAAATCCTTGCCAGAGCATTCGACCAAGGCATCATCACGAGTTTGTTCTTCTCACCTAGTGGGTTCAAACTCCCCTTGTGCAACTGGATAACTATCCAACTTTTCTTGGTCCTAAATGAAACCGTGAGTGGGTTGAAAGGTTTAAAAATTGATCATATTAGGATGCGACTCCAACACTAAATCTTCAGGCTCGCACGCATATATAGTAGTTAATGCTTTGTCAAAGTTCTTCCTTTTGACCACAATCACATCAACAGTAAAATAATTATGGTCTTCTTTGATGTTCTCCATAATTCCATCTTGACGATATATAGATAAAAGTTGATGCAAAGTTGAAGGCACTGCTCCAATGTCATGTATCTACTCATGCCTTAGCAATAGATTATAATTTGCCTCGGACGCAATCACCATAAACAATGTTGGCCTTGTAGTCGACCCAACTAAGAAACACACTTGAATCACACCCACTATGCAACAATTAAATGCACATCGGTACAAGGATTTTCGAGCATTAAAACAAATATTATTCAAGTGTCAACAACAATTAATAAACTCGAAATTAAATTATGACACATGAATTTCAATAATTATCAACAAGTATCAACTCAGAATCAAATGCTGATGCATAAACTTCAACAATTATCAATGCTGACGCATGAATCTCAACAAATCATTCAAGTAATCAACCGATTCCAACAATTATCAACATCATCAACATGAATATTTATCAAGAATCACATAATTTCCACAATTTTAGAATTAATTCATGCTAATTCAACACTATCTCAAATTAATTCAACAATTAAAATTCAGAATTAATTCAAGAGATCCGAAGAATTTACTGAAAGAGATGATCGGTGAAACAAACAACAGCGTGGACAAAGGGAGGATGCAATCGACTTCAATGGGGAGAGAGGAAGTTGTACGCGGACTTGCGGCAGCGGAGAGGGAGGTGTGTGCAGAGCTTCACGGCGACGCACAAAAGGCGCGGGTGGAGGAAGTCGGCGGCGAGAGGCAGTGTGCGGTGGTCGAAGGTTGATTGAAACTTAAGAGAGAGAGAGAGAGAGAGAGAGAGAGAGAGAGAGTTTTCTTGAGAGTGTTTGAATTTTCTTGAGAGTGAATTTGTAATAATGATGGAATCCCATTTGAAATTTGGAGAAAAAATATATATAAAGAGAGCCTTAAGTCATGTTTGGCATTTGGATTTAGATAAAAAAGGTTTTTGGAGCCAAATTTCTCTCTTTTTCATGTCAAATTGGCTTGTGCAGCTTTTTCGACATATTTTTGTGTCCGATTTGAGAAGCGAGCCAAAAACCAAAAATTTATGAGCATAATTCGAACTCAAGTCTTAAAGCAAAATTGTAGATGGAAAAATTTGTGACATCGTGTTGCGAGAATCATCCTAAAATGTTGAAAATCGAGAAAGTTATTATTTTTGCAATATTAAGAAACAGTCGACTGGAAATCCGCTTTACCACATAATTTTCAACGTATTTTGCATTTTCAGAGATCTGCCATACAAAATTGGCTCCCGATCCAAACATATGAAATGGAGATGATGCATCGAATGCAAGGTCTAAGGTATATTTCAGATACTGAGATTTGTTTCGTTTCTTTCATATATGCAAAATGTCTTACTGCAGTTTGGATATGTTTATAGTTAACTCATTTTTTATGGTGCTATTTCTTAGGAATACTGAGGGCATTGATGCATTAGTTGTACAACAACTATCTTATATGTTGTATGAACATAATAGTCATGCTAAGAGCTTTAAAATGGCAAAATAATGGTTGAATGAGGCGGATACACAAAATCTAAAGTTGAGACTCATTTCGCATAGATCCACATAGGGGAGAGTATATAATCAGCCAACGGTTTCAAAAGTTACAACTTTAGTAGTCAGTGATATTGACACAGCAGAAATGAGAGATATATTAATGTAATATCAGCGAGGAGAAATTCAAAGAATTAATGAGCTTTATGCAAGTTACAGGGCTTACCAATATCCATTGATTTTTCCTTATGGTGAAGACGGTTATAGACCTAATATAGCTCTTGAGACTTGCCCATGTACCATAATAGGTTAATAAACATTCTTACAATTAGATAATGGCTTTCATTTCGCATTCAAAATAGGTTACTTGAAGCTAAAAATTTGTTAGCTCCGCAGAGGTTGTTCCAACAATTTCTGGTCGATGGTTACACAATGTTAGCGTCTGAAAAATTAGATTGGATTTGCAAGAATCAGCCAAAGCTCAGGGTGTCCAAGTACAATTCTCTAAATGAAGAGGGTGGCCAATGTCAAAATCCAGGTTCGAGCACCGGTAAAAGAGTTGTTATTCCTTCGTCCTTTGTTGGCGGTCATAGGTTTATGGATCAATTGCACTACGATGGTATGGCTATTTGTATTAAAATTGGATTTCCCAATTTGTTCATTACTTTTACTTGCAACTTGAATTGGCCTGAGATTCAAAGAGTACTTGGACCACTAAATTTGAAACCACAAGATCGACCTGATGTAATTTCAAGAATATTCAAAATCAAGTTTGATCAACTTCTATGTGATTTAGCCAAGAAGTGTGTATTAGGCAAAGTCATCCGATGTAAGTAATTTCTTCAACTTTACTATTAATTTTTTATATTACTACTAATAGGAATGTGTTAAAAGTTATTTATGTTTTTCATTATTAGATACATACACCATTGAGTTTCAAAAGAGAGGATTGCCACAGGCACATATATTGTTATTTTTGCATCCTTCAAACAAGTATCCAAGACCAGAAGACATTGACAAAATCATCAGTGCTGAAGTTCTCGATCCCTTGCAAAATCCTAGGTTATACAATTTGGTTAAGACTCATATGGTTCATGGTCCTTGTGGTTTGGAAAATCTTAAGTCACCTTGTGTTGTACCCCAAAATTTACCCTATTCATTTTAGCTTTTTGACTTATAAGTTTCATCATCATGAGCATGCATGCATATCATTAGTTTATGGTTACGAGATTGAGAATCTTTCAAGTGTAATAAATTGAGTTTTATGGTTGAACCATGTTTACGGGACACTAAAAAACTTATAAATTTTGACTGGAACATCATAATTGAGTGGTTCCAGTACCCAAAATTCTGTCTTGATATGCTCTTCAACTTTTGTTTTCGAGACGAGAGCTAATTCCTTACGGATCAATACCAAAATTTTGATCTTTGGAGTTGTATTTGAGCCGAACTGAGCATTAATTCATCTGATGCACAATATTTAAAAAAATCCTATCTCGCTCGATTTTTATCGAATCGTGATGGGACTGGTGTCAGAAGTTCACAAATTTCACTAACTTCAACTTTCATTCATATTCCGAGTTCGGATTTTGGTCAGAAGATCCCCGTTCAGAACGTTTTCCCCAGGTTGCGCAGTGAAAATTCTGCATGTGTCAGATGCCTTAAATGTGAGTTGAAGCTTCAAAAATTCATATCTCCTTAACCGTTTATCTGATCGAGCTGAAATTTTGCTCATGCGACACGATTTTTGAGTTCCAGACATTTTTCATGTTGGGCCCGATTTCAAATTCCGCACGGATCACGAGGTTTAGTACTGTTCACAAAAATTAGATAAAGCCAATTTGGGCCCAATTTTGAGTCTAATTCACCCAAGGCTATTTTTCTCAAGTATAACTCAATTTTCTCTCTCATAATTTAGGGGAATTTCTTCATTTCATCAAAATTCAACACAAACACTACACTCTATTCTCTCTCAATTCTCAAGAATCAAATTCAACATTTTTCATCAAGTTTTCTCAAGAATCAACAACAACATGAAGAATTGAATCAAGGTTGAAGAAGATTTTTTCTCCTTTCCCTCTCTCAATTTTCGAATCCCACACTTATTATCTCCCCTCCGATTTTCTTCGATTCGACATCAGCGATCTCTTCTTCTCATTCTCCTCTTCGTCTCGACGGTAAGAATTCTTGATTTAAGCACTTTCGCATAATTGATTCTTAAATAAGAATTTTTCTAGAATTGATAATTAATCAAGATTTTAATTGAGGAATTGAAATTATGGACTAGGTTGAGGATTTTGATTTGAGGTGATTATAATGTTGAAATTCAGAATTGGTTGATAAAAAAATACTTATTGATTAATTGATTTTCATAAGAAAAATGCTTATTCAAGAGGTTAATTGTTGATACTATTGACTTATTGATATGAAACCTTGACTTTCATGTGATTAGCCTTAGGATTGAACCTTGATTCATGTGCAAAAGGTTATGTGTAAATATACATAGTCTAGGTGTTTGTAAAAATGTTTAAGCCGTCGAGCTTTGATGTTAATGCATAATTTCCTTCAAACTTCGCACGCACAAATTCTCCTTATTAGGATGATTGTGAAATTGACGTGGTCTATAAAATGCATGGCAAATATACGTGTCGATACACACTTTCAAGGAGAACTTGTCGTTTTATTGATTGCCAATTAGTGTTTCATATCGTTCCATGGGTATTCTACCATTTTCAAGCTTTCCAACGATACGAACCATGCAAGAAACGGTTGCCCGAAGCAAAAGTTACGGCCTTCCAAAGTTTCCAAAAAAGCCAAATTTCATGTTGTCTTGTGCAGAGTTAGGGAATCCGGGTTCCCCTGGGATGTAACGGGTTACCCAGAAACGTGTATGGGTTCTGAGTTAGTGTAAAGTTGGGGAACCCGGGATCCCCTGTCCAATTTTCAAAAAATTGTTTTTTTAACTATGCTTTCTCCAAGCTTTCTTCTACTCTTTCTTGCACCTATTTTCCTTGTTATTTTTGACATGTTTGTTAATTATGCAAGGTACTTTGAGGTAGTTTCCGATTACATAATTATCGCTTGAATGTGTGATCGGAAAACTTTGTTTGGACATCGTTTTGTAATCCGATTTTGTGTTTGATACGCAAGCTTACAATTTATTGCTTTGTAGTATTTTTGTATAATTTATTTTGTGCAGGTGCTTCTTTACAGATGTGTCGATATACATTCTATTTCCTATAATACATTGGTTAATGTATTTTTGTGCAGGTTTTATCATACGGATATGTCGACACACATTCTGTTTGTCATTATACATTGCTTAATGTATTTTTGTGGAGGTTTTGTTATACGGATGTGCCGACACACATTTCGTTTGTCTCGATGCATTGGTTAATGCATTTTGTGCAGGTGCTTCTTCACGGATGTGTAAGATCCACATTTTGTTTTCCACCATACATTTATTAATGTATTTCGTGCAGGTTTTTGTTTGAATTAGATGTGTACGATACACATTTCTTATTCTATGCACGTGTTGTTGTGCATCATTGGCTTGCATTGCCATGGATGGTTATCCGGTGCAGGTGTCCCGTTGGACAAATGTGTACGATACACATATTATATTTTATGCATATGACATTGTTATTTGTCTACTTGTATTGTCTGGATGGTTATCCCTTGTAGGTTTTTTATTGGTATTCGGATGTGTCCGCTACACATCTTGACCATGCTTATTGATACTTCTACGCATTGCTTACCAGATTTTCTTTATTGCTTGTTAGTAGCAGTTCACAAATTTTTTTGGATTCTTTGCTATTTGCTATAGCTTTCACGGATTGTTATCTGTTCGGTATTTTCTTACCCCTTTATTGCATTTTTTTACCACTTTTTTATAAAGCATGAGAAGTAGGGTTTTTACCACTTTCCTTGCCATGAGAAGTAGGAATAGAGATGCATGATGGGGTCTTCGTTGTTGGATCATGTCAGGAACCCCTCTGGTTTATTTAAAGACCCGTTTAGGGAAATTCCGCATATAATGTTCTACTTGTGCTTGGTGTGTTTAAAATCATATCTATGTAATAGGTATTTTGCAGGTGTGTTTACTCTTTGTGCTTGCATAGCGGTGTGATGGTTAGGAGTCCTTTTATGGAACCATCATTAAGTCCTCATGATAAAGAAACATGGAAAGGGTTAACAACCAACCCCAGCACAGTTCATTCTGTGTCATCCCAGCTCACGCGAATCGTTAAAGCATCCTTTATCGAGTCATATAGTGGCAAGAGTTCCCTATTCTGACCCTCCACACTTTTTTCTAGAGTTCGTGTCGTCATGCGCTGATACTCACATTCATACACTCTTCACACTTGGCAATTCATATCAAGGCGTGAACATTACTCCCACAGGTGAAAGCTCCTGGTTGACTCGGATGATTCCCCTAGGACCGCTCGGTTATGGTAGCTTTCGAGCCTAGACATTAGGATAGGTGTAACGCCCCGTTTTATTTAATATTATATTAATATTTTTGAGTTACCGTTTGACGATTGTTTTGGCGATGAGAATATTTATATTAATTGATATATCTATTAATATATTTGGCGACGTTTCATTCAGTCCAGTTTTTATTCCATTCGGTTAGGTAAAATATTATTCGGACCGATATTTAATTCCCCGGAGTTATTTTAATTAATTGAGTTAATAATATTATTAGATATTATTAGTGTGTTAATTAATAAGAATAAGTTAGGAGTGTGAGGATTAATTGTCTAGAATTAGGGTGTACACCCTTGGCTTACTAGTAGAAAACAACATAAAAACACTTTTCCTCATTTTTCTTCCATTTCACACAAAACCTAACACAGAAGCATAGAGAGAGCTAGAGGTGTTGGAAGAAGAAGAAGAAGAACAAGATCAAGCTTGAGGTTTGGATTTGTTGGAGCATCTTCAATCATCTAAGCATTTGAGGTAAGGGGTTTGATTTTCCATTTCATATAGTTAGGGTTTGATAGGTATGTTGTGGATTTAGGAAAAATTAGTATTTGATTCATGAGTTTTGGGTTGAGTGATTGTTGAAATAACTTAAAAAGGTTGGGTTAGGAGTATGATTTTTGGTGTTTCATTGCTATCTTGTAGAAACTAGAAGTTATAGAATGAAGAAAATATGAAAACTGTAACTGTAAAACAGTGAAAAACCAGAAAACTGTTGCCTGTAAAATGAGCCTGTGGAAGAAGAAAGGGAATGAAGGATGAAACAAGGGGGAGGCGCCCACCTCAGCTTGTGGGGCGGCCACCCCCCTCCCTAGGCGCCCGCCTCCCTTCTTTTAGATGCATGGGACGTTCGTCCCTTCTAGCAGCATGGAGGAAATGAGTTTTGTTGTTTGCGTTTTCTGCTTGCTTCAGGTTTCTGTTTTCTGCATAACTTGTTTCTGCATAATTTTCCAGTTAGCCTCTGTTTCTTTTAATTTCATTAATTCGCTATACTACTAGTTGGTATTAATAAAATATAATTAGGGCATAAGTTAGCCGTTTAAATTTGGAACCCGATTATGTTCCAATTTTCTGATTATGGTAATTTCGGCGACGGAGCAAGTTGCTCCGAATTCAACGAAAATTGACGTGCTAGCTAAGTTCGACGTGTAGAACGTAGTGGTGAGGTTAGTTTTTCAAAATTACGAGTTTTTACGAAACGATCCGAAATAGGCCAAATTACAGTTAAATTGAATCGGATTGCGTTTTAGTCGATTTAAGACACGTATGGATAATCCGATTGTGATGTTGACGATTATGATTAATGCCAGTTATTAGGAATGGCTTTCGCGACGATTATTGATGTTTTGACTATTTTTTCTTATTTGGAATTTGGTGAATTAATTGATAATGATGTGGTGTGATTAAACATGATGTTTGCGACAGTGTATTTATTAATGAATACTTGATGATATGCGACGATATGTTTATTTTGATGTGAGTAAATATGGCGACGTGGACTTTATGTAAATTTTGATGAGCGATGATGATGATTTTGTTGTGTTGTTTGTATTGTCGAGTCACATACATTGCATTAGCAGCGAGGGCTTTTATGCCAAGCGACAATGGGCTTTATGCCAAATGTTCCTAATTATGGACAAAGCGACGGGTACCACATGCATAACATAGTCGTGTGTCATGAAGTAAGTTATGTTTATTTTTGAGTTGTTTGGCGTTGGGTTTTAATTGATGGATGATGTTGAATTGCGATGATATATGATACTTTGTGTTGATACGAGTATAATGATTATGTGACGAAGTTAAAGTGTTAACTTTATACACTAAATGCTAATTTAAAGTATGTAAGCTTTTAATATATGTTAACATACTCTTATCAACTTATATCATTTATAATTCTAAAACTATTTTTATATTTTATCATGCCTTTAATTATATGTTTTGGAGTATCTCACCCTTTACTTATTTCGCCGTTGCCTTTATATTGGTAACGTGCAGGTGATCCCCGAGGATGATGAGGTTTAGCTCGAGTTTCTTTATTTTGAGTCGCTCTGCTCTGATCGTAGTAACACTCGGGATTTGGGTGACGTTATTATTTTGATAGGATAGTTTATGTATACTATCTTATGATGTTATAACTTTATGTATTGATGATAACATGATGATGTGTATATTTTGTGAACACATCCGCTGTGTTGTGAATAGTCATATGTTTATATGATGAATTATGATATGAATCGGTATATCCGACTTTTGATGTTTGTGATGTGCATTATAATGCAAGGTGATGAAAACATGAATATGTGATGCCTCAATTTTGTTGGATGAAATTTTGAAACTCTGATTTTATTATTAATTACGAGGGGTAAAATTGGGGTGTTACATTAGTGGTATCAGAGCAGGTCGGTCTGTCCGGCCAGTTGTTGAGTTTGTTGTTATCTAACAATCAAATATTATTATTTGTTGATTCTAATCCTTGTTTTGTTGTGATCAGAAGTTGTTATGGGTGGAAGGAACACTAGTAGGAATGATGAGGCTCTTGCTGCTGCTATGCAGGCAATTGCTCAGGCTTTCTAATACCCGCCGAATGCTGACGAGAATGTTGGGTCTTGTAGTTTGGCAACCTTCCAAAGAGAGAATCCCCCTACTTTCCAAGGAAAGTATGATCCTGAAGGTGCTTTAACATGGTTGAAGGAGATTGAAAGAATCTTTCGTGTGATGGATTGCACTAATATGCAAAAGATCCGCTATGGTACTCATAAGTTAAGTGATGAGGCTAATGACTGGTGGGTGGACACCCGTCAGAGGCTTGAAGTTGCTAGTGAGGAAGTGACGTGGGGAGTTTTCCGTAGGGTCATGAGAAAGTATTACCCGGAGGATGTTCGGGGAAAGAAGGAGATAGAGTTCCTTGAGCTGAAATAAGGGAATATGTATCATTGATTATGCTGCAAAGTTTACCGAGCTGGCTAAGTTCTATCCCCACTATGATGGAGAGAATGTCGAGTTTTCTAAGTGCATTAAATTTGAGAATGGATTGCGTCCTGAGATTAAGAAAGCGATTGGTTATCAGAAAATCCGTGTCTTTGCGGATTTGATTGATAGTTGTAGAATCTTCGAGGAAGATAGTAATGCACACTATAAGATTATGTCAAATAAGAGAAACAAGGGTCAACAGAGCCGTGGAAAACCTTATGATACTCGGGCTGGTAAAGGGAAACAGAAAGCGTTTCAAGGGCGAAGGACTAGCGGGGGAGATGCTCCTGCTAGTATTGTTTGTTACAAGTGTGGGAAACCTGGCCACAAAAGTAATGTTTGTCGAAGTGATGTGAGGGCTAAGGAGAATGAGGTGAGATGTTTCCGATGTGGAGAAGTGGGTCATGTGACTCGTGATTGCAAGCATAAGGATGTGGTATGTTTTAATTGTGGCGAGGGAGGTTACATCAGTTCTCAATGTAAGAAGCCTAAGAGAACTCAAGGAGCGGGGAAGGTGTTTGCTTTGTCGGGTGCTCCGACGGGAAATGAAGATGGTCTTATTTGAGGTACTAGTTTCATTAATAGTGTGACACCCCGATTTAATTAAAATATTAAATAAATGGGAATTTAATTATTTATTTAATTAAAGTCTTAAATATTTATATTATTGGATTAATTGGATCATTTAATGAGGAAAGGATTGAAGGTGTGCAGAGTAGTTAGTGAGTATGAGGAGTAAATTACTCTACTTTACTAATTATTATTTCATTTTATTTGGATTAATAATGAATATTAAAAGGAGTATAAAAAGGAAAATAAAGGAAAAGAGAAGGTTTTGGAGAAATCATTTCACGTAGAGTTGGAGAAAGAAGAGAAGAGAGGAAAAGCCGACGCCGAGAGAAACCGAAGAATCATCACGAGGTAAGGGGTGATTTCGTTTGGTTAATATGTCTTATGGGTTTTGGGAATCAACTGGGTAATTGGGTATGTTAGGAAATTGAATTATAGGTTGAGATTATGAAACCCTATTTTGTGTCAGTGTATGGAAAATTGATCATTAGTGTGTCAGATAACAAATAGGAAGGAGTAAATTATGTTGTTTGATGTCAAAATGGTGTAAAATGGCTTTAGATTGGTGTTCCCAATATCACAATTCGTGCTTGGAAGTTTGGAAATGGTTATGGATGCATAAAGCTGTCAAAAATAGCAGATTTTACTGTTATAGGTCGTGGGAACCGGTTCCCTGTGGGGAGGAACCGGGTTCCAGGTGTTAAAATTCAAAATCTGGGGATTTTTGTACATGGGAACCGGTTCCCTGTGGGGAGGAACCGGGTTCCCCATACAAAAATCCAGGGAGACCCATTTTTAAAACGTGGGAACTGGTTCCCTGTGGGGAGGAATCGGGTTCCCCATACATTTTTCCAGGAAGCGTGTATTTTCAAATTGTGGGAACCGGGTTCTCCCAGTGAGGAACCGATTACCACTGTGTATTTTTTCAAAACTTCTAAAACTTCAAAAACTCATATTTTCTAAACCGTAACTCCGATTCGAGTGCCGTTTTCGGAGTTATTTCTTAAATTTAAATTTCTATCTTTTGGAAAAGAAAAATATTATTTTCTCAAAAATTATTTTCAAACGAGTCGAGCTCCCGATTTTGAAAGGTATGGAATATTTAAGGACAATGGGGAATTAATACTAAATGGTCTGAGTTACCGGATGAGAGCTAATGCATACCATGTTATATTTTGATATTCATTGTGATTTGAATGTGATATATTGGTGAATTGGCAATAAGTGAATTATGTTGAGATCATAATCTGTGAATTGGTTTGGATTGTTTGATAAGTTGAATGGAGATTGACATTCGTGTGATGTTCTTTTCCTTGTGGTTCATTCATGATTGTATTGGTATCAAGTGTTATTGTTATTATATACCGGTGATAGTCTTACTGATTTAAGAGTAAGCGTTTGGCATGTTTATGCTTTGTGATAATTTAATTCATGATTATGTTGTTATCATGTGATAGATTGGTATTGGCATTTATGTGGAATTATGTTGTTATCATATTCCGTTGAATTGATGTTGCATGCTTTTATGATGCATGCATGAGCATTTGTTAAATTGGTTCATTCCCATTGTGTGGAAGCGGCGAGCCAACAGACTTACAGGTTGGAGGTGGTGAGGCTAGATTCTTGACCCGGTGGTTATGGGAGAATCATGGATTGGATTCTTGACTTAGTGTTCTGGGCGAATCATGGATTACACTGTCTTTCCACGAGTAAACGGAGCAGTGGGTGAACTCGGTTCACGTTTTGGTACCACATGCATAGAGTCCGCATTGCATATGGGATTGTAACATGCTAGGATGGTTTCAGTGTTGCAATTTCCATTGTTTGTTGTATACATGTTCATTGTGTGAACGCCTTGTGAATTGATTATGACTTTATGTTTGATTAATGGATTAATGTATCCAATTATTCATTGTATCTAAGAACGATAATACATATTATATTGAATTGAAATCTCACCCTTACTTTAACATTTCGATCCGGTGATTAGCCGCTTGAGTTGGTGAGGATAGCTCTAGATTCGAGTTTAGTTAATCTAGTCCGCGTGTCAGTGTCGTGCTCTGGTAGATGTAACACTGGGGAAAACGATTGTTTGGAATCCTTCAATGGATAATTTGAATAGTTTTGAATTATGTTGATTTATTATCCCGAATAAGTTGGATGATGTATTCGGGATCTTGGTTATGTTTTCATTTCCGCTGTTAAACATGACGTTGAGTATGATTTATTTAATGAATATTCTTCAGTGAAAGCATGACGTTGTTTGGTCAAATTTTTATGATTTAAATTGTGACGCCTCTTAATTATGGATAAACTCTGATTATTTAATCCTATAAAACGCGGGTAATTAGAAGGGGTGTTACAATAGTGGTATCAGAGCATAGTCGGTCTTTGTGACCAGTGTCTTAATGTCATTATCCCTTTGTACGTGACAAGTGTGTACAACACTGTCGGTACTTGTTACTTTTCTGAGTGATTATTGCAGGAGTAGTGTGAGCCTAAGTGGGGGAGGAGAAGTGCTTCCCGGATATGTTCCAATTGTAGGTCATTGATACGGGGTACTGCTTGAGAAGACAGTACAAGAGTGGTTGGAGTTGTTGGAATTGTTGGACCATGAATCATAGTTGGATGTGCAAAGAGGCAAGTACGATTCTGAGAACAGGAAGTGTTGGTAATGATGGTTTATACTCCAGTATGATTAACGGATGTCTATCGGCAAATTGAGGACTTGATCACCCTTAATCTCTTGTTGATAGTAGACGGAATCATATTGGATGATATATAATTGTCTTACTATCTAATTGGTACATAAAGTAATGAATATGAATGAAGTGTGGTAGAAGCTTGTGAACCATATGAGTGGACGAAGACTCTAATAAGAATAATGAATTGAGAGGGATGGTTAGAGTTGCGTAGATATTAATGATGGTGCTGTGGTATTTATGTTGTATTCTTCGACGGAAGTGAAAGGAAAATCTGAGAGCGATGAATTACCGGTAGTGAAGAATTGTCTTGAGATTGTTCCGAGTAAGTTGGATTGCCAGTGGTGGATGAATGTCCAGAGGTGTTTCCAGGAGACGTCGGTGAATTTCCGCCTGAGAGAGAGAGGAGGAATTACTATAGATTTAATTCCTGGAACTAGTCCGGTGTCGAGGGCGCAGACGCATGTCGGCATCCGAGTTGTGCGAGTTGAAGAAACAGTTGGAAGAGTTGGGTGTAAATTCTAATGTTCCCTGAGAATAATAGCGACTCATCGTTGAGCAAGATGTTGGATTACCTGGAGGCTACCCTTGGGTTGAATGTTTGAAGTAAACCAAGTGATTATGAATCGTTTTGATGAGTCGATGCATATTCTTGGCCTAGAAGATATTTGGTGATTGAGAAGAATGACTCTTAGAAGATGAAGCTGGTGTGATGGGAATGTTGCAACGCTCCGTTGATCGTGAAGTTGTCGAGTGAGTGACCTCTTTGTGTTCTTGAAAAGATTAATTGTGTCGTTGGTTGATATAAAGTATGCAATGATGTGAATTGGTTATTGAACGTAACTTAACGAAATTAATCATGGTAATGATGTGTGTTGCGGTATGTTGAAGTTAGAATCTCAAATTTTGCATTCTATGATGTTTTGGGATTTTCACTCACAAGGTGAGAAATCGATTACCTATCATAGGGAATTGATTTCTCGACAAAGATTATTTTTAAAACTTGTAAAATCCATAATTGGAGTTTTGATGTCCGATTTGAGTTTCGTTTGAAGTGTTGGAAAGATGATGTGATGAACTTTGTTTTAAAAATGGTTCCAGCACCTGTAAGTAATTTATTTATCGTGTAATGATGGTTGAGGAGAGTCGGAGTCGTTGTTAATGTCGTTCTGGGTACAAAACTTATTTCTATGACACCGTACAAGACATCAACTTTAGATATAGAAAATTGAAGAAGCTATTGGAAGGTGCTCAGAGAAATAGATTTGTAAAACCAAGTGTATAATGTTTTGCGGTTCTGATTGTGAGGAAGGATTCCAAGAGTGGAAGAGGAGGTTGACTAGTGCTCCGATTTTAATTTTTGCCGAATCCGGAAGAGTCCCTTGTTATGTATTATGATGCGTCATTGATGGGTTTAGGTGGTGTGTTGATGAAGGATAAGCAGGTGGTGGCTTATGCTTCGAGACAATTGAAAGTGCATGAAAGGAATTATCCGACCCATGATTTGAATTTGGTAGCCGATGTATTTGTTTTGAAGTTCTGAAGGCATTATCTGTATGGTTCACGGTTTGAAGTGTTCAGTGATCATAAGAGCCTGAGGTATCTCTTTGATCAGGAAGAGTTGAACAGGAGGCAGAGAAGATGGTTAGAATTTCTCAAGGATTGTGATTTTGGTTTGAATTACCATCCTGGGAAGGCAAACGTCGTGGCAGATGCGTTGAGCAGGAAATCCTTGCGTATGTCGATGTTAATGGTTCGTGAATTGGATTTAGTGGAACAATTCAGAGATTTAAGTTTAGTATGTAAAACTACTTCGAATAGTGTGAAATTGGGCATGTTGAAGCTGACTAGTGGTATTTTGGAAGAGATTCGAAATGGACAGAAATCCGATGTTGGTTTGGTGCATAGGCTGACATTGATTAATCAAGGCCAAGGAGGTGAGTTCCGAATTGATGAGAATGGCGTTATGAGACTTGGTGATAGAGTGTGTGTTCCGGATGTTGCTGAGATTGGAAAAAGTATTTTGGAAGAAGGGCACCATAGTGGATTAAGTATTCATCCTGGTGCTACTAAGATGTACCAAGATTTGAAGAAATTATTTTGGTGGCCTGGAATGAAAAAGGAAATTTCCGAGTTGTGTATGCGTGTTTGGTTTGTCAGAAATCCAAGTTGAGCATCAGAAGTCATCGGGATTTATGGAACCGTTGTTTGTTCCGGAATGGAAATGGGATGGAATTTCAATGGATTTCATGTCTGGTTTGCCGAGGACGACGAAGAACTGTGATTCTATTTGGGTGATTATCGACCGATTGACGAAGTCTGCTCACTTCATTCCGATAAGGATGGATTATCCGATGGAGAGGTTGGCAGAACTGTATGTTGAGAAAATTGTAAGTTTGCATGGTATTCCGTCTAGCATTGTGTCGGATAGAGATCCGAGGTTTACTTCTAAGTTCTGGACAAGATTGCAAGAAGCTCTGGGTACTAAGTTACGATTGAGTTCCGCGTATCATCCGCAGACAGATGGTCATACGAAGAGGACGATTCAATCGTTAGAAGATTTGTTGAGAGATTGTGTGTTAGAGAAAGGTGGAGCTTGGGATAGCTATTGGTCGTTGATAGAGTTTACCTACAACAATAGTTTTCATTCGAGCATTGGTATGGCTCCGGTTGAGGCATTGTATGGTAGGAGATGTCGGACACTGTTGTGTTGGTATGAATCTGGAGGAAGTGCGATGATTGGACTAGAGATTGTTCAACAGACTTCAGAAAAGATTAAGATGATTCAGGAGAAGATGAGAACTTCTCAGAGTCGTCAGAAAAGTTATCACTATAAGAGGAGGAAAGATCTTGAGTTTAATGAAGGAGACCACGTGTTTATGAGAGTTACTCCGATGACTGGTATTGGTCGAGCTTTGAAGTCAAAGAAGTTGACTCCGCGCTTTATTGGTCTGTTTCAGATTACCAAGAGAGTTGAGAAAGTTGCTTATCAAATTGCTTTACCGCCATCACTTGCGAATTTGCATGATGTTTTCCATGTATCTCAGTTGAGGAGGTACATTGCGGATCCGTCTCATGAGATTCAAGTGGATGATGTTCAGGTACTGGATAATTTGACTGTTGAAGCAGTACCGCGCGAATTGAGGATCGGAAAGTGAAGCAATTGCGAGGTAAAGAGATAACACTGGTACGAGTAGATTGGGGAGGACCAGCTGAAGGAAACGTCACTTGGGAACTGGAGAGTCAGATGAAGGACTCGTATCCCGAACTGTTCGTCTAAGGTATGTTTTCGAGGACGAAAACTCTTTTAGTGGGGGAGAGTTGTGACACCCCGATTTAATTAAAATATTAAATAAATGGGAATTTAATTATTTATTTAATTAAAGTCTTAAATATTTATATTATTGGATTAATTGGATCATTTAATGAGGAAAGGATTGAAGGTGTGCAGAGTAGTTAGTGAGTATGAGGAGTAAATTACTCTACTTTACTAATTATTATTTCATTTTATTTGGATTAATAATGAATATTAAAAGGAGTATAAAAAGGAAAATAAAGGAAAAGAGAAGGTTTTGGAGAAATCATTTCACGTAGAGTTGGAGAAAGAAGAGAAGAGAGGAAAAGCCGACGCCGAGAGAAACCGAAGAATCATCACGAGGTAAGGGGTGATTTCGTTTGGTTAATATGTCTTATGGGTTTTGGGAATCAACTGGGTAATTGGGTATGTTAGGAAATTGAATTATAGGTTGAGATTATGAAACCCTATTTTGTGTCAGTGTATGGAAAATTGATCATTAGTGTGTCAGATAACAAATAGGAAGGAGTAAATTATGTTGTTTGATGTCAAAATGGTGTAAAATGGCTTTAGATTGGTGTTCCCAATATCACAATTCGTGCTTGGAAGTTTGGAAATGGTTATGGATGCATAAAGCTGTCAAAAATAGCAGATTTTACTGTTACAGGTCGTGGGAACCGGTTCCCTGTGGGGAGGAACCGGGTTCCAGTTATTAAAAATCAAAATCTGGGCATTTTTGTACATGGGAACCGGTTCCCTGTGGGGAGGAACCGGGTTCCCCATACAAAAATCCAGGGAGACCCATTTTTAAAACGTGGGAACTGGTTCCCTGTGGGGAGGAATCGGGTTCCCCATACATTTTTCCAGGAAGCGTGTATTTTCAAATTGTGGGAACCGGGTTCTCCCAGTGAGGAACCGGTTACCACTGTGTATTTTTTCAAAACTTCTAAAACTTCAAAAACTCATATTTTCTAAACCGTAACTCCGATTCGAGTGCCGTTTTCGGAGTTATTTCTTAAATTTAAATTTCTATCTTTTGGAAAAGAAAAATATTATTTTCTCAAAAATTATTTTCAAACGAGTTGAGCTCCCGATTTTGAAAGGTATGGAATATTTAAGGACAATGGGGAATTAATACTAAATGGTCTGAGTTACCGGATGAGAGCTAATGCATACCATGTTATATTTTGATATTCATTGTGATTTGAATGTGATATATTGGTGAATTGGCAATAAGTGAATTATGTTGAGATCATAATCTGTGAATTGGTTTGGATTGTTTGATAAGTTGAATGGAGATTGACATTCGTGTGATGTTCTTTTCCTTGTGGTTCATTCATGATTGTATTGGTATCAAGTGTTATTGTTATTATATACTGGTGATAGTCTTACTGATTTAAGAGTAAGCGTTTGGCATGTTTATGCTTTGTGATAATTTAATTCATGATTATGTTGTTATCATGTGATAGATTGGTATTGGCATTTATGTGAAGTTATGTTGTTATCATATTCCGTTGAATTGATGTTGCATGCTTTTATGATGCATGCATGAGCATTTGTTAAATTGGTTCATTCCCATTGTGTGGAAGCGAAGAGCCAATGACTTACAGTTGGAGGTGGTGAGGCTAGATTCTTGACCCGGTGGTTATGGGCGAATTATGGATTGGATTCTTGACTCAGTGTTCTGGGCAAATCATGGATTACACTGTCTTTCCACGAGTAAACGGAGCAGTGGGTGAACTCGGTTCACGTTTTGGTACCACATGCATAGAGTCTGCATTGCATATGGGATTGTAACATGCTAGGATGGTTTCCAGTGTTGCAATTTCCATTGTTTGTTGTATACATGTTCATTATGTGAACTGCCTGCCTTGTGAATTGATTATGACTCTATGTTTGATTAATGGATTAATGTATCCAATTATTCTGTTGTATCTAAGAACGATAATACATATTATATTGAATTGAAATCTCACCCTTACTTTAACATTTCGGATCCGGTGATTAGCTTGGAGTTGGTGAGGATAGCTCTAGATTCGAGTTTAGTTAATCTAGTCCGCGTGTCAGTGTCGTGCTCTGGTAGATGTAACACTGGGGAAAACGATTGTTTGGAATCCTTCAATGGATAATTTGAATAGTTTTGAATTATGTTGATTTATTATCCTGGAATACCTGTTGGATGATGTATTCAGGATCTTGGTTATGTTTTCATTTCCGCTGTTAAACATGACGTTGAGTATGATTTATGTAATGAATATTCTTCAGTGAAAGCATGACGCTGTTTGGTCAAATTTTTATGATTTAAATCGTGACGCCTCTTAATTATGGATAAACTCTGATTATTTAATCCTATAAAACGCGGGTAATTAGAAGGGGTGTTACAAATAGCATTCCTCTTATTACTATTATTGATACTGGTGCTACTCATTGTTTTATTACTGCTGATTGTGTTAAGAGATTGGGTCTCACTTTGTCATCTCTAGATAGAGATATGGTGGTGGAAGTTCCGGCTAAGGGAACGGTTACTACCTCTTTTGTGTGTGCAAGTTGCCCTTTATCAATCTTTGATAGAGACTTTGTGGTGAATCTTTTTTGTTTACCGCTTGTTGGGTTGGACGTGGTTCTGAGTATGGATTTGTTGAAAGCTAATTATGTCCATATCAATTGCTATGACAACAGTGTGAGGTTTTCTTCCATGAGTTCATGAAAGATGAAGCATTGGTTTTCTTGTTGATGGCGACTCTTCCTGTGGAGAGTCAATCTGTGATTGCAAACTTTCCGGTGGTGTGCGACTTTCCTGAAGTTTTCCTTGATGAGATTCCTATTGCACCTCCAGAAAGAGAAGTTGAATTTTCTGTGGATCTTGTCCCTGGTACCAAACCTATCTCTATGGCACCATACAGGATGTCTGCATCTGAGTTAGCAGAATTGAAGAGCCAATTAGAAGATTTGCTCGAGAAGAAGTTTGTTAGACCAAGTGTGTCACCGTGGGGAGCTCCTGTGTTATTGGTGAAGAAGAAAGACGGTAGCATGAGACTTTGTATTGATTATCGTCAGCTGAATAATGTAACTATCAAGAATAGGTATACACTTCCTAGAATTGATGATTTAATGGACCGATTGGTTGGCGCTCGCATGTTTAGCAAGATTGATTTGAGATCGGGTTACCATCAAATAAGAGTGAAAGAAGAAGATGTTCAGAAAACCGCTTTTAGGACGAGGTATGGACATTACGAGTATTCGGTGATGCCTTTCGGTGTCACTAATGCACCGGGAGTATTCATGGAGTACATGAGTCGTATTTTCCATCCTTACTTGGATCGTTTCGTGGTTGTTTTCATTGATGATATTCTGGTTTATTCTAAACCGGAAGAAGAGCACGCAGAACATTTGCGCATTGTGTTAGAAGTTCTGAAAGAGAAAAAGCTTTATGCTAAGTTGTCAAAGTGCGAGTTTTGGTTAAGTGAAGTGAGCTTTTTGGGGCATGTCATTTCTGGTGATGGCATTGCGGTTGATCCTTCTAAGGTTGATGCCGTGTTAAGATGGGAAACTCCTAAGTTTGTTACTGAGATTAGAAGTTTCTTAGGTTTGGCTGGTTACTATAGGAGGTTCATTGAAGGTTTTTCTAAGTTGGCACTTCCTTTGACAAAGTTGACTTGTAAAGGAGCTGCTTTTGTGTGGGATGTCAAGTGTGAAGAAAGTTTTGTTGAATTGAAGAAAAGGTTAAGAACGGCTCTGATCTTGATTCTACCTAATCTTGAAGAACCGTTTGTTGTTTATTGTGATGCTTCTAAGATGGGTTTAGGCGGTGTGATTATGCAAAATGGCAAGGTGGTTGCTTATGCTTCTAGGCATTTGAAGATTCATGAGAAGAACTATCCTACTCACGATTTGGAACTTGCAGCGATTGTTTTTGTGCTTAAGATTTGGAGGCATTATCTTTATGGTTCTAGATTTGAGGTATTTAGTGACCATAAAAGCTTAAAGTACTTGTTTGATCAAAAAGAGCTTAATATGAGGCAAAGGCGGTGGCTTGAATTGTTGAAAGATTATGATTTCGGATTGAATTACCATTCTAGTAAAGCTAATATGGTGGCCGATGCTTTAAGTTGAAAGACTTTGCATATGTAACTTTTGATGATGAAAGAGTTGGAAATGATTGAACAATTTAGAGATATGAGTCTTGTGATAGAAGTGACGCCGAAGAGTGTTATCTTGGGGATGTTGAAGATCAATAATGATTTCCTTGATAGCATTAGAGAAGCTTAGAAGCTTGATGTGAAACTTGTTGATTTGTTGGTTGGTATTGGACAAACTGAAAGTGAAGATTTCAAGTTGGATGCTCATGGTGTTTTGAGGTTCCGAGATAGGATTTGTATTCCCGAAGATGTGGATTTAAAGAGAATGATCTTGGAAGAAAGTCATAGAAGCAATTTGAGTATTCATCCCGGAGCGACCAAAATGTATCAAGATTTAAGGAAACTATTTTGGTGGTCGGGCATGAAAAGAGAGGTGGCCCAGTTTGTTTATGCTTGTTTGACTTGTCAGAAGTCTAAAGTGGAGCATCAGAAACCTGCAGGGTTGATGCAACCGTTAGAGATCCCGGAATGGAAATGGCATAACATTTCTATGGATTTCGTAACGGGGTTACCGAATACACCAAGAGGACACAATGCAATTTGGGTGATTGTTGATAGGCTTACAAAGTCGACTCACTTTATTCCTATTAACATCACTTATCCCGTATCGAAGTTGGCAGAGATTTATACGCATGTGATTGTTAGATTACATGGTATTCCTTTGTGTATTGTTTCGGATAGAGATCCGAGGTTCACTTCTGAATTTTGGAAAAGCTTGCAAGAGGCTTTAGGCTCTAAGTTGAGGTTGAGTTCGACTTATCATCCTCAAACTGATGGTCAGACGGAAAGGACGATTCAATCGTTGGAAGACTTGTTACGAGCTTGTATTCTTGAACATGGTGGTTCATGGGATACTGTCGCACCCCAAAATTTACCCTCCTTATCATAAGTTTTCTTGGATTTTTCTTGCAAGGGTATGAGTTCAAAAATGTGGATTTATTGATGTCTTGATTCTAAGTTGGCTTGCCTTTTGGCCGGGTATATGACTGAAGTTCCCCATGTTTGAGATGAACTGTAGTACAATGGTTGGAATCGCGATCGGGACTTTCTTGCTTAATTCATCTGGTGTTTTGAGTCAAATTTGGAAATTGAAGTTTGAATTTGAGAACGTTTGGAATTTGAGTTTGCGGCGGATTATTTGATACATTAAGTTTTTGATTCGTCTAAAAAAACTTATATGTTTATACAAGCAAAGCTTGAAATATCTCATCATACTTTATTTTCAACCAAGATTATTTCGAACAGTGGTTCAATTGGGTCAAGAGATTTAGAGCGAATTGTGTTCGGGATTCAAAGTGGTAACTCAAGAATGAGAATGCCAGGATTCATTGTATTGAATTTCAGAATTCATAATTTATGGTGTTCATCATTTATTCCGTTACGAATACTTCATTTTGGGCTTCTTTCAAATTCATGATATATGCAGATACTTGAGTTCTAAACCAATTTTGTACACTGCAGCTTTATACGCCTAAGTTCTATGTTAATTTCAGATACGAGAAGAATATGAGCTGTTATGATTGAAGATCGTAATTGATACAAGTCCGTCCAAATTTTAAATTCAGGTGGTCACAAGTTTGAGTTCAAAGGAAATTTTGAATTCAATTCAAGGAATAATACAAGACAGTTATTGGTCTTTTTGTTATTTACATCTCTATAATCGCTCGAATGCCCAAGAGATCATAAATTCGAGTTCAAGATTATTGTATCAACATCGGTACAATTTGAATTTCAAAACTCATTCATTTAAGTTCTACATTACAAGTTTGTTACAAGGAGCTTTTAGTTTACAATATTCTACAAAGTCCTAAATCCTAAAAAACTACATTCTGACTGCATCTTCAAATCGTCACCCTCTTTGTGCTAAACGTCGCCATCCGGTCTTCAAGCTCTCCTACCTTTGCTCTATCCATGTTCTTCATCCTCCGCCATCTTCTCTTCAAGCTTGCCGATTCTCGTTACATGGAACAAGAGAAAAGAACATAGTTAGCAGTTACAAAACGAAACGAAATTCATATGAAAACCAGAACATTTATTCTCTTTCAAACTCATCATTAGGGTGCGTGTGTGGAATCAGGTTTAAAGGGTTTTCGGTCGTTCTTCAAGCCATCGAATAAGCCTCAAGCAAAATGCAGTCATTGGCCAAAAAAACCTCCCTTTTGCAAATCACAAAGTTACCTTTGGTTCACAAAAGGGAGGGGTAACTCAAAAAAAGCATCACTGTAAAAGAAAAAAGATTGTCACAAGCAACCACATGGTTAACAGCATGGTTATCAGTAGGCAGGAGACAGTACAGGGTAACAGAAGGCAGAACCAAATTATGGTTAATCCAACAGGCAGCAAGTAAATCAGGTTATGTTTATCAGCACAAGTGCAAGTAAGACAAGATGCATAGTTATCAGCAGTACAGCAGTTTGACAACCAATGCAAGCAACAAGGACAATAGAAGCAGAGAGCAAAGAAAGAGTAAACATAGCATCTGTTCAATTATAACCAGTTCCCAAGCCAAGACCAATTGGAGAAACCAAGAGAAAAAAGAGCATCTATTCAATATAAACACGGTGCAAAACCATTAACCAGGGGGACCCAAAAATCAAGAGGATAACATCTGTTCTGAAAATCAGTTCAATAGAAACAAAAAACAAATATACTAGAAAAAAGCCAACTCTCAGGTTTTCCCATCAACCATCGTGCAAACCCTCAACCAGAAACAAAAAAAGGTTTTTTTTCGTTCAAAAGCAAACCCAGAAAAATCAGTAGCAACCCGGAAAACGCTAAAACATCAAAAACGCGGAAGACCAAAAACCCAGCAATCGTTCAAAACACAAAATCAAACAGAACCATGATCAAACCCTAAGTTCTTCTATAATCACTTTCCTAAAAACACGAACCCTTCAGAGTTTTATTTTCAGAAAACTTTTCTGACAAGAGAAAGAAGACGAGGAAAGGAGAAAGGGTTTGGAACAAGCTCACCCGGAACACACTGAAGCTGAGCCATTGTCATCGACCAAAAAAGCTTCCAAACGGTGAAACACCTGCAAAACCCAGAAATCGAAACAATTATCAGAAACCAAACATGCAAACGGAGAACGAGACCGATGAGGGTTTCGTGAGGAACGAGAGCGGCGAGGGTTCACGGTGAAGAATCGCGAGAGAGAGAGGCTAGTCGCGGTGAGATGGGGTCCATGGGTTTTTGGGTAAGAAACTAGGGTTTGGAACTGAGAAAGAGAGAATAGCGAGAGAACGCGGTGAAGAGAACACGCGAGAGAGAGATGACAGGTTTTCTGTATTTTGCCATTTTGGGTAAGTATTCATTTGTGTTTTCTACATTTTTTTAAGAAAAAACTTAATTTATATTTTCTTTTCTTAAAATATTTAAAAACAATTTAATCTCTTTTTATTTTGTTTATTTTATATACTTAGATCTGGTGGTGACAAGTGTCACCACCCTGTTTTTTTTAAATTTATTTTCTTGCCATTATTTTTTCTTTTTGGTTAAATAAGTTGTTTATAAAAAAAAGGAGAAAAGGGTAAAGGTAATTGGTAGGTAGTACACTATCTTGACCGTTGGGGCATTTTGGAGAAAGATCCGACGCATCTAGGTCGCGAGAACATGTTAAAATTTCGCCGACCGATCGTACAAGGATCAGATGGATTTCTTTTCGACACGCCCAGACTCGCTTCATACAGGCTATTTCTAATCCTTACTCTTTTTCAATTATTTTATTTTATGTAAATAATATTTTATTTTTGTGCGATGTACTAAGTAGTAATTAGTTCTGATAGCTCTTATTTGATAATTTATCGATTAAACTATTAGTCGATTTTCTTATCAAATAGGAAAGATCATTTCTAATAATTACTTAAATTTCCGATTGTATTGTATGATATTTTTGTCTGTTTACTTATTCACTCAGCAATTATTTACCATTGTACACTCTGCACACAATTCAAAATTAAAATCAATTCGATTCTGCTTTGATTGACTCATATGTCAATTTCCTAAAGGGTCTCATAGTTGGGGATGGGCATGGCCATCCTCACGAGATCGGTTAAAGCCCTTGTTGCTTTAATCGATCATAACCCGAAACAATATTGGTCTATATACCAATCACCATGCACCAGGGTCTCATGGTTGGAGATAGGAGCACCTATCCTCACGAGGTTAATTAAGTCCATATACTTGATTAACCATAACCCGCTTCCATTTTCTCTCAGCACGCGCATCAGAATGCTTTCATAATTTAAAGTTCTAAACCTCGATCCAACGTCGAGTTCCTTTTCAAAACAATTTCATAAATTTCTATATCTCCCTCCTCCCAAGCATATGGTAGTCAGTCCAGTATCGACCCTCGACCGTATGCTTGGTGTCTTTAATTGAATTTAACGTAAACCATGTTCCACCTCACTTTTCTTAATAAAACTTTTGGGTAGAAAAAGATGATTCGGATGTTTCTGTCCACTCATCCGAGTAATTGGGGCGTTAGCCGTCGAACGCTTATGGTCCGATACTCGTCTCCCACATAAAAACAAAATAACTCATTCAAACTCTTTTTATCGCTCATATGCGGTCGTTAAACTCTTTTCCGACAAAGAGTGTGCAATAGTCGTTTCAAATACGAACGAGGACTTAAGCTTTTCAAACAAACAAAACAAGTCCTGGATCAAAGTATTTGAAATGTCTAAACGCACGATTTTTCAGATAAAATCAAATACAACCAATTAAAACCTTTTTTAAGAGGAACTACAGAGTTTTGACTTTCCCATTGCACAAGGGAATATGTAGGCACACGGTTCTAAAATCGTGCCAAACTCAAAATAATAATAATCAAATTTCTTTTCTTTTATAACTTAGAGATTAGCGAATATACACACACACGTAGAACTAAATGGGTCTCATCGAGTACGATGGATGTAAGGGGTGCTAACACCTTCCCCTTACATAACCGATTCCCGATTCCAATTTTTGGTCGTAGACCGTCTTATCCGTTTGCTTAGGGTTTTATCTATATTTTCCCTTTCCTTTTGGAATAAATAAAATTAGGTGGCGATTTCACTAGTTTTCGAGAATTAAAAGATTTTTGAAAATCGAGTTGCTTCAGTTGGCGACTTCACTGGGGAGAATTTGACTAAGCGTGTCAACCCTAGTTTGGTTCTTCGTATGTGTGTTTATTTTCGCTCTTTCATCACTCTATTTGTGTGTTTAATTTAGTCGTTTATTTCCTATCGCTTTAATTATTACCTTGTTGATATATTATTGTTGTGTGGGAATAATGAATGGGACTATAGGAAAAGCCCACTACCAAGGCTATAGAACACATAAATTAGAGTGGTTGCGTAGTATTGATTTGCTAGACGGAAATGTCTTGTAAGTTGGTGCGAAGACCACACCTAGGGGAGGTTCTTTCGAAGACATTATCGCCGATTGCAAGTTATTTTTGCATTGACGATAGTGTTGTTAGAAGGGATTTTTCCCCTAGTTTTGACCTTTAAGGAAACCTAACCTGTAAATTTTAAGAATGCTCAAATGAGACGTTCTTGGATATATCATCTAATCACAAATTTATTTGCGGTGAAAATGGTATACCTAAGTTGGGATCAATGATTTTGAGCACCCCATTCAGATCCCGGTATTGAGGGTTACGTTTGTTAGATCGTTAGACCTGCTTTGTCTATTCGGTTAATACGTAACTCTCCCTCAAACCAAATTCTCTAAAGGAAAAAGAAAAGGGAAGGGTTGTAGCGTTGCAAGTATTTTTGCGATGCACAAGAATTTGTGTTTGTTGTATCATAAACCCTAAGAACCGACCTTGTTTGGGGAATTGTTGGGTAGACGTCGAAACCATGCCCGACCGTACTTTTAAACCCTTGTCTGTTTAACTTTACATGTGATTTTGCGATAACATCAATATGTGTCGCATCACATTGCATTCTTACATGCATTACCATCATGTCGCATTCTTACATGCGTTACTATTACCTTACGTCGCATTCTGACATGCGTTACCATGATATTACATTTGCATTCTTTCATGCATTATCATGCATTCCATTTTCATCAGAAAAACTCATTTCATTCCTTCTGTCCAGAAATATCAAACTGTCTACTCGACGTACGTTCAGAACTCCAAGGATGTCTCAGAGGGCTATAGACGAGCTTCAACGTGGTCAGGAACTATTGAGGGCAGAAGTTAAGCACTTGAAAAGTCAGATGAGTCTGGTCTTGGATCTCTTGCAAGTTGTGTTGAAAAGAGAGTGCAACACCACGCCAATCTCCGCAAGTTTGTTTGCTGCTCTATCATCTGATGTCTCCATGAGTCAAGGACATCCGCATGTAGCGAACTCTCCAGTTCGAAATCATCCTACTGAGTATCATCCTCGGCCTTCACCTTTGAAGATTCCTCGACAACAGCAATTGCTCACTCCCTGGTCGAAGAAGAAGGATCCAAATCAGCGTATTAATCAACATTATCGTCGATATGCTCAACAGGATATTCAGCCAATTCCGATATCATATTCTCAACTATTGCCTTACTTGGTTCAGAGCGGTGTTGTGATACCAAGGGAGTTGAAGCCAGTACCAGGGGTTGCCAAAGCTTGGTTTGATGAGAAAGTTAAATGTGTTTTCCATGCTGACTCTGTAGGACACGAAACTGAGAATTGTTCGGCCTTCAAATGCACAGTTCAGGAACTAATTGATGATAAGGTTATGTTTTTCAAACAGAATGGATCGAGCTTAGACATTTTCCTTGCAAGGTCTAATCATAGCAATTTTGAGGAACTTCCAAAACTCATTGGGACGATTGCTTGCCAAAAAGGAGTTGAGACTTTGAAGAGTAGTGATGAAGTAGACCAGATGCTCACTTCAAGAAAAGGTGGTAACCTTCAGCAAAGATATCTCAAGTTCTAGCAAAGGGGAGTCGGTTGCAACACCAACTCATTATCCTCCATTACCCTCTTTCAAATCTTTGCATCAACAACTTTTGTCTGATCTTCCTCAACTTCAGAGTCAGAACTCTCAAAATCAAACTGTGCCTCGGAATAATCTGGAAAAAAAAGAGGCTCCTCTTGATCCAATTCCAGTAACCCTACAGTCAACTTCTCCCCATATCTGGTTCAAGGTTCATTGGTGGTTCCTAAGTTTCTTAAACCACCACATTTATTCCCGCTTGGTTATGATCATAACGCGCGATGTGGATACCATGATGGAACAGTAGGACACTCGACAGAGGACTGAAACGCCTACAAAGCCAAAGTTCAACAGTTGATTGACCAGAAGTACTTGACTCTTCAAGGAGGAAATTTGTTTGTGAATGGCAACCCCGTACTCAAGTGAATGCCAAGACTATTGAAATTCATCTGAATCAACAAGTCAAGACGGAGCTCAAGTCTCCTCAACAACGACAGTCTTTTACTTCTTTACTGCATTTTCATGTGTACCTTGTTTAATTGTTTAAACTTTGTTTGCATGTAGAAACTTGTTTGTTGTTATCTTAATGCAATGAGTATGTTTGTCTTGAAGTAATCCATTCGTTGTCACTCAATCCATTCGTTATCACTCTTTAATTGATTTGCGAGCATTTTGATACCAACGTTACCAATCCTTTCGCCTAGGCAAAGATTGGAGGGAGGATGACGATGATTAAAAATGCCAGGTCTCTAGTCATGTGCTTTTGAGTAGAACCCTGCTAATGATGTACAGGCCTTGTTTCAAATCCCTAAACACCGGAGTTATAAGGGAGATAGACCCTCGTTAACCCCCTCGAGCCTTGAAGTAGGAGTTTCTTTTCTTTCCGAAAAAAAAAACCTTCATTTTTAACCTGTGGGCAGGTAGTGTTCAGTTAATCTGATCGAGCGTTCAAAACTCATCAAGAGAGTGTGCAAAAGGATACAACAATGGCTATCTTTCAAAAGGTTGAGAAAGGTCAGAACCGCAATAGTCGACTTTCATCTATCAACAGTGTGCATCATGAGAGCATGATACCCCATTGGTTATCTCTCGCACATCAGAAGGTCAACAGATGACGACACTACAACGGTTACCCTTCATCGACCTAAGGACTCAGACAGTCGCAAATGATTCCAACAGTCGAAGACAATGCATAAATCCACGACTTGTTCAAAAAAAATGATGAATAGAAAAAAGACAAAAAAGCCCGCTAAGTCAAAACTTAGTAATAAGTCGCTTAGGTAAAAGTCAGGCAGAATCCCGAAATGCATTATCAAAGGATTCTCAACAAAGAACGAGTTGTGTGGTCAAGTACCGAAACACAAAATGTGAGTGACTGTTGTGTCCAAGAAACCTCGTATTGGTTCCTCAACCATCATAAACACCTCTCGAGAGATGAGTGCTCGTATCAGGTTAGTTGAACTTAGGACCGAAGGATATCATGGAGAATGGGCGGGCACCAAATATTTTGAGCCTAAAAATCATTTTTCTAAAAAAACCCATGAACCAGGCCACGTTACAACCCTCAAAAGTCCTAATTGAAGCATGGGTTAATTCAAAAGCGTACAACAAAGAGATCGCGTTTACCTGACTCCTACAGTGTGTGAAGTATCTGTGTTGGTATCATATGCTCGTCTTATCTTTCAAAAAGAAAATTTTCAGTGTTGCACTCCAAGAGTGTTTCACTCACAAAAAATCATAATGTTTTTCATACAAAACTTCAAGACGCATAAATGTTGCATTATAATTGTCACAATAAACATTCTTCTACATGTAAAACAATTGTTTGACATTGAAGAAGTTCTCATAATGAACATAAGTGAAGAGTTTAACTTTGTCCAAAGAAGAGAAGCTTGATTATTCTGCTGAATTAGCAGTTATTTGTAGCAAGGGACAGGACGTCTAAGGACTCCTTTGAGCATATCACAAGTTGTCTTCTCAAGATTCTGTTAATTTGGGGGCAATCAAATTGAAATTCAGCTCCCCGAATTTCTGCCAATAGGGGCAAATATTTAAAGAGCAATCATCAATTGAGTTAGTCCTTCTCAAAAGAGCATTTAGCCTGGGACAACTGTCATTCCATGTTTCAGTCAACTTGAAGCAATCACCTCGAGACGGGAAAGTCTCTCTAAGGCTGTTTACAGCGGGGCATTTCGCTTCAATCTTTTTCGAACCAATCAGTTCCAATCAATCTGAGACAATTACTTCGACACATTTGAAGCCTTCTAAAAAAAAAGGAGGAGCTCTCATTCCATCAAGTTAGTGGCTCACATGTTGTTGATCTGAAGTAGTTACTTCGAAGCTCTCTTAATTGGAGCAAGTGTTTGTTTTAAGAATCAATCAGTCTGAAACAGTTACTTCAAGATGTAGAAGTCTCTTTAAAAGCTCGTCCTGGAGCAGGTCTTCCCTATGTTTGCATAGCCACTTATTCAGATACAATCAATCTGGGGAAACAACTTGAGACGTAGAATTCTCTCCAAGATTCTTTCTAAAGCAAGCTTGCTGAAAAGATTCATTTAATCTGAGGAAACTACTTCGAGACGTTGGAGCCTCTCCAATGCTCATACAGGAGCATGTCGTCCATCTATGCAAAGTCCGCCACTCTAAGATTCGGAAAATCTAAGGAGGTTATTTTGAGATGTAGAAATACCTCCAAAGCTCCTATCGAGGCATGATATTCTCAATATCCAGTTCATTTGAATTACCGATGATCAATAAAGTATTGCATCAGAATACAGGATGCCGGGGCACTCCTTTTCGGGAAAGATTTCTAGAAGGTCTAACAGACCGGGGCAGGTCAAGGTTCTGGAGTCGATATACCTCTTGAGTGCAAAATCTAATGCAGTTGCATTCCCACGTATGGGGCACGTCTCTAATCATCATTATCCGATCAATTCAGGAGTTTGTTATTCTTCTTTCTACAAGAATTAGCATTGCAGCCCTTCCAGTGGCAATTCAACATTTAGAGCTTGGTCAATCATCTTGTTGTGCCATGTTCTTTTATCCTCCGGATTAACGGTGTCGAGGATTCAGTTTGATAGCCAGTGCATTAATCAGTATATTTATGAATTCATTCATTCATGCATTCATATCATATACTACATAGCACGTTCATTCATAAACCTCAGCCAAGACTCGGGTTATTCCAAGATCGGTTAGTAATTTTTCTCAGCAGAATCATAATTTGAAGACTATTTTGAATGACAAATTTAGTCCTCCTGATCACAAGTTTGAGGGCTCGATCATAATTGGTCTACAACGATGATGGTTCTCAAATCGAATCTGTTCCAGAGTGATTGGGTTTCCCCAAGCGAACTCTTGTATCAATGGACTTTCTTTATAGAGCTTCTTTTAAAGTACCCCATTACAAGTAGAAGACTTTTCTCAGATGACAATCTAGCTTTTCTCCCCAGTGCCAGGAGAATGCTTGTGTGACAGACAATTGACAGTAGTGTCAACTCCCCAATGAAGTCTCTTCCCCAGAGAATCGATCGATCATCCCCAGTGAATTCTTATGACCACAAGATCGTTCAATTGGATTCCCCAGTGATGTCTTCCTTCTCTCAGCAGTATCAGGAAATCATACACCATTTGTAAAAAAAATCATATCATGCATATCACATTCATGTATTAGCTTCGGCTATCTATCTTGCAGGTTTTTCAGCTGAAACATAATTGTCCTCGTAAGGATCAAATTGAAGGATTAATTCTCAGACGACATGATTATCCTCTTTTCTACAAGCACAAATTATATACTTGTATGGATCTCAACAACTGAGGTTTTCTCCAATCGAGATTTCTTCCCCAGCGAAACAGTTGTTTCTTTCAGACGGACTCTAATGTCAGCAAAATTATCAACCGGGAATCCCCAGTGAATTTTCCACATGGTTTTCTTACAAAGTTTCCCCAGCGAAGCTTCTTTACTCCCCAAGTGAGTCTCCTTCAGAAAGGATTACTACAAATCATTCTTGGTATTTTCAAAGACTTCTTTCAGACAAGAATCTTCTCAGCAAATGCTATTGGCAGTGGCTTCCACAACTTACTCCTATGAGCCATTCTCAGAAAACTACATCAAACTTCTGGTGCGTTTATTTCCCCAGTAAGTCATCAACTACTCAACAATAAATGTCCACCCGGCGGGATGTTTATTCAATCTCAAGATATTTCTCCAACTCAGACGTTGATCCACATATCCACTTGCTACAACGCATTGTCCATACAATGTCAGCAAATTGAAGCTCATTACCCTAGAAGTTTTCACCATGGAATCGATTCTTCTATCAACGGTAAAGTTATATACAAATTGAAGATCTTGTCAACTCGAAGTTGTTCAACATGTCCGTACATGTTCGGAAGATCTCCCATCGAGTAAATGTCGGAAACAAGATTTACTGCTTTATAAACATCTATATCACTGGTGTCTGGATATTGTTTTGTTTATCCCTAGAGAAGTGTCTTCTCATCGATTTTGTTCTGGTAACTCGGGTTACACGTCAAAGACATTCAGCATGCCATGGCTCCTCGCACTTTCGTGCACCAACAATTCCGATATTGTTCTAGCCATATATCTTTGTTAAGGTCTCCAGGTATTCCTTAGTTCAGAGAACTCTTTGTTAAGTTCTCAGTCGTGTCATTTTTCAATTTTGTTTAAGGTCTCCAGGTATTCCTTAGTTCAGAGAACTCTTTGTTAAGTTCTCAGTCATGTCAATTTTTCAATTTTGTTTAAGGTCTCCAGGTATTCCTTAGTTATCAGGGAACTCTTTGTTAAGTTCTCAAATCGTGTCATTTTTCAATTTTGTTTAAGGTCTCCAGGTATTCCTTAATTATCAGAGAACTCTTTGTTAAGTTCTCAGTCATGTCAATTTTTCAATTTTGTTTAAGGTCTCCAGGTATTCCTTAATTATCAGGGAACTCTTTGTTAAGTTCCCAAACATGTCAAGTTCTTAATATATTGTTTTTCTTTTCGCTTGAGAAGCTCGTTTCTCTTCTCATAGCATTTTCATTAAACTTGTTGTTAATTTCATTTCGGTTACGCGTTTATCCCCAGTGTTGTTGAAATCTCCTAATTATTTCGCATTGGGTACTGTTGTGTTAAAGCATTCCGTTAATGCTTAGCAAGTTTTCTCTTCAAGTGTTTTTCTTGGCTCCGTAGTCAAGATATGTTATCCACTTTCTTTTGTAATATTGGTTTCCCGCATAGGGCAAATTTAAGGGGTTCTCTGGTATTCAATCCTCTTCCACCTTGAACGTTCGAAAATTGTCAGTCTTTCTCACTTATCAGGTTTAAGATAATTGAATAGGGGCAACTGTCGCACCCCAAAATTTACCCTCCTTATCATAAGTTTTCTTGGATTTTTCTTGCAAGGGTATGAGTTCAAAAATGTGGATTTATTGATGTCTTGATTCTAAGTTGGCTTGCCTTTTGGCCGGGTATATGACTGAAGTTCCCCATGTTTGAGATGAACTGTAGTACAATGGTTGGAATCGCGATCGGGACTTTCTTGCTTAATTCATCTGGTGTTTTGAGTCAAATTTGGAAATTGAAGTTTGAATTTGAGAACGTTTGGAATTTGACTTTGCGGCGGATTATTTGATACATTAAGTTTTTGATTCGTCTAAAAAAACTTATATGTTTATACAAGCAAAGCTTGAAATATCTCATCATACTTTATTTTCAACCAAGATTATTTCGAACAGTGGTTCAATTGGGTCAAGAGATTTAGAGCGAATTGTGTTCGGGATTCAAAGTGGTAACTCAAGAATGAGAATGCCAGGATTCATTGTATTGAATTTCAGAATTCATAATTTATGGTGTTCATCATTTATTCCGTTACGAATACTTCATTTTGGGCTTCTTTCAAATTCATGATATATGCAGATACTTGAGTTCTGGACCAATTTTGTACACTGCAGCTTTATACGCCTAAGTTCTATGTTAATTTCAGATACGAGAAGAATATGAGCTGTTATGATTGAAGATCGTAATTGATACAAGTCCGTCCAAATTTTAAATTCAGGTGGTCACAAGTTTGAGTTCAAAGGAAATTTTGAATTCAATTCAAGGAATAATACAAGACAGTTATTGGTCTTTTTGTTATTTACATCTCTATAATCGCTCGAATGCCCAAGAGATCATAAATTCGAGTTCAAGATTATTGTATCAACATCGGTACAATTTGAATTTCAAAACTCATTCATTTAAGTTCTACATTACAAGTTTGTTACAAGGAGCTTTTAGTTTACAATATTCTACAAAGTCCTAAATCCTAAAAAACTACATTCTGACTGCATCTTCAAATCGTCACCCTCTTTGTGCTAAACGTCGCCATCCGGTCTTCAAGCTCTCCTACCTTTGCTCTATCCATGTTCTTCATCCTCCGCCATCTTCTCTTCAAGCTTGCCGATTCTCGTTACATGGAACAAGAGAAAAGAACATAGTTAGCAGTTACAAAACGAAACGAAATTCATATGAAAACCAGAACATTTATTCTCTTTCAAACTCATCATTAGGGTGCGTGTGTGGAATCAGGTTTAAAGGGTTTTCGGTCGTTCTTCAAGCCATCGAATAAGCCTCAAGCAAAATGCAGTCATTGGCCAAAAAAACCTCCCTTTTGCAAATCACAAAGTTACCTTTGGTTCACAAAAGGGAGGGGTAACTCAAAAAAAGCATCACTGTAAAAGAAAAAAGATTGTCACAAGCAACCACATGGTTAACAGCATGGTTATCAGTAGGCAACAGACAGTACAGGGTAACAGAAGGCAAGAACCAAATTATGGTTAATCCAACAGGCAGCAAGTAAATCAGGTTATGTTTATCAGCACAAGTGCAAGTAAGACAAGATGCATAGTTATCAGCAGTACAGCAGTTTGACAACCAATGCAAGCAACAAGGACAATAGAAGCAGAGAGCAGAGAAAGAGTAAACATAGCATCTGTTCAATTATAACCAGTTCCCAAGCCAAGACCAATTGGAGAAACCAAGAGAAAAAAGAGCATCTATTCAATATAAACACGGTGCAAAACCATTAACCAGGGGGACCCAAAAATCAAGAGGATAACATCTGTTCTGAAAATCAGTTCAATAGAAACAAAAAACAAATATACTAGAAAAAAGCCAACTCTCAGGTTTTCCCATCAACCATCGTGCAAACCCTCAACCAGAAACAAAAAAAGGTTTTTTTTCGTTCAAAAGCAAACCCAGAAAAATCAGTAGCAACCCGGAAAACGCTAAAACATCAAAAACGCGGAAGACCAAAAACCCAGCAATCGTTCAAAACACAAAATCAAACAGAACCATGATCAAACCCTAAGTTCTTCTATAATCACTTTCCTAAAAACACGAACCCTTCAGAGTTTTATTTTCAGAAAACTTTTCTGACAAGAGAAAGAAGACGAGGAAAGGAGAAAGGGTTTGGAACAAGCTCACCCGGAACACACTGAAGCTGAGCCATTGTCATCGACCAAAAAAGCTTCCAAACGGTGAAACACCTGCAAAACCCAGAAATCGAAACAATTATCAGAAACCAAACATGCAAACGGAGAACGAGACCGATGAGGGTTTCGTGAGGAACGAGAGCGGCGAGGGTTCACGGTGAAGAATCGCGGCGAGAGAGAGAGGCTAGTCGCGGTGAGATGGGGTCCATGGGTTTTTGGGTAAGAAACTAGGGTTTGGAACTGAGAAAGAGAGAATAGCGAGAGACGCGAAGAGAACACGAGAGAGAGATGATGTTTTAGATTTTGCCATTTTGGGTAAGTATTCATTTGTGTTTTCTACATTTTTTTAAGAAAAAACTTAATTTATATTTTCTTTTCTTAAAATATTTAAAAACAATTTAATCTCTTTTTATTTTGTTTATTTTATATACTTAGATCTGGTGGTGACAAGTGTCACCACCCTGTTTTTTTTAAATTTATTTTCTTGCCATTATTTTTGCTTTTTGGTTAAATAAGTTGTTTATAAAAAAAAGGAGAAAAGGGTAAAGGTAATTGGTAGGTAGTACACTATCTTGACCGTTGGGGCATTTTGGAGAAAGATCCGACGCATCTAGGTCGCGAGAACATGTTAAAATTTCGCCGACCGATCGTACAAGGATCAGATGGATTTCTTTTCGACACGCCCAGACTCGCTTCATACAGGCTATTTCTAATCCTTACTCTTTTTCAATTATTTTATTTTATGTAAATAATATTTTATTTTTGTGCGATGTACTAAGTAGTAATTAGTTCTGATAGCTCTTATTTGATAATTTATCGATTAAACTATTAGTCGATTTTCTTATCAAATAGGAAAGATCATTTCTAATAATTACTTAAATTTCCGATTGTATTGTATGATATTTTTGTCTGTTTACTTATTCACTCAGCAATTATTTACCATTGTACACTCTGCACACAATTCAAAATTAAAATCAATTCGATTCTGCTTTGATTGACTCATATGTCAATTTCCTAAAGGGTCTCATAGTTGGGGATGGGCATGGCCATCCTCACGAGATCGGTTAAAGCCCTTGTTGCTTTAATCGATCATAACCCGAAACAATATTGGTCTATATACCAATCACCATGCACCAGGGTCTCATGGTTGGAGATAGGAGCACCTATCCTCACGAGGTTAATTAAGTCCATATACTTGATTAACCATAACCCGCTTCCATTTTCTCTCAGCACGCGCATCAGAATGCTTTCATAATTTAAAGTTCTAAACCTCGATCCAACGTCGAGTTCCTTTTCAAAACAATTTCATAAATTTCTATATCTCCCTCCTCCCAAGCATATGGTAGTCAGTCCAGTATCGACCCTCGACCGTATGCTTGGTGTCTTTAATTGAATTTAACGTAAACCATGTTCCACCTCACTTTTCTTAATAAAACTTTTGGGTAGAAAAAGATGATTCGGATGTTTCTGTCCACTCATCCGAGTAATTGGGGCGTTAGCCGTCGAACGCTTATGGTCCGATACTCGTCTCCCACATAAAAACAAAATAACTCATTCAAACTCTTTTTATCGCTCATATGCGGTCGTTAAACTCTTTTCCGACAAAGAGTGTGCAATAGTCGTTTCAAATACGAACGAGGACTTAAGCTTTTCAAACAAACAAAACAAGTCCTGGATCAAAGTATTTGAAATGTCTAAACGCACGATTTTTCAGATAAAATCAAATACAACCAATTAAAACCTTTTTTAAGAGGAACTACAGAGTTTTGACTTTCCCATTGCACAAGGGAATATGTAGGCACACGGTTCTAAAATCGTGCCAAACTCAAAATAATAATAATCAAATTTCTTTTCTTTTATAACTTAGAGATTAGCGAATATACACACACACGTAGAACTAAATGGGTCTCATCGAGTACGATGGATGTAAGGGGTGCTAACACCTTCCCCTTACATAACCGATTCCCGATTCCAATTTTTGGTCGTAGACCGTCTTATCCGTTTGCTTAGGGTTTTATCTATATTTTCCCTTTCCTTTTGGAATAAATAAAATTAGGTGGCGATTTCACTAGTTTTCGAGAATTAAAAGATTTTTGAAAATCGAGTTGCTTCAGATACATATCTTCCTTTGATTGAGTTTACTTATAACAACAATTTTCATGCTAGTATTGGAATGACACTGTTTGAGGCTTTGTATGGTCGGAGGTGTAGAACTCCTTTGTGTTGGCATGAGTCGGGTGAAAGCGTGGTGCTTGGACCCGAATTGGTTAGAGAGACTACTGAAGCGGTGAAGATGATTAGAGAAAAGATGAGAATTTCTCAAAGTCGACAAAAGAGTTATCATGATAAAAGGAGAAAAGACTTGGAATTTTAAGATGGTGATCATGTATTTTTGAGAGTTACTCCTACAACCGGCGTTGGACGAGCATTGAAGTCGAAGAAGCTAACTCCTCGCTTTATTGGTCCTTACCAAATTACTACTAAAGTGGGAAAAGTGGCTTATAGAGTGGTGTTACCGCCAAATCTTTCGAATTTGCATGATGTATTCCATGTGTCGCAACTTCGGAAGTATGTTCCGGATTCTTCGCATGTGATTGAGATGGATGATATTCAGGTTCGAGAAAATCTTATGGTGGAAACGACGCCTTTAAGGATTGAGGATCGTGAGATAAAGTCTCTTCGTGGCAAAGATATTTCATTGGTCAAAGTTGTTTGGATAGGAGCAGCTGGTGAAAGCGCGACGTGGGAGTTGGAAAGTAAGATGCAGGATTCCTATCCCGAGCTTTTCGAGTCAGGTAATTTCGAGGACGAAACTTTTTAAGCGGGGGAGAGTTGTAACGCCCCGTTTTATTTAATATTATATTATATTAATATTTTTGAGTTACCGTTTGACGATTGTTTTGGCGATGAGAATATTTATATTAATCGTTATATCTATTAATATATTTGGCAATGTTTCATTCGGTCCGGTTTTTATTCCGTTCGGTTCGGTAAAATATTATTCGGACCGATATTTAATTCCCCGGAGTTATTTTAATTAATTGAGTTAATAATATTATTAGATATTATTAGTGTGTTAATTAATAAGAATAAGCTAGGGGTGTGAGGACTAATTGTCTAGAATTAGGGTGTACACCCTTGGCTTACTAGTAGAAAACAACATAAATACATTTTCCTCATTTTTCTTCCATTTTACACAAAACCTAACATAGAAGCATAGAGAGAGCTAGAGGTGTTGGAAGAAGAAGAAGAAGAAGAAGAAGAACAAGAGCAAGCTTGAGGTTTGGATTTGTTGGAGCATCTTCAATCATCCAAGCATTTGAGGTAACGGGTTTGATTTTCCATTTCATATAGTTAGGGTTTGATAGGTATGTTGTGGATTTAGGAAAAATTGGTATTTGATTCATGAGTTTTGGGTTGAGTGATTGTTGAAATAACTTAAAAAGGTTGGGTTAGGAGTATGATTGTTGGTATTTCATTGCTAGCTTATAGAAACTAGAAGTTATAGAATGAAGAAAATATGAAAACTGTAAAACAGTGAAAAACTAGAAAACTGTTGCCTGTAAAATGAGTCGTGGAAGAAGAAAGGGAATAGAGGATGAAACAAGGGAGAGGCGCCCACCTCAGCTTGTGGGGCGGCCGTCCCCCTCCCTAGGCACCCGCCTCCCTTCTTTTAGATGCATGGGACGTTCGTCCCTTCTAGCACCATGGAGGAAATGAGTTCTGTTGTTTGCGTTTTGCTTTGTTTTTTTCGCATAACTGTTCGCATAATTTTCATTAGCCTCTGTTTCTTTTAATTTCATTAATTCCCTATACTACTAGTTGGTATTAATAAAATATAATTAAGGCATAAGTTATCCGATTAAATTTGGACCCGATTATGTTCCGATTTTCCGATTTCGGTAATTTCGACGACGGAGCAAGTTGCTCCGAATTCAACGAAAATTGATGTGCTAGCTAAGTTTGACGTGTAAAACGTAGTGGTGAGGTTAGTTTTTCGAAATTACGAGTTTTTACGAAATGACCCAAAATAGGCCAAATTACGGTTAAATTGAATCGGATTGCGTTTTAGTCGATTTAAGACACGTATGGACAATCCGATTGTGATGTTGACGATTATGATTAATGCCAGTTATTAGGAATGACTTTCGCGATGATTATTGATGTTTTGACTATTTTTCCGTATTTGGAATTTGGTGAATTAATTGATAATGATGTGGTGTGATTAAACATGATGTTTGTGATGTGCATTATAATGCAAGGTGATGAAAACACGAATATGTGATGCCTCAATTTTGTTGGATGAAATTTTGAAACTCTGATTTTATTATTAATTGCGAGGGGTAGAATTGGGGTGTTACAATAGGTATTCATGCATGTTAATATAGGTAGATATTCTCTTTCATCCTTGACATGTGGTCACCTTTGTATGATAACATTAGGGATAAAGCTACATAGTTCCCCTTAGATGTTTTTCTTCCTCTTTTGCATAATAAAACTAAAATCATTTTCTTTATCAAATCTCAAAACATGTTAATAAACTCAAATCCTTTCTCCAAGATAAAAACAATCCACCAACTTGAAACCATTTTGTCTTTGAACCTTTTTCTACGAAAACCTTTTCGATAAGGGTGATCCTTTCAAATCTGAGCGAATTGGTAAGTGTGTGAGCGGCGGAGCATGAGACTTTCGATAAGCTGCAACGCCAAGCACAAATTGCAATCGTAAGGATGCAAAATGAAATTTATCATAAAAAACATTACAACCCATCAAAAGTTTTGAGGAGAACTACATAGTGCTTTGATCCCTAAGTGCACGAATGGGGTACATAGACACTAAAGGTTCACGACAAGCACACTAAAAAAACCTCTCTTTTTGTACATAATTCTTTGCATTCATTCATTTTACCTTTGACATAGGTTGTAGATAGATACTCACACCCATTAGATAGAAAGTAGAAGTGGATACCGTAGACTACTACGGGCGTGTGGGGTGCTAATATCTCCCCTTCGTGTAACTAACTCCCTTACCCGATCTCTTGGTCGTAAGACCATGATTTCTCCCTCTCAGGTTTACTTGATATTTTCCTTTCCTACCGTGGGATAAAAAACGTTCGATGGTGACTTCATTGATATTACATCCGATGATTTTACCAGTTGTTTCAATAATATCATAATGCTAGCCGAGTTAACCAAGCAGGAATTTTATGATGCCATGTTGCAAATGCACCCAAGCAAATCACTGAAGCGGAATTGATGCATAACTTGAGTGACATTAGTTTAAGCTTGATTTTAATGACATTAAGATGCTAGTTGTATTGATTTTGATAGCGAAATTCAACCATGACATTTACTTTGTTGTTTCGTTTGTGCTAAACATGTATGAGATTAAATTTTTTAAGCTTGTTTCATATGCATAGTTGCTTCCCGGTTTTGTATCGCATGATAAAAGTTTGTTTCAACTTTGTGTTCTCATGTCTTGAGTGTCTTTTGAGTGTCATTTTGAGTCCATAACATGTCTTGTTGGGTTACATGAATGAAATGTTTATTTTGAAAATGTGAGAAACCATTTGGCATATTTTAACTCATGAACTCTATTTCTTCTTCTTCTTCTTCGCTCATGAGAATTATTCCACTTTTATCGACTTGATTATTTGTGATGATCAAATTCTTTAAAAAATTAAAGTTTTGCATGTTAATTAAAATATGGTTGCAATTTATTTCTTACCATCTACTTTGTTGATTCTCATAATTGAATGATGCGTAATTTTGAACCATGTTCTCCATTTTTATATTTATTCAAATATGTACGATTTTCTTTGTTTGAGAATTGGTTGCTTATCCATTAATTTAAAATCAAGATTCATTTGTTTCATTTATCTTCGATTTATGGTTCTAACTCACTTTGGTATGAATTTTTGTTTCGTGAGATATCTGGATTATTTCTTTGTTATTTCTGGTTATGTCTGTCCGTGTGGTTTATTATCGATGCAAGGATTCTTATCCAATATTATGATGATTATCGATGCTTTGAGCTTTATCGACACCTTGGGTTTCGCGCTTTCCCCAATTGTGTTTTATTTTCACCGATGATGGTACACTCTTGGTTTATTATTTATTTATGGTTGTAATCCAAAGGGATGTGAACAATGTATTGACTTCTTTATGTCAAGTATTGGCTTCTTATTTGGTTAGATCTTTCATTACCATAACTTTTAATTTATACTTTTAGATTAGTCTCTTCATCTCCTCCCATTCATAAATTTCTAAAACTTTCTAATTTTTTTCAAAACCTTCTCGTTTCTCTAACTCGAAGCGCTTTCATAATAAACCTTGACTTTGCCAAGTGACTTTTCAAACTTCTTTTTCTTTATCAAATCCCAAAAACACAAAATCAATAAAGAGGCAAACCATATACCATGAGTCTTAAGTAGTGGGAGAAGCATGAGGTGATATACTCCGAACCTTGTTCTTTCTCTCATTCATAGTCTTTAATGTGGTTTAAATCATCAAATTCTTTCAAAAGACTAAATAACATTCAAACTCATTCAAACCTTTTTGTGTCATCGCACAATGTTTCTCCTTTAAAACTTTTCAAGATTAGACATGATTCATTTATAGTTGAGACGTCATTCTCCTATCCCCATGGTCGTAAGGATGTCGACTTTTTCACTTAAGTACTAGAGGTGTTCTCCAACCCTCCCTCATGTTGATGCATTGTCACTCTTTCTCATACTTTATGGACGATTAGACGAGTCTTCTCTCTAAAAATGATGACTTGTCTCTTCATTTAAAATCAATCAACACACAAAGATTTTGGTTCTTTTCTAGAAGAATTGCGGTGTTTTGATTCGTTCCGGGGATATGTAGGCATTGAGTTGCAAAATTCGAACGAACGCAATAATAATTTTTTTTCTATTTGTTTGTTAATAATTCATTCATGCATTCCCTTTAGCAAGTAAGTCTTTAGATACACACACCTTTTGATTAGAACAAACAAAGTGGATCATGCGGAGTACCATAGATGTTTAGGGTGTTAATACATTTCATTTGCATAACCGACCCATGTACCTTGATCTCTTTTTTCTTTTGCGGGTTTTATTCACTCTTTCCCCTTTTTTTTTCCTTGGAAACAATAAAGTGAAGTGACACCTTTCATCGTGTAAGTTAAGTCAATTTATGACTTAGTCTCAAATTTTTAACGCGCTACACATACATCTTCTTTTCCAAAGCAAAAGAAGTGTTGACCATGTTACGAAATCGTATATTAAGGTCAAAGATGGATTCATCTATCACACAATAATCACAAAATATTCTCAACATAAATTACATCACAAATTTTTCACATTTCATTAACTTGGACATTATAGTGCAAACCTCACATGCCCTCTCTTCACCGCATCCGAAAGCATTTCTCTGTTCCAATTAACTTTACATCTTTATATTTATACATTTTAATCTATGTACGAAATGAAATATGTATGTTCATTTTTATCGCAAATTTAATAAAAAATTTAAATTAAAATCAATGCAAATAATTCTTTTTCTAAAAATTAAATTAAACTTGACTGAACCGTGAAATTGAGGACTTTAAAAAAAATTCAAATCTAAAATCAAGAGAAAAGTATTCTTCTAGATCTCAAATCCTATTTAAAAAGTAAAAATAGTACTCCAATCGTCTCAAATTATAAGTCACTTTGTCAAAAATATTTGTCTCAAATTATAAGTCACTTTAAAATTCTAATACATCATTTATGACTTTTTGTCTAATATACCATCTACTATTTATTTCTCTTTCTTCTTTCATTCTTTTTATTACGTTTTTCAATGTAATTATTGAAGAATATATTTGTAAACTCATACACCATTTCACTTTTCCATAACATAATAATTAAAATTTTTAATTTCCGTGAAATGATTAAAACCTCATATAATTTGAGACAAAAAAATATATTAAAAATGATTTACCATATTAAGATATATATTTTCTTTACAAAAAATAAATTATTTTAAAAACATTTCGGTCAATAAAAAACCACTAGATCATAGCGTAGCAAGCACACCCGAATACACCAACTCCTTTTAGTATTATAGCAAAACGAACCAGCTGGCTGGTTCTACCCAAAACACATCTTTATTAAACCAATTTCCAGAAAAAGAAAAAGAAAAAGAAACCACTGTCGAAGAAACAAACAAATAAAGCATAAATCCTTCATGCACGCAACGTGTCAGCTTCTAAGTGGTTCACCAAACGCACAATTTGTTCATTTACACCTCGCACATTTCATTTCACCCCAAACCCAACCGAACCTTTTAACACACAATATATAATGTATTGTTTGATAAAAATAGCGGTTAATAATAAACTAGCTTATAACTTACAGTTTATAGTTGATAGTTGATGACTGATAGCTTATAATTTATAGTTGATGATTGATGACTGATAACTAATAAATTAATTGAAGTGTTGGTAACATTAACGGTTTAACGGATTTATAAATGTAAAATGATATAAAAAATATTTAATATGTAATTATTATTTTTAATTTAAAATAAATTATTAAAGATAAAAATAAATATTGTTAAAATAATAAGAATAATAATAAAAAAAAGAAGTTATAAACTAAAACGATATTTAAAATAATATCTGAAAAATAAGTTATAAACTAGTAAAATAAACTATAAACTCGTGATCAAAGATCGTTATCAAACAAGTTTAAAATATCATACTATAAACTATAAACTTAGTATAAACTAGCAAGCGTCACTAAAAACGCATCACAGCGCATTGCGCACCCTCAACTACGTTCTACGCACTTTGCGTATTGAAGTCCAACCAAGTTACTCCGTTGACTACAAGAATTTCATAAATTGTTCTCAACTTTTTTTTATTTTATTTTTAATTTTCTTCGTTTTTTTTTCTCATCATTTTCTCTCTTCATTTTTATCACCGCCACAACTTGCCGGAAAGTTTTCATTAACCGGCTTGAGAAAGAGAAACCCTAGCCGCCATTTTGATGAAGTGATAGCTCTGCGTTTTTGGTGATTTGTTGTCGTTTTGATTTCGGGTTGTAGTTATGAAGAGATTGAGGTCAAGCGAAGATCTTCACTCGTATAACAACGGTGGTGGTGATAAGAGTGGTGATAGGAACGGTGATAGGAACGGTGATAAGAATGGTGATAAGAATGGTGATAAGAATGGTTTTAAGGATTCGAATCTGAACCGTTCGTTTTCATCTACTGGTCAGAGGAGTTTTTACTACAAACAAGAGAATGTTCGTAAGGGTTTGATGTCGTCGTCTTCGTCGCGATACGAGAGGGATCGGACGGTGGAGGAAGATCGGGAGGGTTCGAGGATTGTTCGGAAACGATCTGACCATGATTTTGATGGTTTTGATCGGAGGAAGGGTTTTGATCGGTATAGCCGGGATGGTGGTGGTGGTGGTTATAGCGGTGGTGGTGGTGGGAGTGGGGATAGGAATTCGATTCATAGGTCGGAGAGTTTCAGTGGACCGAGGAGGGAGTTTCCGAAGGGGTTTCGTTCGGAGAGAGATCGGTCGAGGAGAGAGGGGAGTGTGTCTTCGTGGAGGAGAGGGTTGAAGGATTTTGATGAGAGTAGTAGAGGGAGCGGTAGTAGAGTTGAAGAGAGGGTAGCGCGTTCGCCTAAAGGGGTTTTTTCCAAGGAAGTGAAATCGAAATCGCCTAGTTGGTCAAAGGATTCCGAGAGTGAACAATCGAGGAAGAGATCTTCTTCTTCTCCAAGGGTGTTTAGAGATGCTAAGTCAGTTTCAAAGTCGCCTTCTGTGTCTAAGGATTCGGAAAGTGCACAGTCCAAGAGTGTTAGTGTTGAGGTGAAGAAAAGTGAAGAGTTATTGCAACAGGTTCAGAGTGGAAGCGGTAGCGAAATGGAAGAGGGGGAGCTTGAACCTGAACCTGTTCCTAACTCTGAGCCCAAACCGGCTGCTAAAGATGCTGTGGCTGGAAGTGAAATCCAGCAAACCTCTCCAGACAAACAAGTTCATCAGCAGAATGAAGGCCGTTTGACTGATGCAGATGTTGTTATGGAAGATAAACAGATGTTGTCGAGTGAGAAAGAGGCCAACACTATGGAGGATGTTGATTCAGAGGTAAAAGATGCAGAAAAAGAAGTTCATGAATTGCCTAAGACTCAAGATGTTTCAATTAAGGATTTGCATTCTACTGAGACTGTGATTGGAGCGGTTGATAAGGATAATGATAAGAAGGATGTGAGTTTGAATGGTGATGATACTAGGAAGGAAGAAACAGAGAGGAAAACAAATAAGAATAATGCATTGCTTAATGAAGAGGAACGCGAGGTGGACAAGGGTGTATATAGTGGTGACAAATCCGAGTTAAATACTCAAGGCTCAACAGAGAATGCAATTGCTGAAGAAGTGAAGAGAGAACCAGTGGTGGAGAGTGTGACCAACATTGCCAAGGATAAAGGGAAGAGTGTCTCGGTCACACCTGATGTTGCTCATTCTTCAGAAGATAGTTTGTGGATTCATAGAGGGTCGAAAGATCTCCCAACATGTCCTGTAGATGCCATGGAAGGTCCGAGCACTAGAGGATTTGAGCTTTTCTCTAGATCTCCTGTGAGAAAAGTAGAAATGTCTACTCGCTCGGTTCTAAAAGAGGAGAATGATGACAGTCTTGCATTGGGGCAGCTTGATCTTACCCTTAGCTTGCCCAATGTTCTGTTACCGATAGGAGCTCAGGAGACATCAACACAAGCCCCTGGATCTCCTAGTCAAGCACGGAGTGTTCAGTCTTTAAGTAATACATTTTGTACTAACTCAGATGGTTTTACTGCATCAATGTCATTTTCAGGTTCCCAATCACTATATCACAATCCAAGTTGTTCTCTTACGAGAAATTCAGTGGACTATGAACAATCTGTTGGCAAATCGGTTGGCAGTCGCCCCTTGTTCCAGGGATTTGATTGGCAAGCCCTATCTCAAGGTGATCCCAAGCCAAAAGAAATTCCCTCTGGTCAGAGAACTTCAATGAATGGGAACGGCTCTCTTTACCAGCCTCAAGCATCATGGGGTGTTTTAGATACTCAAGCTTTGAAAGGTCAACATTCTAGGGCTATAGAAGGGAGCTCAAAAATGGGCAGTGGGATTGAGAGGCAGTTGAGTTTTCATAAGCAGCTTTCAGGACAGTCAAGACGGCATGATGATGTTCGATCTCCTACACAGAGTGTTGGGTCTCATGACAATGGATCAAATTATAGTTTTGAGAAAAAGAGGGAGGTTAAGGAAAGAAGCAGTGGTAGTCTACATCGAAGCACCAGTCAGAAGGGACAAGAACAATTTCAGATGGGTGGACTTGATTTTGTTAAGACAATCATTGCAAGAATAGTTTCTGAACCTGTGCTCTCGATGTCCCGAAAGTTTCATGAAATGAATGCACAGTACATAACGCGTCTGAAAGAGGGTATTCGAGAACTCATGCTCAATTCAGATAATTATGGACAAATACTTGCTTTTCAAAAAGTTTTGCTGAACAGGTCTGATATATCCTTGGATGTTCTAATGAAGTGTCACCAAGTGCAACTGGAAATTTTGGTTGCCTTGAAAACTGGTTTAACCCATTATCTTCACCTAGATGATAACATTTCATCTTCTGATTTAGCTCAAGTGTTTCTAAGCTTGAAGTGTAGGAATGTTACATGCGGAAGTCAGTTGCCTGTCGATGAATGTGATTGCAAGGTTTGTGCACAGAAGAATGGTTTTTGCAGGGAATGTATGTGTCTTGTGTGTTCTAAGTTTGACAATGCTTCAAACACATGTAGTTGGGTTGGGTGTGATGTTTGTCTTCACTGGTGTCACACTGATTGTGGATTACGAGAATCTTATATTAGAAATGGGCTCACTACTGGAATCAAAGGGACAACCGAGATGCAGTTTCATTGCATTGCTTGTGATCACCCTTCTGAGATGTTTGGCTTTGTCAAAGAGGTGTTTCAAAGTTTTGCAAAAGAGTGGTCGGCCGAATCTCTTCACAAGGAACTCGAATATGTGAAGAGGATCTTTTCTGCTAGCAAGGATATAAGAGGGAGACAGATGCACGAGATTGCAGATCAAATCCTGCCGAGGCTGACTAAGTCTAACCTTCCTGAGGTTTTGAGACACATTATGTCTTTCCTTTCTGGTAAGAAACAAATGTCTTTAATAGTTTCACACTCTTAACTTTATTATCTGATGTTTTTAGCCTAATTTTCCAGCAATGAAATATATCAGCACATTGAACTTTACTCATATGCATGTCAGGTTTTATGTCTGCAAGGTCAAGGTCTATAAACCTGTACTTTAGTTTCTTTAATAGTAAAAATTTAAAGAAATCATTCTGGGAATACCTTTTCATCGTATTGGATTATCATTATTATTAATCCAGACTTGTTATTGCTGTCTGAAGGACACATGGAAATATTGTGGTTGTCAGGTTTAATTGAGTCTTTCTTTTTGCTTTCATAAATCATTATGTTAGACCTGCTATTTTCAGAATGCATCAAACCATGTCAACAACTCCTTGACAGTTATATCATGTATTCATGTGTTTTCCATAAATTAGTCCGGCATTTATATTTTTAGAACTTTTTCATTGTGGTGTTTATGAAGGCTAAATTGCATGTATTTTACGTGCATGATTATTTGTATCTTACAATTCATGCGAACCTTGTCTCAATTAAAATGATTTGATTCTTAACTGAACTCACTTGAGACAAATATCTTGTTTACAATTACAATTTGAATGTCAATTTGATAACCATGTTGATATGCATTATGATTAATTGCAGATTGTGATTCATCCAAATTAACCACGCCGACAAACTTTTCTGGGAAGGAACAAGTCAAAGAAAACAATGGGGTAGCTGGGCCCAGCCAGGAAGCTGCTTGGCTGAAATCTATTTATTCAGAAAAGCCACAACTATTATTAGAAAGACCTCCAAACATCCTTCCAAGATTTGACCAGAATGATAAAAGGACACTGGTGCAAGAGTTGCAGATGAGTGGTGTTCAAAAGGACTTCTGTTTTGATGAATTGGAAAGCATAGTAAAAATCAAACACGCAGAGGCTAAAATGTTTCAATCTCGTGCTGATGATGCAAGGAGAGAAGCCGAAGGGTTGAAACGCATTGCCCATGCAAAGAGTGAGAAAATTGAAGAAGAGTATACCAGTCGACTTGCCAAATTACGGTTCTCGGAGACAGATGAATTGCGTAAACAAAAGATAGAAGAACTCCAAGCATTGGAGAGGGCACATCTGGAGTATTTAAACATGAAAAGGAGAATGGAGTCAGAGATCAAAGATCTGTTATCCAAAATGGAAGCTACTAAAATGAACCTTGCTATGTGATCAGATCACAAATATTTAGGATAGTTCTTTCAGGTAAATGTATTATGGCTCATCCTGAAATTGTCGGTTCTTGTGCTTTTCTGATCGATAGTTGTATTTATTTGTCGTGGTAGTTCTTTTGCTTATAAGCTGCTAACCAAAATCTGTAGATTCCATCACAGTAGTTATCAGCCTTATAAAACAATCTCAATTATGGAATTAGCTTTAAACAATTTATTATTTGAACAGACAAAAAATGGGCAGCATGTGGCTGGATTTGCTGTACAGCCTTGTTGTACTAACTGTCAGCGTAGGAAATTTATAAGTTATAAATTAGAAACCTTGGTGGATACTACTGTGCTTTGAACTTAAATGTATTGTTGCATTTAGGTCACATGATTTGTTGTCTTTTCAAATGATCCAGCCGTATCTTTTTCATCTCTTCCTGTTGGTTTGGTTTAAATAATTCAGACATGGTTGTCAAAATCAGGATTTCACTCAAGATCGTTGGAGCATAAAAAAAGTGTGGAACGTAAGATCCTAAATCGGAATCGAAAGATCCCACAATCAACAGAATTATAAAAATAACTAAAAAAATATTACATTAATATAATTCCAAAATTTAACATAAATACAAACTTCCAAGATAAATAAATCATCCAAAATCTAAAACATTCAAACATCCTTTGGAAGATAATAAACATAAACTTAAATTAAACATAAAATAAACTAATTTAACAAATTCTTCAACACATCTTGAGCAAGTCCTCCATCATCTTCATCTCCAACATTGTGAATAACCTCCAAATCATCTTGATTTCCAATTTCAGTCTCTCCATTATTTTTTGATTGGCAACTCCCAAATCTTCTTCAATTGTGAAATCTAAAATATCATCATCTAATGAACCTTGATCATTTGTCCATGACAATCCACTCATCATCTGATTCAATGTCATCAATATTATATTATATCACCTTTCTTGTTTTCTTCTTCTTTGCCAACTTTGAATTTGTCGTTACAATCACAACACCGTTCATTGTTTTTTGCTTCAAGCGATTTCTTCTTTTTGTATGGACCATTTCAAAGGCACTCCAATTTCTTTCACATCTAAATGAGTTGCAAGTTAAGCTAAGTACACGAATCACAAACTTCTATAACTCGGGATGTTCGTCCCCATATGATTCCCACCACTGTGCCGAAGTTTTATTTTTAAGCGCCGCCAATGCTATCAGACTGCCAAAAAACTTTGCTTTTCTCTTGAGATCTTCCAATTGGATATCAATCTTACTTATTTCTTCTACATCTCCAATCATCCTTTCCACACAATCATATAACCCCCGTTTCACTTCATAGTCAACTTTAAAACTCGAGCTATAATGCAAAATCGGGTTGAGATAGTAACCGGCAACATGCAAAGGCTTGTGCAATTGTTTATCCCACCTTTCATCAATTATATCCCATAGAGGCTTGTAACTAAATAATAAGAAGAAAAAACAATGAGCAAACTGAATTAAACAGTGACCAAAACTGAATCAAAATAGTGAGCAAACGTTGAGCAAACTGAATGAAATAATGAGCAAAATTTAACATAAAACAATGACCAAAACTGAATCAAGCATGAACAGAATTTGAATTAGATAACTTGATCAGAGTTTAACCTAAATCTGTGACCAAAACAGAAGCTGACCAAAACTGAATTAAATATATTTGAATCAGAAAATTTGAACAGAATTTACCTTCTTTAAACACCATTGAAGCTAACTTGAATTTTCTCTTTAGCTTGGTCCATTGCCTCATAAGTTAATCCCATTGCTGACATTTCATCAGAATCCACTAAACGGAGTACTTTGGTTAGTGGGTAAGAACCCTTACAACATATAACAATATTTTTCCAAAACTCTATCCATAACCACTTCTTCTACATGCTTTCCTTCACTTGTTTTTGCAAACTTGGTTGTCGTCCACTCATAAGATGTGAACATTCTTATCAGCCTTCCTTTATTCTCCATGAGACACCCCAAAGTTAAATAAGATGTAACAAATCGAGTAACCGCAGTCTCACCAAATCCTTTCGAAATTCTGGCGGATCGTGATGTCACGAGAGAATGTTATGACACGATGTCGACACTCTGTTAACAATTCACGATAAGTTTAAGCAGATAAAGAACACAATAAATTGTTTACCCGTTCGGTGTGTAACTACACCTACATCCGGGGCTACCAAGCCAGGAGGAAATTCACTATTAGTAGAATTAATTAGGAATAAACCAACCGTTTATCTCCTTCACTTAAAACCTACCCAATGCAACTTGATCTAAGTTCTACTTAGACACGAGTTCTACTCACTCCCCTCAATCACGGTGATATCAACCTATTGATTAATTGAATTGTGAAGACACTCTTCAATAAACAAACTTGATCTTGCTTCAAAGCTTTAATCAAGAGACACAACACTCGTGCTTCAAAGCTTGGGTGATAAACTACCACAACAAATCTAGTCCAAAGCACTTATCAATTGATAATTGCTTGGCTCACAAAGTAACTAGAATTACACAAATTACAACTGCTAAATCTTCATACGGTCGGGCGACAACGAGTAAGGGTTCTATTCCTATTATAGAAGCGATCCACGAAACTTCGGGGCTTCCATAATAATAGCTAGGATTCACTTAATTAATCATAAAGACTTGGTCTTTTAACAACCAATTTAGGTTTAACTAAGATTAACCAATTTTGCCACGTGAGCATGTAATCTAATAATATAAATCATAATAAAACAACTCAACAAACTTCTTGAAAACTCTCAGGAAAAGCAGTTACGAGCGATAAATGTCACACGAATGTCATAACATCGGTTATGACATCGATCAATCTTCTGAATTCCGGCCAATATTTTGCTTCCAGTTTGAGCTGTACTTAAACATCCTTCTCATGCAGAATTTATCTTCAACTCTAAATGTCATGACATCAGTCAAGATATTGTCATATCCTAGTTTTACCAAAAATTAATGCCAACATAAAAACACTTACAAACTCCCCCTTTGGCACATTTTTGGCTAAAACAAACTAAGCTATCAGAGTACCCATGCAGCAGAAAATAAAACCAGTCTAAGCTAATCTAAGCTTAAATAACCAGATCCTAGAGAAGATAAATTCTACCCACAATTTTCATACAATTGCCTGATGCCCATAAGTTCTTCTCCCTTTTTAGCCACAAAGGGGCCAAAGGTACCAGTACAAATGCCCCAAAAGAAACAATATATAAATAGTACCATCAATTTAAAAGTTACATTCCAGCCAGTGAGTACAAATATCCAAAACAACCAGAATTAAAATAGACAGAATCAACAACAAAAACAAACAATTAACAGCAACAGGATCACAAATCAAGTGCTTTCTTCTCCTGAAGAAGCACTATGAAACATCTTGAGCGCTCTCGGCGATCTTTATCGACATCGGCATCAACATTTGCGTGAGAATCATCACCGTAACCCTTCATCCTTAACCTCGTGTCTTGCTCCTTTTCCGATTGAGATCGCTCTTGCCTTTGCTTTCTTGCTTCAAGCTCCTTGAGTTGCTTTCGGCCAACAATGAGTTGTCTTACGAGAATTTGCCTTGACATTTGATGTCTCGGAGATGTCATGACAATGTCGAGACATGTTTTCCTTGAAAGAGCTTGTAATGGAATCAAGTAAGCTCTTTTGCATCTTGAATCTCTATCAACAAGAATATCGAGGTATTGATCCATTATAATTCCACAGGAGGGAGGAAAGGCTATTGGTCCTTTTATAGCATAGCTTTCAGCATGTTTGAGGGTTTGCTCAAAGATGTAAGTTCCATAATCAAATTTTGCTTGAGTACCCACTGCAAATATGAATCTGGCCAGACCAACAAAGATGGTTGACTTGTGGTTTGTTGGAACCCAATTTCGATACCTATCTTGTGAAGGATAGCAAACTTAACACTCAATTTGTTGGCTGTGAGCTTTCCTTTTAATGGCCAATGTTTCACTTGTTTAGCAGTGATTGTTTGGCAGACCTGGTTATCAGTTTCTTCTAGCTCAGGTTGAGCATCATCTAATCTTCCCAAGTATTTGTTGATTACACTAGGGGAAAACTTCACCCTTCCTCCTCACATACAGTCTTGAAGTCGGTGACCTTCCATCAACACATCCACTTGACAAGTTCACAATGAACTCCTTCACCACATCACAGCAGTTTGAAAACTTCACCACGGTTTCATCATCCTGCTTAATCGGATCAATCACATCCTTGCATTCAAGGCACTCTTGTTCGATTCCTTTCCAATTCTCTTCACACACATATTTCCACCGCTAGCATTCTCGGGTGGTGGAAGGATATGTTATCAATAGCCACTTGGGACTTTGGGCGCCCAAGAGATGACTTCTTCCTTGGATGAATGTACGAGACATTCTCCTCGACATTAAAATCGAGTCTTGATCGGACTACGAAGGTTGTACCTTCCTCTTCTTAAAAATTGGGGTTCTCTTGGGTCTTGAGATACCACCAACAGTCTTCACCCTACTCTTTCCTTTAGAGGGTCCAGCCTTGTTGTCCTTACCAGATTTTTCCTCAGCCTTATGAACAGTTTCAGCTACCTTTTCTTTGACAGGACTCTGAGAGGCAGCCTGTTTCCCTTTCCTTTTCATCATCCTCTTGCAATGCTTGGATTGACATTGGCAATGAGGTCATTATCGAGAATTCTTCATCAAGTCAAGACAGGGTTCCTGACATTTGAGAATCTTTCCTTTGGAGAGTTTTCAGTTGTCATCAATGGTTTCTCCGGAGTTTCTTCTAGAATACCATCGGAGATATCATCGACAAAATTGACGGGGACCTATCGCACACATATCGAGGATTCTTCAAGAATTCCATCGAAATATCATCATCACTAATCACATGGGGTTTATTAGTGGTATCGGAACACAAACTTGAGGATTTTATCGAGGTATCAACGACACTTCACGGGGAATCAATAGAGGTTCGAACAAGATTCACATGGGTTTTCTTGACATGATCATCGGATGTCTTGACATTCTCGAGACATCTAGATCGGCTAAACTAGGGCTAGCGATTCTTGGTTTAAAGTACGAAACCCGAACGAGTGGTTTTCATTCAAGATCTGGTTACTATTCTAGCAATGGCTTGATGGACATACCTAGAACCTTCCACTTGCTATTTGAGAGGCAGAGGAAGTTGGTTCGAGGTCTTACGAAGGAGATGCTTGAGACCTTCGTGCATTCACGTGCGAAGTTTTTGACCCTCCGGGATCGATTACCATTGCCGAGAGGGTAACCTTGAGCTTGATGCTTTGCATTTGCCCTAATCCCATAATTGGTGGGAGATGAAGAGCCAGAATCTTGTGATGATGAAGAGGACGAAGACAAGTTTTGTTGAGACATCTTGAGGAAAAGAGGAAAAGTTTGACAGAGAGTTTGAGAGCTTCTGTTGATGAAGTGGCAAGAGATACTTTCAAATGAAGAAACTAAAATATATATATGTCTCTTCCTATTCTTGGACTTTTGAAAAGTAAGAGGGAAATAATTAATTACCCACTTAAAATTAAATGAAATAAAAGTCTCTTCCATTCCTTGTTGTAAGCAATTTTAATTGCTACAACTCCTCATATTGGCAAATACCCAATTTGCCCTTAAATTTCAAACCGACTAGCATCAAGAGCTTTAGTAAAAATGTCGGCCAAAAGTTCTGCAACATGCTCCAATTTAATCACTTTCTCTTACACAAGATCTCTGATGAAGTGATGTCTGATGTCAATGTGCTTAGTCCTACTGTGCTGTATATGATTCTTTGAAATATTAATAGCACTTCAGTTATCACTGATAAAATGTCATGACATCTGTGTGACATTGTACTCGACATCTACTTCATCCGACCATTTGAGAACAAGCGCTACCGGTGCTATGTATTCGACCTCGGTGGATAAAGACACACGATTTGCTTCTTGAACCAAGAAACAAGATTGTTCCCCAAGAAGAAGCATCCTCGTGCTTTTCTATCATCGCACTACCAGCCCAATCAACATCACAATATCCAGACAGAATTGGTTCACATCCATGAGAATATAGCATACCATAATTGCAAGTTCCACTCACATACTTCAGAATTCTTTTCACCTGATTGATGTGACTCACTTTAGGTTCAGCCTGGTATCTTGCACATACTCCAACAGCAAATGCAATGTCAGGTCTGCTGGCTGTTAAGTACAACAAGCTTCCTATCATGCTTCTATACAAGCTTTGATCAACATTTGCTCCACTTGTGTCTTTGGACAACTTTAAATGAGTAGGAGCAGAAGTCCTTTTATGGCTGGCATTTTCCATTCCAAATTTCTTGACAATATTCCTTGCATACTTGCTTTGTGAAAGGAATGTTGAGTCTTCCATCTGTGTGACTTGCAGTCCAAGAAAGTAAGTCAATTCTTCCATGAGGCTCATTTCAAACTCAGCTTGCATTTGGTTGGAAAAATGTCTCACCATTGCATCTGACATTCCTCCAAACACTATGTCATCAACATAAATTTGAGCTACCATTATCTTTCCTCCTTCATTCTTGACAAAGAGGGTTTTATCCAAGGCTCCTTTCCTATAACCTTTATCAGTAAGGAACTTTGTCGACCTTTCATACCAAGCCCTAGGAGCTTGCTTCGACTATATAGGGCTTTCCTCAACTTGTAAACATGATCGGGAAAATTTGGATCCACAAATCCTTTAGGCTCTACATATACCTCCTCATTTAAGTAGCCATTTAGGAAGGCACTTTTCACATCCATACGAAACAATTTGAATACAAGAAACTCCTAGTAATAGTCGATTGATTCGGCCTAGCCACGGAGCAAAAGTCTCATCAAAATCAATCCTTCAACTTAAGTGTATCCACGAGCAACAAGTCTTGCTTTATTTACGGTGACAACCCTTACGCATCAAACTTGTTCTTGTAGATCCACTTTGTGCCAATGATGTTTGTTCCTTCGGTCTAGGAACTAACTCCCACACTTCATGTTGCTTGAACTGTTCAATTCATCTTGCATTGCTCGATCCGGTATTCATCGGTTAGAGCCTCTTTGACATTCTTTGGCTCGATCTTTGACACAAAACAAGAGTTTGAGACAATTTCTATGGATCTTGTAATGACTCCACAGTTAGGATCTTCAATGATGAGTTCCTTTGGATGATCTTTCTGAATTCTGATGGAAGGATCTTTGTTAGCTTCCTCTGGTTCAGACTTTGGTGAAGTAGGGACAGACACATCATCCTTATCAGACACTTGTGGTGATGTCTCAAACAATGTCTCAACATCATATGAGACATTGTTTTCCTGATGGTGATCATCAACTATGACATTAATAGACTCCATCATAACTTTTGTCACAGTTGAATACTCTATATGCTCTGCTTGTTTGTAGAGTATCCCAGAAAAATGCCTTCATCACTTTTAGAGTCCATCTTTCTCCTTTGATCACGATCTGTCAGAATATAACATTTGCTACCAAACACATGGAAATATTTCACAGTAGGTTTTCTTCCCTTCCATATTTCATACAGGATGGATGATGTTCCCTTTCTCAAGGTGACCCTGTTGTGAACATAGCAGGCTGTATTCATAGCTTCAGCCTAAAAATGAAGAGGAAGTTTCTTAGCATGAATCATTGCTCTGGCAGATTCCTGTATAGTCCTATTTTTCCTTTCCACAACTCCATTTTGTTGAGGAGTTATAGGAGAAGAGAACTCATGATTGATTCCTTCTGAGGAACATAATTCATCAAACTTGCTATTCTCAAATTCTTTTCCATGATCACTTCTAATTCTGACAATGCATCATTCCTTTTCTCTTTGAAGTCTTTTGCATAATTCTTTAAAGACATCAAACACATCAGATTTTTCCCTGATGAAGTTTATCCAGGTGAATCTGGAAAAATCATCCACAACAACATAAGCATATCTTTTTCCACCAAGGCTTTCAACCTGCATAGGCCCCATCAAATCCATGTGCAACAGTTCCAGCACCTTGGAGGTGGTCAGATGTCTTGACATTGGATGTGACATTCTGGTTTGCTTTCCACGACATTCACCACGGACTTCCCTCATCAATATGCAGTCTTGGAATCCCTCTATCAGCCTCCATGGATATGATCTTTTTCATCCCTCTAAGATGCAAATGACCAAGCTTTTGGTGCCACAGTTTCACCTCCTTTTCATCTTTGGTTGTAGAACAGACAGTGGAAAGGTTAGTGTTCTCAGACTCCCACAAGTAACAGTTATCTTTTGATCTGACTCCTCTCATCACAACTTCTTGTTTTTCATTTTTCACAATACATTCGGACTTGGTAAAGTTGACCTTGAATCTGAATCACACGGTTGGGCGATACTTATGAGATTGGCGATCAAACCCTTCACTAGCGATTACCTCGTTTAGGTTTGGAACTCGAGGCGGTTCAAGTTTCCAACACCTTTGATTTCTCCTTTAGCTCCATCTCCAAAGTGACATAGCGGTAGTATGAGGTCGACTTCATTTAGGAGATTATTGATTCGATCGTATGCCTAGAGCAACCAACGTCAAAGTACCGGTCTTCCTTGGCGAAACTCTAAGGAAGTATGAGCTATCAAGGTGCATCTTCTTCTTCCTTGTTGAGTATGGAACCTTGTTGATCTTAGGCTTGACATAAGGAGTCGATTGGGATATCCATGTAGTCTATAGCAAAAGGCTTTATGTGTCCAAACCTTCCACAATAATGACACCTCCATCTTTGAAACTTTTTCTTCATGTTTCTCTGATCTTGATGTTGAGCCCAATGTTGTAACATCTGCTTTGACATTGGTTTATTAGGTCTGTTATTCTTCTTGTTATCAACAAATTTCTTTGCAGTCACATATCCTGAACGGACACATTTCTGCCTTATCTTGTGACATCTGCTTTGACATTGGTTTGCGGACACTTCTTCTTCTTGTCACCAGCAGTTTCTTTGCGAACATATCCTAGACCATGCATATTTCCGCATTTTGTCCAAGTGAAGGATTTCTTCCAACTTATCGATGCGGATGTCGACATCTTGTGATTTAGACATCGATCAAGTTTGGAGTTCAACACTATAATTTCCTTGTTGAAGTGACTTATAGTAACAATGTTTTCCTTCTTCTTAGCCTCCAACTTCACATTCTCGACCTCGACTTCACAATCGACTTTTTCATTTCTCATTTTTGACATACTTCACCACTTACGATACGACTTCTTGTAAGTTTAAAGCTCTTCAAATGTCACTTCCTCATCACTAGAATCATTTTCAGAATTGCACACTCCAGAGAGAGTAGTGACCAGTTTGGCTGATTCTTCTTCAGATTCACTTCCTGAGTCACCATCAGACCAAGTGACAGTCATTCCTTTCTTTTGTTTCTTTAGAAAGGTAGGACATTCAGCTCTAATATGCCCATATCCTTCACAACCATGACACTGGATTCCTCTGCTTTGACTTCCCTTTTCTTTTGACTTGGATCTTCTGCTGGAGTCATAAGTTCTGCTAATGTCATATGGATTGTTCTTGACATTGGACCTTGACTTTGGATCAATTCTCTTGATGAGTTTGTTGAACTGTCTTCCATGCATAGCTATAGCTTCAGATATCTTCTCTTCATCCTCCTCCTTGCATTCCTCTTCAGTATTGAATACAAGGGCTATGCTCTTGTTCTTCCTGTCAACATTTTCACTGATCCCCATCTCAAATGTCTGAAGAGATCCAACAAGTTCTTCAACCTTCAAGGTGCATATATCCTGAGCTTCCTCTATGGCAGTCACTTTCATTGCAAACCTTTTAGGCAAGGATCTGAGAATCTTTCTCACCGACTTTTCTTGACATCTTTTCTCCCAATGCTCCTGAGGTGTTGGCAATCTCCAGGATATTCATGTGAAACTCATGAATGGTCTCATCTTCCTTCATCTTCAAATTCTCAAATTTAGTAGTGAGCATCTGAAGTCTTGACATCTTCACCTTGGATGTCCCCTCATGAGTAGTTTTGAGAGTGTCCCAAACATCCTTGGCCAGTTCACATTGATGTACTAGTCTGAAGATATTTCTATCAATTCCATTGAATAAGGCATTCAATTCTTTAGAGTTGCCCAATGCTAGCTCTTCTTCTTCTTTGCTCCATTCTTCCTCAGGTTTCAGACTAGTAGTTCCATCTTTCTCAAGCTTGGTAGGATGTTTCCATCCTTTGTCGTGACTCCCAGCTTTAATGTCCATGACCTCAAAAAGCAACCATACGAGGTTTCCGGTAATCATAATTAGATCCATCCGATGGGTGGTCTATTTCCAAATCCTCCTTCCTTATCCATAACGCGAAACTATTATCCTAGATCTCACTCGAAATAACGGCGGGTGCACGCTCGATGCCAATTGAAATTCTGGCGCGGATCGTGATGTCACGAGAGAATGTTATGACCACGATGTCGACACTCTAACAATTCACACGAAGTTTAAGCGGATAAATAACACAATAAATTGTTTACCCGTTCGGTGTAACTACACCTACATCGGGGCTACCAAGCCGAGAGGAAATTCACTATTAGTAGAATTAATTCGGGAATAAACCAACGGTTTATCTCCTTCACTTAAACCACCCAATGCAACTTCAATCTAAGTTCTACTTAGACACGAGTTCCTACTCACTCCCCTCAATCACGCGGTGATATCAACCTATTGATTAATTGAATTGTGAAGGCGCTCTTCAATAAACAAACTTGATCTTGCTTCAAAGCTTTAATCAAGAGACCAACACTCGTGCTTCAAAGCTTGGGTGATAAACTACCCTTACAACCAAATCCTAGTCAAGGCACTTATCAATTGATAATTGCTTGGCTCACAAGTAACTAAATTACACAAATTACAACACTGCTAAATCTTCAATACATCGGGCGCGAGTAAGGGTTCTATTCCTATTATAGAAGTCCACGAAACTTCGGTTTGGGCTTCCATAATAATAGCTAGGGTTCACTTAATTAATCCTAAAGACTTGGTCTTTTTAACAACCAATTTAGGTTTAACTAAGATTAACCAATTTTGCCACGTGAGCATGTAATCTAATAATATAAATCATAATAAAACAGCTCAACAAACTTCCTAAAACTCTCGGAAAAGCAGTTACGAGCGATAAATGTCACACGAATGTCATAACATCGGTTATGACATCGGTCAATCTTTGCGAATTCCAGACGATTTTGCTTCGATCGAGATGTACTTAAACATCCTTCTCATGCAGAATTTATCTTCAACTCTGAATGTCATGACATCAGTCAAGACATTGTCATATCCTAGTTTTACCAAAAATTAATGCCAATATAAAAACACTTACACTTTCTTTTAGTATGAATTTGTAATAAAGAAATAAGGGAAGACTTTGAATAAATAAACTGAGTGATTTTCTTACCTTTTGAAATTGTTTCATTGTGGACTGATATTTTTCTCTCAAAATCCTCTAACATGAGATCGATGCAGTGTGCCGCACACGGTGTCCAATAGATATTTTTTTCGCTTTTTCACTAACATTGTACCTGCTGCTTTGTAGTTGGCAGCATTGTCAGTGACAATTTGTACAACATTATTTTCTCCCACCTCTTCCACAATGTCATCAATCAACTTAAAAATTGCATCAGCAGTTTTTGTAATGTGTAAAACATAAATAGACTTTAAAAAGACAGTACCTTTAGGACTGCTCACTAAGAAATTCAAATACTTCAAATAAGTTTGTGTTTTATAATGACTTTCTTTGTCTCCTCCATTTTATACTTCAAATACTTTGTTCTAATTTCATGATATGAAGGGGCCTTGAATCCAAGACCATGTTTTGAAACCAACTCCAACATTTTTTTTAAATTCTTCACTTTTTGCCACGTTAAAAGCTATGACATTGTTGTAGAAGAATGAAGCAATTTCAAGACAAGCTTATTCTCTTAAATTCTTTTTGAAGATGGAGTTTATGGTGGATTGAGTACTCCCTCCCTTCTTCTTGAAAAGCTTTGCTGGCGTAGAATTACCATCATCCTCCACTGGCCTCTTTCCGGTTACTATTTCATCTGTGTCATCGATTGTTTTCTAAAGTAAATTGTTTTGCAGAGATTTTAAAATCTCCCACATTTGGATTTTAACATCATCTGGTACAGACTTACATGCCTCAGCATTTATCTATATACTAGCCAAATGATGTTTCAGCCGATACACTCCTCCGATCACTTCCTTTGAATAATAATTACATTTGATTTTCCTTGTTCCTCCATCCACAGATACACTATGCTTCCAAGCAATGTCAGTTCTGCTTCTAGGAGCATTTTTTTGAGGTTTTGGTGGTGCAGATGAGGAAGCGTGAGCTGGAATGGAAGAAATATTTGATGTGAGATTGAAGAATAGAATAAAATATGATAGGGTAGAAACCGTAGAATAAGGAGAAAATATTTGATGTGAAATGAATAAGGAATGAAAGCAATTTATAGAAGGAATTGAAGGAGGGAATAAAAGATATGATTAGGTTAATTAATGGGTTGATTTTCCATATTGAAAACCCTAAAGTTCCCCAATAAATCACCCTTGGAGAAAGGAATGGTTACTAATTTTATGAAATTTAAACTGAACAGTTTTAGCTGGATTAGGTCGGGTTGAACCGGGTCAAACCGGGTTGATGCAGAAAAAATGGATCGCAATAGATCTTAGATCTCACGCTCCTACGATCTTGCACTGTGCTTCAAGCGCTCCACCATCTCCAACGATCCCAGCTAAGATCCGACGTGAAAACCCTAACCTAACTCGTAAGATCTTAAGATCTCACGATCTTACTATAGATCTTGACAACCATGATTTCAGATATATAAGTTCAATCATAATTCTAAAGTCTTCCAGCTATCTTTCAAAACTCTTCTACATGTCATGTTGGTGGTGTTATATCTGTCATTCTGACATGGATGACAAGGATTTGCATTCCCTTTTGAAGCTACTGTTTGTTATAGGAGAAATACATGTTGCAAAAAAATATACTATTGCTTTCTCTCTCCCAATTAATCATTACTATATAGTGAGAGGAGAGACTTAGGGGAAGCCAACGTTATAGACAACTGAGAAAAATAAGGAGAGATTTTTGTGTTGGTGATTGTAAAGAGTATGGTAAAAAAATGTAGAATTTTCAGATTAGAATGGATAATACCTATTATACTTGGCAACCCATTGTTTAAGAACATTGCTATGTTTACACTGAAATGCTTACAGCGAAGCTTTACACCGTAGCTTCCCTGCGTTATTTGATGTATGGCTTAAGTTTCAATTTCCAAAAATATAATAAATAAATCAAATTAGTAAATTTTACAGTATAATAATACGGTGTTGATGTAAAAGTGGTGTAACTATATCATTTCTCATTGTTTAGTGAAACTCTTTCTCTTGCAACTGAAATTTAAAGTGTCAACGACCAGCACCTCGAGTTCTACCACTTATATTGTGTCAAATTGTTTGAAAAATAGTCCTTGATGACGGTGGGGGTAGTGGTTGCAGTGTAGTCGTTGATAGTGGTGTGTGTGGCAACGTGGTTTGTTGAAGGAGTTGAATTAGTTCCAGTATATTAGATTTTGGAAAAAGATCCGACATAAGTCTAAAATTAATCTTATGATAAGCTACAAGGTACATTTAGTTTATTTTCACCATACTTTTTTTATTTTAATAAATTTGGATTATATTAGAAGACATCCATGCTAATTATGATAAGCTACAAGGTACATTTAGTTTATTTTCACCCATACCTTTTTTTGGAATAAAATTGGATTATATTAGAAGACATCCAAATTACAAATGAAAATTGATCTCTTGTGGCAAAATCGTAGTTAAAATGGTCTCTAATTTCGTCGCTAAATAAAAAACCGTCGTAAAAATCATCGCTAAATAAAAAACCATTGTTAAAACCGTCGTAAAAATCGTCGTAAAAACCATTGTTAAAACCATTGTTAAAAACCGTTGCTAAATTGTAAAAATCGTCGCTAAATACCGTCGTAAAAATCGTCGCTAAATTGTAAAAATCGTCGCTAAATAACAGGAGGGACCAATGATGTGCGATAAACCTAATGTGTCTAACGGTATCTTAACTGCAAGCGCACAGCCTATCGCGGTAGTAATAAAAGATTGTCGAATCCACAGGGACTTTGTAATCACTCTAGTGCGGGAAAGTAATGCTAGTTTAGCTAAGGCGGAAATTGTCACGTTTGGTTTTGGGAAGGTTAAGGAAGGTAAACTAACTGATTTTAAATTAATTATGAAATGAAATGGTCGGTATGTAATAGAGTCGACCTAAAAGATCTAATCTGACTTAAGCATATAAGGATGGTCAACTTAATTGTTACTAGAATTCATCGGTTTAAAACCCTCAATTCACACTTTCATGGTCTTATCTCGGATTATCGTCTAAAGCCATATACACTTCGCTAGCCTATAAGTGTTTAGAGATACTTTTGGAAACTTAATTAATTCTAATGTTTTAAAAGCGCTTTCCTTTGTATTTAAATCAAATGCCTAACTTTAGCTATTTGGTTAAAAACCTCACACTTTCGTGGTCTCGATCTAACCTATTTACTCTTCTTACTTTCGTAACAAAGGTTTTATTTTTAAGCATAAAAAGTTATAACCAGAGTTAAGTTGATTAAGGTTTTAGCCTAAGTTTGATCAAATGCCTATTGGCTCTAACTATTCCATACCGACACTAAAGGTTTAGCTAGCCATGGAAATTAAAATGAACTCACAGGAAATAAAAACAAACAAATATAAAATGGACATTATAAATAATAAATGAAACTTGAATTAATTAATTAAAAGTCTTAATACAATTGTAAAATAAAAACCTGAAAATAAAGCCAATACTTAAATCCCTCTTCCACGGATCGGAAACTTGGACTTGGTATCGTGTCTGACGAATTGAAGCTTGAATAAAAATCCTAAACTAGGATAATAATTTCCTAATGTTGGAAATTATTATTTGGGCAATGAAATTAAACAATTGGAATAAACGAATGCAAAGAGAATAATAACTGAAATAAACTGGGTTCGATTTAAGAGCTTCCGCAAGTAAAGCGAAAATTGCTCTGTGTCTCTAAAAGTTGAAAGCTGAGGTATTTATAGGAGAATGGAATTGACAGTTGGGATGAACTTCACACACGTAGCTTCCCTTGAACCTCTCCAAAAATATAGGAACATGGTTGATCATGGTTGAACGTGGCTGTGAGGTTGAGAGAATTTAGGAGTTTTAAAAACTCCTTCTGTTTGACTTCACCACGTTCTGCACGTTTAGTTAACTGATACGCGCGTTACGTTCGTTACTGATGCGTTACGAGCAGGTTTGGTGTTTCTCCGTGTTACGGTCGTGGCAGATGTGTTACGGTCGTAACACGCTTCATGATGTGTTACGGTCGTGGCAGATGGGTTACGACCGTCACAGCTACAAAATCTGTATTTCTTGACAGATTCATCATTTTTCTTCTGTTCTTTGATGCTTTCTTGCATTGTTTCATGTTTTCTTCTGTTTTGAGCTAAGTTATGAATACCTGCAAAAAGTAATGACAAACTCGAAATATTCGGGAGTTAATCGGGTAAAATAATACAAAACGGGTTAATTTCATGGAAAATAAACGATATGATTTCGTGTTATCAAATTCCCCCATACTTAAACCTTTGCTTGTCCTCAAGCAAAATAATCAATTAAAGATATCGGACAAGTTTTTATAAACGCACATAACTAGTATACCTTTCGTTTTCAAATAATTACAAGAAATCCTAAGTTAGTTCGGCCAAGAAAATCGAGTAAAACAACAACGATACGCTAATGACACAAGCAACAAGCTAGTCGACGACTATCCGTTTTAAACGAAACGTACAACTATACCGTTATAATTCTACTCAAGGTTTCTCGTTCCTATTTCACCCGGTTTCGTTCTCGCGCAATCACATTAAGCCCATTATCCTTACACGCACGTAGTGGAATAGCCAGTTAGTGGTTCTGATCAAAACACAACGGTTTCTGGCACAATTATGTGGCAACCTTATTATTCGATTGCAAGATGCGGGGGATCAAACCGTAGTCCGCCCTATCGAGTTTAGTTCCAGATGCTTCTAAACCACCTAAACAATGGATTTTCATGTTACTTAGTAAAAGCTTTTGCATCCGTTGGATTAAACGATCGGGTGAGGATCGCCCAATTTAATTGGTGCATTGGCTATTTTCTTAAAGCATGTAACATTCCTTTTAAAACAATTAGCAAGATCATCCACTTATGTTCATCGGCTTTCCACGTGGCTTGTGCTAAGACTTGTGCCGACTGCTAATATAAACTACTAGGGGCTAATTTAAGACTCAAAACTCAAAGTATCGGTATAACGAAAATGGAGACGATTCGCGTAAGTAGGGAGTCAAAGGTGTCATAACCGTATAGTTCTCGTTGGATCGCTCTCGGCCTTCTAACTAAGATTTCAGTTAAAGTGGGTAACTAACGATTATGCGAATATAAAAGGCGAAAATTTTTGGTATGGCTGAATAAAACGGGGAGAAAATGAAATAGCGAAATATTACTAAAATGGAAATGAAATTACTCGTTCTGAATTAAGAATGCAGTACTCCTCTCACACTATATCAAACATTGTCTCAATGTTATGATATAACGGTGAGGTTAAATTAAAAAAAAATACATCGGAAAAATAAAGAAAACAACAAGAAAAGAAAAAACTACTGGCGACCACAGCGGCTTCTGGTTCGTGACCTTCTGGAGGGGGTAGCTTCAGAGTCGGTGCTCTGGGGTCCAAGAGATGTGACATCCACCCTTAGAGCATTAAGCTCGCTTAGCACTTCATCAAGCCTTTCATTAGTCGAGCGTTGGCCACTCAAGATTTGGGCATTTTGCGCGAGTAAGACGTCGAAACGCTCCTGATGTAACCTCTCGGATTTGGCATTCATAAGGTTCTGATGATGAATGGCTTGGAGAATCTCTGAAAAATTAGGAGGTGGTGGAGCGGAGGAAGATTCAGGGATGTCAGGCACGGGAACAGCTCGATCCAATTCTTCCTGCATCTCATCAGCGGGGCCGACATGAGGTTCTTCTTGAGCAGCAGCATGGCCTTCAGGGGCTTCAAGGTTAAACAGCCAATTGGCTCGGTTCTGAGGATCGATTCGGTCCCTGCAAGGCAAAACAATGTTAGTGTAAACTTTGTTCTGTATCACTGGATGGAACTTTCCGTCGTCCCGCTCGTGGATGAGGTGGGCTGATTTGCAATGATCCAAGGTAAGCAGAACCGGTGCTCGGGATGGTAGATGAGCAAGGGTGTCACCATGATTCAGTGCCAAGGCAAGAGAAATGACAAGCCCTCCGAAGTAGAAAGGTTTGCCTCCTTTGGTGTAGATGGAATGAATATGGGCCAGGAGGAAGGGTGCAGCGTTGATTTTCTGACCAGAGAATGCACAATGCATGAAAAATAGCTCCTTGGAGTTAAGCTTGTGGTTGCTATCTCTTGCGAAGATTGTGTTACACAGGATACGGTGGAAGTAGCGTATCGCCGGATTATGGATTTGTGTGGCATTGAGGTGATCATAAGAGTGTGCTCGGTTGTTGGTGAGGCTATGCCAAAGGTTGAAGGACTCTTCTCCAAAGTTGCCGGGTACACGGAGGTGTGAACCTTCATCGGTGTAGAAGTCAAGCAATTGTCCGAACGCGTTCTGAGAGAACTCGTACTCGGTACCGAATATGCGAAATGTCGCAACACCAGAAAGTTGGTTTGTTGAACCAGGTGGAGTGATGTATCAAAAGGAGCTGAGGAACTCGAGAGTGAGGTTCTCGTACGTGGGCTGGGGCTGGCTACATAGGTTCCACAAGTTGACACTTTGAAGAAGGCGTTGAACACCTTCAAGCAAACCAAGGTCTCTCAGGCAGTCAGTGTCAACATACCTAGTGGGGTGTAGTCCTCGACGTTGGAATTTCAAAAACTTAACACGTTGAGTCTCGCCTTGTTCACCATCACGTAGGATAATGCCAGAATAGGTTGGAGATTGTTCGCCATTTGCATGCAAGAGTGGTTGAGTGAAAATGGGTGTGGTTTGTGAATGAGTGAATGAGAGGATGATACGGGTAATGGGAGTATGTATAGTGAAAGGAGATAGTGAGAAGTTTGAAAAATTGAGAGGGATTAGTGGTGGGGTTAATGGGTAGTTAATGGAGGAAGTGGGACGGTTGGGGAGTTATGGAAGAAGAAGAGAGAAGGTTGAGGGAAAAAGAAAAGGAACGTTCTGCTAACAGGGTTACTGATGTAGCCCGTGTTACGGTCGTAACACCTAGCTGACGAGCGTAACACGCTGAAAGGCGTGTGACGGTCGTGGGGGGTTGAGTGACGATCGTGGCAGCTACAAATTTTGCAAATTTTTAACAGCACAGGACACAATTGCACAGAGTAATATTTTTATAAAAAGCAGAACATCTCAGGCATTCCAACATAAACACAACATTAATTCATTCAACATATAATCCAATATATAATTCGCAATAGAGTAGAAAACCATAAAACATTGTAAACAGAATAATGAATGTAAGTTTAAAATTGAAAACAAACAATTGCATTAATTCAAATTGAGTAACTTGTTCTTTTTGACAGAAAGTAAATGACTTGTAAATTGAAATGCAGTAATTTAATAAAGAATTGAAACTACCTAGAAAAAAAACAGAATGGGAAAATTCTAAAAACTAAGAATTAAAAAACTGAAAAACTGAAAACTAAGAACTAAGAACTAGGAACTGCTTCATCCAATCTTTTCTTTTAATAACTCTAAAGCCTTGGTGATGTTATAGAATTGCTCCACTGTGATGTCAGTTAAACCAATAAGATCCAAACGCATAGTCTTCAATTCATTCTTTATTCCATCAATGTCAGTTTTTATAAGAATCCAAAGTGGTCAGAATGGTGTTTAATTGTGTAGTGTATTTTCCTTGGTTTATGTCAGGGGCTACTTGTGCTTCAGCCATATTTGTAAAATCATGGTAACCAGGAGGAGTTTCAGGATCTGTTTCGTTTTCAGACATGAAATTATCAGCAACAAAATATGATTGTGGTGTTTCTGGTGTTGAGGGGTGGTCAGGTGGATTCAATTCATACAACCAATTATCACGGTTATGGACGCTTACTCGGGCATGGTTTGGAAGGGTAAAAAGAGTAACAACTTCGTTTCTTATCAGGTAATCATAAGGTGCAGGGCCTAAATTTCCTATTATCAGGTTGTTGAAACAGAAATCAATGTTCATAGGCCTAATTGATCCAAATGGTGCACAGTTATTAAGTTGGTAACGAAGTCCAAGAGCATTTGCAATCATTGTAACTAATCCTCCCACACTGACAGGAACATTAGGGTCCTCACTAATGCGGGTAAAGGTCTTCATCAGGAGCGGGACAACATTGACAGGGCGTCCTAGGTTCATACAATAAAGCAGGGACAACTCATCCTTGGATACAGCATTTTGGTTTTGTTCTTTTCCAAACATAGTGTGGGCAAGAATTCTATGGAAATAACGGATGGCTGGGTTATGTATCTCATTGTTATCCATACTTTCTGGGTCAGGGTGATAGTTTCCGGTTAAAGTACCCCAGAAGTAATCCAGCTCAAAATCCAATAAATCCGCCTCAGGGGTAGTAAAAGCTAAGGGTCCACTAGGGAATCCTAATAAAGCAGCTAAGTCCCTATGGTTATAGGTGAACTCAATACCAAAAAGTCTGAAGGCGATGATTCCTTTTCGGGCTCCGACACCGTGTTCAGGGATGTAAACTAAAGAACTCAAGAACTCAAGGGTAAGCTCTCGGTAAGTGATAAACCTAGATTTAAGGTGTGCTCGCTCCCATCCCAATTGGTTAAACATGTAATAAACATCGATTATGCCTAAAGTGTCCATAGTGGGTTCATCATGATACTGAGGTCAATGATGTCTCTTTGAGACAAAGCCTCAAATCTTCTTCTTTGGTTTCTACCTCTAAGGTGGTTTCCATAAAGTTACGTGGAGGATCCATAGCAAAAGTAAAGCGGGGAAAGCAGTAGAGGAGAAAGTAAAGAGAAAAGACTTTAGAAGTCCTGGCAAGTAAAATTGTTTTGAAATCAGAGTTTTATAAAAGTTTTAAAAAATGAAAAATAGCAAATTGTAAAAGAAATAAAGCAGAGAATAAAACAAAATAGCAAGCAAAAACAAATAAAATGGGTTGCCTCCATGAGCTGTTTTAACGTCATAAGCTGACGAAATACCTAGTGAAAAATTAGTCGGGAGAAATAGGTGGCGTTCTCGAGTTTTAGCTTATTCGTATAATCCTTATTATCTATCGATGATATTGTTTTAACCTGCCCGTTTACAATAAGCGGGCACTATTTCTATCTTTAATTTCTATCGCTCCGCTAGAAATACTTTTGTAATATCGAAAGGACCGGACCATCTAGATTTAAGTTTTCAGGGAAGAGTCTAAGTCTAGAATTAAATAAAAGTCGACATCTCCACACTAAATTCTTTCCGAGATAAGCGCTTATCGTGCCAATTTTAGTTCGTTCCTTGTATATTTTAGCGTTTTAGCGTCTAGTCTTAATTCTTCGATTCGTGTAAATCGAGGATCGTTTCGCCAGAGATGTAATTAATATTGAGTGTCTTTATTGCCCAATAAGCTTTATGCTCTAATTCTCTTGAGATGACATGATTTTCCGTAAACAAGTTTGAAAGGTGTAGTTCGATAGAGTCTTGTAGGCATCCTATAAGCCCATAAAGCTTCGTTAAGCTTGGATGACCAATCTTTCGAGATATAGCGGCAGTTTTTCTAATATTTGTTTAATCTCTGTTTGAAACTTCGACTTGTCCGTTAGTTTGCGGATGATAAGGAGTTGCGACGCGGTGTTTGACTCCGTATTTAGATAGTAATTTATCAAACATCTTTGAAATAAAATGAGATCCACCGTCACTAATAACAAGTCGAGGAACACCAAAACGCGGGAAAATTATGTTCTTAAAAAGCTTTATCACCACTCGTGTGTCATTTGTAGGAGAAGCTATTGCCTCGATCCATTTTGAAACATAATCGGCATTCAGTATAAACTTGTTTCCAAAAGAAGATGGGAAAGGTCCCATGAAATCTATTCCCCAAACATCAAAGACTTCAACTTCTAGTATTCCTTTTTGAGGCATTTCATCGCGTCTTGAGATATTACCGGTGCGTTGGCAGCGATCACAGTTTTTAACGGCGATGTGGACATCCTTCCATAGGTTAGGCCAGAAAAGGTCGGCTTGGAGAATTTTGGCACACGTTTTAGAGGTGCTAGCATGTCCGCCATAAGGAGATGAATGACACTGGGAAATGACGTCGTCTATTTCTTCGTCAGGGATACAACGGCGGAAAATTCCATAAGGTCCTCGTTTGAATAAAAGTGGCTTGTCCCAATAGTAACTCTTGAGATCATGGAAGAATTTCTTTTTCTGTTGGTAAGTTAAATCAGGTGGAAGCGCACCGGCAGCTAAATAATTAACGATGTCAGCATACCATGGTAATCCTACGGTCATGTCAATGGCTTCCACGACTTCCTTAGCTTCAGGTTTATCCAATTGAGCTAGGTCGCTTATCATATGTGCTATCAGATGTTCATACGTAAAATCGTCATTAATTGGCACTTGTTCGGGTTTTACACCTTCTAAACGGGATAAATGATCCGCTACGACGTTTTCTGTTCCTTTCTTGTCCTTAATTTCCAAGTCAATTCTTGTAAGTAAGATCCGGAGAGTGCGGTTTTGCATCTTTCTTGGCAAGTAAATATCGGATAGCAGCGTGGTCCGTGTAAACGATGATTTTTGCTCCTACAAGGTAAGAACGGAATTTGTCAAGCGCGAAGACCACGAATAAAAGTTCTTTTTCAGTTGTGGCGTAGTTCATCTGAGCTGAGTCTAGCGTTCTGCTGGCGTAGTAAATTGCGTGAAGTTTCTTTTCTTTTCTTTGTCCAAGCTGCGCCTACAGCGTAATCACTTGCATCGCACATGATTTGAAAGGTAACCTCAATCGGGCGGTTGCATGATTGGTGCGAAATAAGTCGGTTTAAGGGTTTCAAAAGCTTTGAGACAATCGTCATCGAATATGAACGCAACATCCTTCATTAATAGACCGGTAGTGGTTTCGTAATTTTAGAAATCTTTAATAAAGCGTCGGTAAAACCGGCGTGTCCTAGAAAACTTATCTCGAGCGGTCTTGGGTGGTTGGAGTTCTTTAATCACTTCTATCTTAGCTTTGTCAACTTCAATTCCTTTATTGGAAATAACATGTCCAAGTCGATTCCTTCTCGACCATAAAATGGCATTTTTCCCAGTTGAGCACAAGGTTTACTTTCACACATCGTTCTAAAACACTCTCTAAATTAGATAGACATCCTTCAAAGCTTTGTCCACACACAGAGAAGTCGTCCATAAACACTTCCATGATGTTGTCAATGAAATCTGCGAAGATAGCCATCATACATCGTTGAAAGGTTGCGGGAGCATTACATAATCCAAAAGGCATTAAATGCATGCGAGCGTTCGTAGGGACACGTGAATGTAGTCTTCTCTTGATCATCAGGGTGAATCGGAATTTGGAAAAATCCAGAATAACCGTCTAAATAGCAGAAATAGGAGTGTTTGGCTAATCGTTCTAACATTTGATCAATAAAGGGTAAAGGAAAATGGTCTTTCCGAGTAGCTTTGTTCAGTTTTCTATAATCAATGCGCACTCTGTGTCCACTAACTACTCTTTGTGTTATCGATTAGCCTTGTGCATTTTCACGGCGGTGACACCTCCTTTCTTAGGTACGACATGTCTTGGGCTAACCCACTTCTTCGGAGATCGGGTATATAATTCCAACTTCCATTAGCTTTTTGATTTCATCTCTGACTATAGTGCTGAGGATCGGATTAATTCTTCTTTGAGGTTCTCGAGAGGTTTTGCAATCCTCTTCTAGCAGAATACGGTGCATACAAATTGAAGGACAAATTCCTTTTAAGTCCGATATGTTATAACCCTAGATGGGGTATTTCCTTAGAACGTCTAAAAGTTTACGGGTTTCAAGCGTTCCTAAGCTGGAGTTCACTATTACAGTCGAGTTTGTTCGGTATCAAGGAATTAAAAGCGTAGATTGTTAGGTAAAACTTTCAATTCTAGCTTTGGTTTCTTGGGACATGGCATATGATTAGGTGTAAGTGCTAGACTTTCGCTTAGGTATCATCTCTATATGGTTCGCCAATTGTCGTCTTGAATATCGGAGGGTTTGAATCTTCATTATTTGAATATGTAGTTTGTTCACCTCCATCTCTTTGGCTCGTCTATAATATCGAGTAAATAACATGTGTCGTTCATGGCGGGTGCTTGTAGAAATTAGTGAGGATGAATTCCACTTTCCTCTCCGACTTGAATGTTAGTCGCTTCTTTACATCAATTATAGCTCGAACTATAGCTAGGAATGGTCTTCGTAATATGATAGGGATGGCAATCTTGGTATGTCCATAATTATGAAATCGGTCGGGATATAGAATTGACCTATTTTAAGCGGAACATTTTCAATATACCTGGTACTTAAGCGATCGGTCGACTAATTGAGCAGACATTTTGTAGGTGTAAGTTCTCCCATTTCCGACTTTTGCAAATAGATAGGGGCATGACACGATACTTGCTCTAAGTCGCATAGAGCTTTGTCTATGATGAATTTTCCAATGTTACGGGTATAGAGAAACTACGGTCTTTTAGCTTAGGAGGCATGTTATTACGAATGATGGCACTACATTCGTGATGAGGTAATGTTCCGTTATCTTCTAACTTTTTCTTGTTAGATAGGATTTCCTTAAGAAATTTAGCATACGATGGCATCTGGGTGATGGCTTCTGTGAATGGTATTGTGATATTTAGTTGTTTCAGAAGTTCCACGAATTTCTTAAATTGGCTCATCGATTTAGAATTGGTTAATCTCTAAGGATACGGAATTTGTGGTTTATAGGGCGGTGGAGGCACATAAGGTTTCTCTTTTTCTACAGCCTCTTGAGTTTCGTTTTCCTTTTCTTTCGGTTCGCTCTCGTTTTCACTTGGCTTGTCTTGCTTCTGATACATTGTTGGGTTTTCTAGTCTTGGATCAACAGGTCCGTCAAGTTCTTTTCCACTCCTTAGTATCACGGCATTAGCGTGTCGTTTCGGGTTAGGTTGTGGTTGACCCGAAAATATTCCGGGAGCGTGGGTGCTTCTTTGTTGAGCTACTATGAAATCTGAGTTTCAAGCATCTTGTTATGGGTAGCTAAAGCATCGACCTTGCTAGATAATTGCTTAATTTGCTCATTGGTATGTAAATTCTGATTTAAAACATCCTTATTGGTCTGGGATTGAGAAGCAATGAAGTGTTCTATCATAATTTCGAGGTTAGATTTCCTAGGAATGTTGGAAGTATTGGGTCCATTATTAGGATGATTCGGGATAGCTTTCGGATAACCAGGTGGTGTAGCAGAAGCTTGTCGAGGAGCATACGCATTGTTGCTTTTATGCGAGAAATTTGGATGATTTTTCCAACTGGTTATACGTATTCTTGTAGGGATTTCCTTGTACGTAGTTAGCTTGTTCGGCTGGTACTCCGGTCAAAAGTGGGCATTCTGGAGCAGGATGTGATTGAATACCACATAGATCGCAAGTTGGGATCACTGCAGCCACGGTAGCTGCGGGAGTGATGGAAAGATTCTCTAGTTTTTGGGTAAGAGCTTCCACTTTAGCATTAACTTGATCCAGGCTGTTCACTTCAACCTTGTTACCTTTCGGTTGAGATTTCTCTACATTGGCTCTCTCGCTTCCCCATTGGTAGTGGTTTTGAGCCATGCTTTCGATAAGTTGGTTCGCATCGGCGTATGGTTTATCCATCAGTGCGCCACCAGCAGCAACGTCTATAGTTAATCTTGTATTGTACAAGAGACCGTTATAGAATGTGTGAATAATCAACCATTCTTCTAAACCATGATGAGGGCAGAGTCTTAGCATATCCTTGTATCGTTCCCATGCTTCGAATAAGGATTCATTGTCTTTCTGTCTGAAACCATTGATGTTGGCTCTGAGCATAGCAGTTTTTCTTGGAGGAAAATATCTAGCTAAGAAGACTTTCTTCAACTCGTCCAGTGGTGATTGAGTTGGAAGGAAGAGATTGAAGCCACGCATACGAGCTCATCTCTTAAAGAAAAAGGAAATAGGCGCAATCGTATCGCCTCGGGGTTCCTCCATTCGCTTTCACGATGTGCGTCTTGCCTGACAACGGCGGATGTAAATTGGGTGCGTCGGTGGGAGCTCCGAGCTGGTTCTGCTGAACGGCGAAAAGAAGCGAAGGTTTCAGCTCAAAATCGTTTCGAGCGATAGCAGGAGCTGCAATACTGTTATGAGGCTCCGCTTGAGAAGGTACTGCGTAATCCTTAAGAGGACAAGGAGGAGGAGGTGGATCAGCCATTCTTCGTAATTCGTCGAGATCTGGAAGAACAGACGGAGGAAGATTGTTGAGTTCACGGTACTCTTGAATTCGTCTTCTTAATCAAAGATAACGCTCGATATTGTTATGGGTATATGCAAAGGACCACCTTGAGAGCGAGTATTTGACATACACAAAAGGGAAAATAAATAGTTGCCTTAGTCTAGACAGTGCTACTTTAAGAGTGCACTAATGACTAGATCAAAGTCCCCGGCAACGGTGCCAAAAACTTGATGTGCGATAAACCTAATGTTTCTAACAGTATCTTAACTGCAAGCGCACAGCCTATCGCGGTAGTAATAAAATATTGTCGAATCCACAGGGACTTTGTAATCACTCTAGTGCGGGAAAGTAATGCTAGTTTAGCTAAGGCGGAAATTGTCACGTTTGGTTTTGGGAAGGTTAAGGAAGGTAAACTAATTGATTTTAAATTAATTATGAAATGAAATGGTCGGTATGTAATAGAGTCGACCTAAAGGATCTAATCTGACTTAAGCATATAAGGATGGTTAACTTAATTGTTCTGTAGAATTCATCAGTTTAAAAACCCTCAATTCACACTTTCATGGTCTTATATCAGATTATACGTCTAAAGCCCTATACCTGCTTTCGCTAGCCTATAAGTGTTTAGAGATACTTTTTGGAAACTTAATTAATTCTAATCATTTTAAAAGCGCTTTCCTTTGTATTTAAATCAAATGCCTAACTTTAGCTATCCGGTTAAAAACCTCACACTTTCGTGGTCTCGATCTAACCTATTTACTCTTCTTACTTTCGTAACAAAGGTTTTATTTTTAAGCATAAAAAGTTATAACCAGAGTTAAGTTGATTAAGGTTTTAGCCTAAGTTTGATCAGATGCCTATTGTCTCTAACTATTCCATACCGACACTAAAGGTTTAGCTAGCCATGGAAATTAAAATGAACTCACAGGAAATAAAAACAAACAAATATAAAATGGACATTATAAATAATAAATGAAACTTGAATTAATTAATTAAAAGTAATAATACAATTGTAAAATAAAAACCTGAAAATAAAGCCAATACTTAAATCCCTCTTCCACAGATCGGAAACTTGGACTTGGTATCGGTAATACGACGAATTCTGAAGCTTGAATAAAAATCCTAAACTAGGATAATAATTTTCTAATGTTGGAAATTATTATTTGGGCAATAAAATTAAACAATTGGAACAAGCAGATACAAAGAGAATAATAAGCGAAATAAAGCGGAGTTCGATTTAGTGAGCCTCCGCAAATAAGAAAATTGCTACGTGTCTCTAAAAGTTGAAAAGTGAGGTATTTATAGGAGAATGGAATTGGCAGTTGGGATGAACTTCACACGTAGCTTCCTTGAACCTCTCCAAAAATATAGGAACATGGTTGATCATGGTTGAGCGTGGTGTGAGGTTGAGAGAATTTAGGAGTTTAAAACTCATACATTTGACTTCACCACGTTACGCACGTTTAGTTAAGCGATCGCGCGTTACGTTCGTTCTGCGATGCGTTACGGCGGGTTTGGTGTTTCTCCGTGTTACGGTCGTGGCGGATGTGTTACGGTGGTAACACGCTTCATGTGTTACGGTCGTGGCGGATGGGTTCGGATGCGGCTACAAAATCTGTATTTCTTGACAGATTCATCGTTTTTCTTCTGTTCTTTGATGCTTTCTTGCATTGTTTCATGTTTTCTTCTGTTTTGAGCTAAGTTATGAATACCTGCAAAAAGTAATGACAAACTCGAAATATTCTGGAGTTAATCGGGTCAAAATAATATAAAACGGGTTAATTTCATGGAAAATAAACGATATGATTTCGTGTTATCAACCAAAAGTTAAAATTTAAATTTTTAGAAAAACCATTTTTTAAAAGAAAATTGTAGAGGGACTTGATCGGAACTGTTGATCAGAAATGGAGACCGCCGAGCAGTTGACAATCTTCCGAGCAAGTTGGTGAGGAGGGGGTGGTGTACCTGCAAGGTACTCCGATGCTAAAGTAAGCAAAATGATTCAGAAGATGGTTTTTAGGTATGAGTGATTAGAGTGTAAGAAAAAATTACCTTGCCCTCGAAGATATGAGGGCTTATATAATACCATAGGAAGATTCTCATTGGTACCTGAATATGGGCCGAAATATCCAGATCTTCAAATGTAGCTATTCGATATGACCATGTCAAAACTGGGGGTCACAACCACTACTAGCCGTTGTGTCGAGTAATCGCCTCAAGGCGGGCATACGACCCATCGAGAGCAGGGTTTGCTCGATTAGACAGACGATGGGCTCGTTATGACGGAGATGCTCGCGGAGAGCATTGTGGTGATGAAGTGAAGTCGAATTGGTCGTAATGTCATGAGACGGATCGAGAGGCTCGGTGCGTTCGAGGTCGAGCGGTAGCCCCAAGTCGTTCGTTTACTCGTTGGCGTGGCGACTTGAAATCGAGAGACTTGAAGTTCGACGCTTGAGGAAACGAAGGGATGCCGAGGAAGCGAGGAGGTTAGAATCGATATCGTTTTGCTTACGTGGCCTTGAGGTAAGTGACGTGACGGTTGGCAGACCTAGGGGCTAGGGTTTGATGATTACTTCCCTAGGGATCCGCCTAGGCCCAGAATCCAACCGTTTGCCAAGGGCCTATAAGTATTTGAAGATCCACACTTTTCAACACTTTTCGCTTATCTCACAAGTGCTCCGTTTTGCTTTTATTGTTCAACTTAATAATTATCAATCTGAGGGCAAACTCTACTACGGTCGACATCATCTTCAGTTCGTTGGATCATCTTATATATCCAAATTTCTTGTCATCCTTACTTATAAGCGGTCGTTTCTGGTTATTTGCACTAATTTCAACAATTTTGTACCATGCGTGTGAGGAAAACTCTGGTTAGGATTTATATTTCATAGTTGTTCTTGGCGTTTAAATAGTAGCCTTTTCCTTTAGCATCATTCTGCGCCGTGGACGGTGCTATGAGTTCTTGGTGATCTAGGTCGGAGTGTTCCTCGCCTTTAGAGAGGGCTTTTGGTCGAGGATATGATCCTTGTTCAATGAAGCCCTTTCACTTGATAAGTGGTGGAAGGGTGGTTCTGACGTTGATGTCGATCTCACCTGTTCCTCCAACTTTTCAGGTGCTACAATGAGTGACGACCGAGGTGTTCGTGGGGCTTCCATGAGCGCGGCGGAGTCCTTTTCTGGATTTACTACTACCGAGGAGAGCAATGGCAGTCCCCCTCTCCCCGACATTGAGGAGGTCGTCCCACCGACCGAGGTCGAAGAGATCGACGAAGATGATCCGGAGGTATGGGTCTCTGCGGATGTTGGGAGACGTGGCTCTCAATTCCTAAATGATCATGAAGGGATCTTTTCTCGATGGCTTCGTATACTCCGACCAGGCGTCGGAGATTGGTCCGTGCATAAAGGTGGTCGGATATGCTCGAGATCGAGCCTCGCTTCATTCCGTCTATGATGTGTGGTTCCGAGACTTGGGTCTAAGGGTCCCCTTTACTGAGTTTCAAATCGGGGTGTTTCACCACCTTCGGCTAGCCCCGTCTCAACTCCACCCCAACGGTATAGCATTCATCCGGGCGTATGAAATCGTGTGTGAGTATTTGGAGGTGGGCGCGACACTCGAACTGTTCTTCTACATTTTCTGCCTTCAGAGGAGTTCGACGAAGGTAGAGGGGAAAGTTCATCGAGGATTGTTTATTTGAAACACGAGCAGGATGCTTTCAAAGCTTTCCAAGAGTCCGTTCGCTATTTTAAGGATAGTTTTTCTTGCTTGACCTATATCCGGCGGGCGATGCTGGCGTGTTTGAACGTTCGGGGTATGGAGGGGCGGGACCCGCGCTTTAACGCGAGGAAGGGGAGCGACAATATGCGCTCGTCCGAAAGTTTAAGTTCTGGTGGTCGAAAAAACATTTCGACAGGACTCCGGATTCGTATGTCTGGGCCCGTGGCGAGCTGAGTGTTGAAGACTTAGCTGGTTTTGAAAATTATCTTCCTTTGTGGAGGATTTCCCTCGTGTTCGTCGCGTAGGAAAGGGGGGAAAGCCGCTTCTGGATAAGATGGGGATGAGATTTCCGAGCCAGGTCGTATAAATGTCCGGGAGCTCCTTGCCTCCGAGGACCCCAGAGACTACTTGGGTAGTTTTTCTTTTCTGTTCCCTTTAACTTGTGTTGGATATACTTGATTCTTTGTGCTAATGTGCTTGTGTTTGTTTTGCAGATAAGATGAATCTAGCAATAGAACGCATGGCCAGACAGGCTATGAGGAGGAAGGGTAAGGAGGGTACCTCCCCAACAGAGCAAGGTGTGGTCGGTGCAACGGGATCCGGCAAGTCGTCCTCTGGCCCTGTGGCAGGGGCTTCATCTCCTCAGCCGGTGTCGTCTATGTTGAAAAGGGCGAGGACATAAATTGATTTGACCAGGGAGAAAGAGGGGAAATTTGTCCTCCTCCTTGCAGCGAAAGGAAATTTTGAGGCTTCCCGTGTCGTCCTCCCCGTGCGAGCTCAAGCTTGATGCTTTAGACCGTCCGTCAAAGAGGGCCACGCTGGCTGAAGATGCGGGTGCACTGATGAGAGTCCTTGAAATGGCGGTCGCCTATTCCGAGCAAAACCAAGCCCACGATGCGACTGCGCAATTGAAAGTTAGGGGGAGATAGAGAGGAGGCGGAGGATGATCGGAAGAAGTGGTCCGAGGCGGCGATGGTTGATCGTTACAAAGTGGCCGTTCTTGGCCCAGATCTTTCGCGAAGCCAAGGAGGAGCTGGAGCAGTTGCGAAAGGAGGTGGCCCCTGAAGAAAATGAGCCCATGGAGTTCTCCGAGGTTAGAACTCGGGCGGAGTTCATAAGTCGGATCCACCAGGCTTATGATGACGCTATGGTTGCTTCCTCGGCTAGCTTCGAAAATGCCGTGTTGCAAGTCCGTGTCTTGAATCTTGAGGTGGAATTGAAGACAGACGGAATGGGAGTCAATTACTTCGTTGAAGGGGGAGCGATAAGAAGGCCCGACTTCCTAATCGAAGACATCGTTATCGGGGAGACTCCTCCACAGCCAATCATCGGGACTTCTGGTCAACCAGCAGAGGAAGTTTGATCTTTATTTGTTTGATCTGTTTGGGCAATGCCCCTTTTTATGTAATTTTGTCGGCCGATGTTGGTCGTATTTCATATGGTTTTTGTAAAGGGGGTGGAGTCCCCGCTTTAACTTCATGACAATTCTGGTCCTTTGTGGCCGTTCTTTATTTATGAGTATCTTTTTATTTTTTCCAGTATGTTTTGAAAAGAACGCTTATTTGTTTGAGATGAGTCTTTGACTGTGGGGATACTTGTCAAAGTGATCAGCTATCTGCTGAGTTTGGTCCGCGACTTAGGTTTTGTTTGAAATCTTGAGGTCGGTGGCGTGAACGTCCATCCTTGTTGAGTGTTCTACCGAACGGAGTCTTGGGCGGCGAGCTCGTTTGAGTCCCCGTGCCAAGGCGAGGATCGGGTCGGATGTACGGACCTAAGATCCCTAAGTACACTGTGTGTTCATGCAACGCTGGTACCGGGGCGGCGTGTGGTGTCGAGTTATGGTAGTCACGAGGCTTTTCCTCGAGATATATCGACCGTTTCAACTGTAATATTGTTTAAGTTTCTCAGCGTTCCATGATCGGGTGAGGTGTTCGCCTTGCAAATTTTCCAGGAAGTAAGCCATTGTCCCCGTTTTGGCGCGAATTAGATAGGGGCCTTCCCAATTTGCCGCGAGCTTCCCCTCGGAGGGGTTCTTCATATTTCGTTTAAGGACTAGGCTTCCGACGTCGAATTCTCGGGGAATGACTCTTGCATCGTATCAGATGGCTATCCTCTATTTGAGCAGGGCTTCTTTGAGGGCGACCCCCGTTCGTATTTCCTCGACTAAATCGAGCTCTTCTCTCAGGGATTGATCATTCATTTCTGTGTCAAGGGGAGATTCGATCCTTCGTGATGGTTCGGTCAGCTCAACGGGGATAACGGCCTCGGTTCCGTATGCGAGCCGGAAAGATGTTTCCCCGGTGGAAGAATGGGGCGTTGTTCGATATGCCCACATCACGTTGTGCAACTCCTCGACCCACTGCTTTTTGGATTCGTCCAACCTTCTCCTTATTCCGCGCAGTATGGCCTGTTGGTGATTAAAGGCGTTTGTTTAAGGTGCTCGAAGGCGAAGTGTTGCCGTTCTGATCGGATCACGAAATCTTGGAAATATTTATGCGTGGTTGCGTCCCATTGTCGGTGACATGGCTTGTGGGGCCAAACCCGAACTAGGATGTTCTTTTAGAAGCATAGGATATTTTGGCGGTGATTACGGCGGTGCTTGACCTCTATCCATTTGGTGAAGTAATCAACGCCTACTATTAAGTATTTGTTACGATAGGCCCTAGAGCGAAAGGTCAGGGATATCAAGTCCCCACCGGAAAATGGCCAAGGGAAGACAAGGATTTGAGTTCGCTTGGAGGGCGGTGCATATGTCCATGTCTTTGGCATCTATCACATTTCTTGGCGTGCTCCTTAGCGTCGTTCTGCATAGTCGGCCAATAATAACTTTTCGAAGAGCTTTTGAACAAGTGATTTGCCTCCTAAATGTTGGGCACCCAGACCTTCGTGTATTTCTTTGAGTATGATGGGCACTTTGGTTTCTTCGATGCATTTAAGGAGGGGGATGGAGAATCCTACATAAGTTGCCTTCGAGAATGGCGTGGGAGAACGCTCTTCGTCTGGTGATGGTCGCCTCTTTAGGATCGTCGGGAATAGTTCCTTCGACCAGATATTTATATACGGGGGTCATCCATGAAGCTATTTCCTTGATGGCTGATATGCTGTAAACTGGAAGACCTTTGTATATACTTGGTCGGGGGAGTATCTCTTGGATTATTGACTTATTTCCTCCTTTTGTCCTCGTACTTGCGAGCTTGGATAGAACGTCTGCACGGGCATTGTGTTCTCTAGGGATGTGTTGTATTTCGGTCGAGTCGAAATTCTTTAGGTTATCTTGGACGAGGGTTCAGTACTCGGTTAGCTGATCGTTCTTACCAGATATTCTCCTCGAACCTGAGAAGCTACGAGTTGCGAGTCTGTCAGTATTGTGACCTCCCTGGCCCCCATATCTTTGGCTAGTCGGAGACCGACGAGAAAAGCTTCGTATTCCGTCTGATTGTTTGACGTGGGAAAAGAGAGGTCGAGGGAAACCTCGATGATGATTCCTTCCTCGTTCTCCAGGATGATCCCCGCTCCACTTCCCGATGGACCAGAAGCACCGTCGACGTATATGGTCCAACGATCACTTCCTTCTCGAGACGTTGGGAATGTCATTTCGGCCACAAAGTCTGCTAGGACTTGTGCTTTCAGGGCCTTCCTGCTCTCGTATTTGATGTCGAATTCAGATAGTTCTAGGGACCACTTGAGCATCCTACCGGTCATATCTGGCCAGCCTAATAGTTGCTTGATGGGTTGATCTGTTCGTATGACCACGGTGTGGGCCAGAAAGTAATATCGGAGTCTTCTGGCGCCGCAGAATAGTGTGAGGGCGATTTTTTCGATTTGCTGGTATCTCAGTTCGGGACCTTGTAGGGCTTTGCTTGTGAAATAGACGGGCCTTTTCCGTCTGCATCTCCGAGCAGCGCTAACGGACTCGGCCGTTACCCGAGATCTGGTATAAAGTTTCTCCACATGCAGTCGTGACAACACGGGTGGTCGCGACAACGTCAGTTTTAGATGATTTAGGGCTTGTTCGCATTCTTCCGTCCATTCAAACTCGACCTCCTTTCTCAAGAGTTTAAAGAAAGGAAGCACGTTCTGGGCCGACTTCGCGACGAATCGGGCTAAAGAGGTTAGCATCCCGTTGAGGATTTGGATTGATTTCTTGGATTTCGGAGTGGGAAATTCCGAGAACGCCCGACATTTGTCGGGGTTGGCCTCGATCCCACGCTCGGTGAGATAAAAGGCGAGAATTTGCCTTTCGAACTCCAAAGGTGCATTTTCTAGGTTGAACCTCATTTTAACTCTTACGGCTTGATCGAACACTACTTTGAGATGTCGGGCGTGGTCGGCGTCTTCTGATTACGATCATATCGTCCATGTACACTTGAGCATATCCCAATTTCTTTTTTGAAAACCTTGTTCATCATTCGTTGGTATGTTGCGCGTTTTTCAGACAGAAGGGCATCACGTTGTAGTGGTAGTTGCCCGATTCGATCATGAAGGCCGTATAGATTTTATCTATTTTTGCCATGGGAATTTGGTTATAGCCTAAATAAGCATCCATAAATGATAATAATTTGAAACCGGCCGAATTGTCGACGAGTTTGTCGATGTTGGGCAAAGGGTAGGCGTCCTTAGGACATGCCTTATTAAGATCAGAATAATCAATGCACATTCGCCATTATCCATTACTTTTCTTGACTAATACAGGGTTGGATATCCATGTTGTGTATTGGGCTTCCGTTACAAAATTTGCCTCTAAGAGGTCTCTAACTACTTGCTCGGCAGCCTCGGTATTCTCCAGGGACTGCTTTCGCCTATGCTGTGTTACCGCCTTAAGGGCCGAATCGATGATGAGGTGATGGCAGGCGACCTCAGGGTCGAGTCCGGGCATCTCAGCGGCGCTCCAAGCAAAGAGGTCGGCATTATCCTTGAGGCACGCTTTGAGCTGTTCGCGGGACAGCGGGGGAAGATTCGCGCCGATCTTTGCACTTTTCCCAGGATCGCTGCCCAGAGGAACAAGTTCGAACTCTCCGTCCGGAATCAGGCGCATGAGTTGGCTCGAATGGGCCCTAGAGGTCTCGCAGTCGGATTGGTCTTCCTCGATCAGTGGTGCTTTTCCTTTCCTTCTTCTTTCTGCTAGATCCTCGGGCTCGAGACGACTATCGAGCTCGATAGTGTCGACCCTGGGGAGAGGCTCCTGTTGATGAAAACTTTCTGGGAGGGTAGCCTTACCTTTGGTCAATGGGAGGAGGCTGATGGAATCTAGGCCCTTTGCTGAGACTTCGAAACATCTTCTGGCCGCTTGAATGTCCCCGTGCAATGTTGTCACTCGCCCATTGGCGGTGTAGTATTTCATCTTCAAGTGAACGGTTGATGGTACGACAATTAACTCCGCGAGCGTGGGGCGACCAAAGATACATTGGTACAGAGAAGGGCAGTCGATGACCAAGAATTGTATTTTGATCGATCTCCCTGTTTCCCCGGACCCAACAATGACGATTAATTCCACATATCCCCATGGTTTAGCGGTCAAACCGTTGAAGCCTTGTAGGTCCGAGCCAAGATAGGGAGTCAGGTGGGTCTCGTTCAGCTGCAAGGTCTTGAACAATTGGGTATACATTATATCCGCCGAACTACCTTGGTCAACTAGTATGCGCCTCACGTCGAAATTGGTCATCCAGGTGCGTACCAGTAAGGGGATGTTGGAATTATGGGAGCCCCCAGGTAGTTCTTCTTTGTAAAACGCGAGCGGGTTGGATTGCCCTTGGTTTTTATCCATGGTGGCGCCTAGGTCGGAGCTTGTTTGTACGAGGTCGTTGAACCTTCTCTTGATTGATCCGATTGTATTCTTGGTAAAGCCCCCACCTGAAATGACCATAGCTGTTGGGAAGGATTCCCAAGGGCTATGTGCGGCAAAATAGGTTCGGAGGATGTCTGCGTCGGGGAAGATGAAGTCCTTAGGCCTGGACACACTCAGGGCTACGGGCATGAAGGAGTTCTCTGTCAGTTTCTTTTCTTCGACCTTGCTGGAAGAAGGAGCTTCTTCCTTTGTAGACTCTTTCTTTTTATATTGTTTAAGGTGCCGTCTTGGATCAAGATCTCGATCGCATCTTTGAGATGGATGCAGTCTTCAGTCACGTGCCCATGACTCCTATGGAATCGACAATATTTTCTTTTGTCCATGCCTGGCTTCGTCGGCATCGGCGGAGCACCCGCCTGTTTGAATTGAATTAGCGCAGTCGGTGAGGATGCGCTCTCTGGAGGTGGTTAGGGGAGTGTAGTCGTTGAATCGACCAACGAGTCCCTTGCTGTCTCTGTTTTCGCGAGGTTTATCTTCTCACCTACGCTCTCCTCCTCGACGGGATGTCGAGGGGTCTTCAGTCTTGGAACCCCGGGCGCTTTCTCGGTGTCGCGTGTCCCGAGCAGAGTTTGCGGCTTCCTTCTCCTCGTATTGGATATAGGCCTGGGCTTTCAGGAGGAAAGCATCCAAAGTGGGAGGAGTCTCGATGCCCACTGCCTTTGCAAAATCACTGCAGGGGCGTAGGCCTCTTTCGAGCAGATATTGTTTCATGTCGTCCGTGGTTGAAACACAGGCGGCCTCTTTGTTGAATCTTTCAATATATGCTCGTGAGGGTTCGTCTCTCCTGGATGCTTCTGACTTGGGATGCCTCCGAGATGCGGTGAAATGTCTAAAGAACAATTTCCCGAGATGTTTCCAGGAGGTGATTGTTCCTTCGGGGAGGCTTTTGTACCATGCCATGGCTCCCTTTCGTAACATCGTGGGGAAAAGACGACATTTTATGGCCCCACGAACTCCCCTGTAGTCGAGCAGAGCATCTATGTTTTCGATATGCTCGTCAGGGTCTGTGGTGCCGTCGTACTGTCCCAGACGAGAGGGTTTTTCCAGTCCTGAGGGAATGGGGATATCCATGATGGCCCGACATAACGGTCCATGGTGCTCGTCGTCGTCGCTTCGATCATGAGATGGCTCTTCTTTTGATCTTGTAGATGAAGAGCGGCCGCGAGTGCGATGATGCTCGTTCCGGGTTCTTTTGTGTGCCGGCGAATTTGGATTATGTTGAGAGCGTCCCTCTTATGCTAGCGATCGGAACGATCCTCCCTTTGGGCTGTTTTCTTTGGTGTCGGGCTTCTGGGGGCGACAACCCCAAACCTCTGAGGTGGAGATGAAGGGCGGTGTCTTTCCAGAGCCTCTATGCGCTGGCCCTATTAAAGGAGGAGATTGTTGGTCTGATTGAGGTGATAGGATTGCGACCAAGGATTGATCCGTGTTGTGGTGTAACATTATTGGTTGAAACTTAGGCGAGATCGGAGAATGGATTCTTGGAGCTGGGGTCGTCCAAGAAGTCTTGGCCGGTTGCACCGTCATCGTCTGGGGATGCGGTTCTTCCATCCCTGTTGGTATCCTCGTGAGGAGAGGAAGATGGTCTGTCAATTTTCTTGACAGGTGAGATGATGGGGTTGCTGGGAAGAGAATGGTCGTTAGACTCGGCCATCTTATGAGGTTGAAGGTTATCTTTGATCTTCATTGATGATATTGAAGATGGGGAAGAAAGCTTCCCACAGACGACGGCAGTGATCGGAACTGTTGATCAGAAATGGAGACCACCGAGCAGTTGGCAATCTTCTGAGCAAGTTGGTGAGGAGGGGGTGGTGTACCTGCAAGGCACTCCGATGCTAAAGTAAGCGAAATGATTCAGAAGATGGTTTTTAGGTATATGAGTGATTAGAGTGTAAGAAAAAATTACCTTGCCATCGAAGATATGAAGGCTTATATAATACCATAGGAAGATTCTCATTGGTCCCTGAATATTGGCGAAATATCCGGATCCTCAAATGTAGCTATTCGATCGACGGTCAAAGCGGGGTCATGACCAATACTAGCCGTTGTGTCGAGGAATCGCCTCAAGGCAGGCATACGACCCATCGAGAGCAGGGTTTGCTCGATTAGACAGACGACGAGCTCGTTATGACGGAGATGCTCGCGGAGAGCATTGTGGTGATGAAGTAAAGTCGAATTGGTCGTAATATCATGAGGACAGATCGGAGGCTCGGGTACGTTCGAGCTGTCCAGAACAGAACTAAAAACGAAATTTAAAATATTTATAAGAACCAAAATTTATGTAACCCTAAAAACAATTATTCATCTACGATTTCAACCCGAATCCAATCAATTTAAATGCTTTATCTAATACCTTCATATTTTCAAAACTTAATTTGCAACATTTATATAGCTTGTTGGTTAAACAACCAGCTTGATTAATAATTAATAACTATCTAGCTACTTGTTAGTCAGTTAGTTTACATTACTAACACACTTACTAGATAAAATAGCATATGAGAGCCAGAGTTTAGAAAAATGGTCTTAAATCACAATTTGTCTTCGTATAAATTTACTACAATAAATTTACTACAATTAGTTTCTCTAATATTTTCTAAGGTTCTTATTATAACATAAAATCTACTTTTAAGGTTCTTATCGTAACATAAAATCTATATTTTAGATTCATGAGGTTTTAAAACACCGTAGCTATCACGTCGCATAAAAATCGATATACATGTATTGTGTTCGTCGCGATGTGAATTAACAACTATCAATATAGTATTTACCAAAATCATTTTATCATGGTGGTATTTACGGCCGTGGACCTTTTTTTAAAATCTCAATAAATATATTTATTTTATATATGAATGAGATACATTGATCAATGAACTAAAATAAAATAATAATAATAATAATAATAATAATAATAATAATAATAATAATAATAATAATAATAATAATAATAATAATAATAATAATAATAATAATAATAATAATAATAATAATAATAATAATAATAATAATAATAATAATAATAATAATAATAATATTAGTATCCGCATCTACCTAAACTATTATGTAATAATAGCTGTTCTTTTCGATTGTTAATTTTTGCATCCGTTTTTTAATTGTGTATCGTTTTTTTAAAATCATGATCAGAGAGCCTCGTGAAGAAGCTACAGATGACAACAATGAAAATCAAAATGTAAACTCTGAATCAAACACTTCCCGTACTATTATGATTATATACACCACAGTCATCAATTGATTCAATGTCATAAAAAGAAACAAAACAGGGCAAAGCTAGCTACCGTACCAAATAAAAACATAATTCACATTTAACATCCCAAATTTCTAAAATAAAACTATCTTCACTGATCAAAAACCTAACAATAAAAAGAAAATTTCTCATTCATATATATTAACAAAATTTTGCTACGCCCTAAAAAATAGAGCCCTATTAAGTCGAATAGGTAAAGAAATCTCAATTTCCATTGCCATCTTCTTGTAATCTCCTTCCGTAACTCTTCAAGTTAACCTCAAAAACACAACGAAAACCCTAATCAGAAACAGTATGGTTATGCCAACAAAAAGCATAGCCACATCTTCGAAGATATAGAATCGCCCTCTATGTTGCTTCGTCATAGAATAACACCTTTTCGTAAAGCTTGTTTTCTTGTTCTTGAGTGGTTGCGATTTGGAAGCTGCATGACAAGAAAAGACATGATTTGGAACAAAACAACCCTCAGAAATCGAAACGCTATTGAACACGTTTGAGTTTGTTACTTATATATACCTATTTCTTACGCAACTTGAACGCGTTAAATCGTTATGCATTTATTTCATTTGATTCCTTTTTGTTTTGTTTTTTACACGTATATGCCAAAAAGGAGGAGTTTAGTTAGCTAGAAAATAAAGTACTCTTGTTTGGTTATTATTATTATGAAAAACATTTTAAGTGAATTCTTATTTGTTTATATTCGATTCATACTAATCTAGAAGGAATACTTTTCCGTATAAGAACAAATAAATTTGGTCAATAAAAGGGTACAAATGTAATTTTCTCTAAGAGAGAAAGAACGAAATGTTGAATTGCATGGATACTTCGTTCTATGGATATTTCCATAACCAATTAATTTAGGTAGCGTATATATCCAAAAAAGGGGAAAAGTGTAATATGTGAGGTGTAAGTATACCCTTTCTATGAACCTTCCATATATACATACACGTGGAATTGTTGTCCTTATCCAATCACGTTTCTTTTTGTTGCAAATAAAAAACAACATAGGTATCAAAGTTGCATTTTGTGATCTATAAGTTGGGTGTGTGAATTGGCCGCCATTCACTGTGATTTTTATATTAAATATTTTCTTTAATATTCTTTACTATTAATATAAATAACAAATAATAAGTTATTAAATTATATCTCTCTATGTCTCTCAAATATGTTCATAATTTTATAAAATTTTACCACTTAATTATGTACAATCATTGATATATTCAATACACTCTTTTATCTTTACTCTATTTCCTTTAACTAATGCGACACACGTTATTAGTTTTTCACATGAGTCTTCAAGTTATAATTAGGCGAGTGAGTCCTAATTCAAGATTTTCATAAATATCTCTATATAGTTTCCCAAGTACAAAGATTTTGATAAGGACAAAATATTTTTTAAGTCTTTTTTTTTCTTTCATTTAAAGTTCTCCCCTCTGCCTTACCAGTGAATCCTTTAATTGAAAGTGACTCTATTTAAAGGGCGAGCCCCTCAACTAAAGACGATTATATTTAAAAAGATAAGTCCATCAGTTATGGTTGAGTCCCTTAGCTGAAGGCGACTATATTTACGGGGCGAGTTGTAACACTCTAAATTTCTCCACGTAATTATAATTAAATCAAAGTAATTTAAAACATCAAATCAT